>SSBO01000009.1:10344319-10358016 GCA_005281725.1 Wuchereria bancrofti
TTAATTATTGCTATATTAATTTTAATATTTTTAATGGAATAAACAAATAACTTGCAATTTTTTTTTAAATAAAATAAATTTTTTTCAATTTTTTATTTAAAAAGTTTTTTTTTTAAATATACAGTTTTTTTTTTGAATAATTTATTATTTGCAGAGAAAGTAACTTTCCATCAGAGTTACATCAATGTGTTAATTGTGAATTAAGTACGGAAGATATTAGGATGACAGCATCATGTAAACAAAATCAATGCATTGGACATTATTGTACTTTTGCAACACAAAGGTTGTTTATCAATACCAAACAATATCGACAACAAAAATCAATCTTAAATGAACGTCAAGGATGCATCAATGTTACTGATAATCATCATGTTTGAATTTTTTATTTATTTAATTCTTATTTTTAAAGCTGATTTTTACAAATTGAATTTCATTAATTAGATAATTTTTCTTAAAACTAAATTGAAATTATTTTTTAAATTATTTTTGTTTTTTTTAGGTCATTTTTTTTACTTTAATTATTGTATTTGTCATATTATTTTATTTAATTTTTTTCGTTATTTTTTTTTAAATGAGAGATAATTATTTAGAAAGAAATAAAAATATGGAAAAAAATTTAATTATTTACAAATTATATCATTTCTATGATAAATTGTTTTTTGTTTCTTTTTTTTTTTAAAGTCAACTTTAGCTATTGAATTTATCATTTTATTTTATTTTTTATCTTCTTTTCTTTCTGTAAATAAGTGATAATTATTTAGAAAGAAATTAAAATATGAATTTCATTATTTACAAATTTTATTCTATTCTTTTATTTCTATGATTTTTACACATAAATTGAAATAAAAGAATAATAATTAAAATTTTAGAATATGCTTAAAATGTTTAAAAATTTGGTAATTTTTGCAAATATTTTAAAATAATATTTTTAAATTTTAATTTTTTCTTATATTTTTTTTTTAATTAACAGATTCAACTTGGTTGTTCGCATAAATGGATGAGTAATGAAGAGGAAGAATTGCATTGTGCATGTATCGGTGATCGTTGTAATCGTGATTTAGCAACAGCAAGTCTTAATCAATCTGATCGAATAAATATAATTATTAATAAATTTATTGTTTTAATATTTATTCGTTTAATTATTTCTCTAAATTTATTGTCATAATTTAGCAAAAAGAGAGAAAAAAAAAGAGAAGAAACGAAACATTATTATTTGAAAATGTTAATTCCAATTTTTAGATTTCTTTTACATTTATTCAAATTCATTTTTTAGTCGAAATTCAAATTTTAAAATTATTGATTTATTAAAAATTTTAATTTTCATTAAATATATTTATATATTTGTACGATATGAATTATCATATGCAAATACATATATGTTTGACTAATGTATGAACCAATAATTTTGTTAAATTAAATTAATACTCTTTTAAATTATTGAAAAAAATAAATTAATAATATTTAAAAATTTTGAAAATGAAAGAAAAAAAAAGCAAATTCTTAACAGCTATATAATTATGATATAGCTTTTTCTTTTATTTTCTATTTACTGAATGCAATTAGCATTAAATAAATCAATAAACTTTTGATTAAAAATTCTAGCATATATTGAATGAAAGAATTAATTTAAGCTAATACTAATAAGAATCCAATTAATTATTCAATAAAACTATTTCAATTCAAATGAAGAAAAAAAAAACTTTATTCTTGTGCTAAGCTTTTAGTTTCATTAATGCAATTCATACTTTCTCTTTTCAAATTACAAAAAGTGCAATTTGAGCTTTTTAAAGCATAAAATTTTTTGAGAAAAGAAATTTGAAAAAATTTCTCTGAATTTTGAAGAAAATCTTTTTTTTTTCGTTCAAAGATAAAATAATATAAAACAAATAATTTTGCATATCGAAATTGATTATACAAAGATAGAAAGAACGTATTATTATCTTAATTATCTCTCTCTCCTTCTCTCTCTTTCTCTCTCTCTCCCTCTCTCTTAATTTCACCTCAAATTAACTATCATTCATAATTTTTACTTTTCATTTATTATAAGCATAAATGTTGTGATAAAAGCTTTCAAGACAAAGTTCAAAATTGCATACCTAATTAGCACAACTTCTTGTCAAGGATTTTTTAGCCTTCTAATTAACTTTAGTTTATTGAATGATTTAAACTTTTTTTTTTCTTTTTACTTTTTGGGAACATTCCGATCTTTCAATTAGAAGTAATAGTGTCGCATAGTTTTCAGTGATTTTCGAAAGAATGTCACCGATATTTTATAAAAATTACTTTGCAGTTGCACAAAAAAAAAAAAAAAAAACTTATATGAATTGAACTTTTCTTATTACTATTCTGCTTTCAATAAGTTTTAATGAGCTAAAAAGTTTACTTTATAAGTAAGCAAATGATTATTGCTAATTTGAAAACAAAGCATTCAATATTTAAAAGTAAAAATTATCAAAAATTAATTTTCTATGTAATTCTGTAAACATACGACAATATGAGGATGACAAATTATTGTCAACGACTTTTTTTTTTTTTGCAACTCTCTGCGGTTTTGCGCATTTAGACAAAGTAGCATGAAAAATAGTAAATGTGCAAGCAAAAAAAAAAAATCAAATCTAATTAAAAATTTGATTGCTTATCAAAATCAAAAAATTACAATGGAATCACAGTGGATTAACATATTTATCAGTATAAACAGATTGCGCTTTTGCGCATTTGGACAAAGTATTATGAAAAATTGTGAATGTATAGCCAAAAAAAAGACTCAAATCTGATTATGAAATTGTTTGTTTGTAAAAATCAGAAAATCATTCTAGTTAACTTTATCAGTTATCAGTCACATGTTTATCAATCACATATTTATTAGTCATCAATCATACATTTATCAGTCACATATCTATCAATCATATTTTTTATCAACACAAGCATAAAACAGCTGTATCAGCTTTAATCATATCTATTAATGTGATCAAATTCAAGTCTAATTATATCTAATAATTTCATCATACTTAATGTAGTCTACAATTAACTATCATTGATTGTTTATCAAAATCAATAAAAACTACAAAGTATATTTACCAAATATAAACAGTAAATAGGTGCAAGTTAATCGTTAATTGAAACAAGCATAAAGTATTTTCATTAAATAGTAAATTTTTTTCTTTCTTAAATTATATACATAAAAATCAAAAAGAAACATTCCATTATTTCAAAAATTTTTAAAATTATAATAATTTTAGAAAAAAGAAGAAATTCATCTGAAATATATTTTATTGCAATTTAAACTTATCTTTCAATTTATTCATTCATTCATGCATTCATTTTCATAAAAAAGTAATCAATAATATTGATTACTGTCTAATTAAATTGAATTAATTTTAAATTCATTCATTCTAATTTAAATCCTATCATCATTTTGTTTTATCTTGCAACCACTACTAACTGTTAGAGTAGCTATACTCATCGCCAAATTAGTTAATTCGCTTAGATTTAAAAATCTGTGTTGGAAGTGTTATTCGATTTCAATTTTCATACTGCTATATCACTCGAAAATTTAATCATCGAATGAAATTCTCGAGGGATGAAATTATCCATTCAGCTTACTAATCATAAACTATATTTGTAAACTCAAATATTTACAACAACAAAATTCCTCACAATATTAGAATAAATGAAGGAATACTGAAATATTTCAAGTTAATTCAATAAAATAAATTTTAGGTTAATTCAATGAAATAAATTCAATATGTTCAACTTTTTTTCTATTATTAAAAATCAAAAAAAGACTGGAGTAAGTGAAAAATAATAGCTGAAAGAAATAAATAAACAAGAAGTAAAGACAAATAGTAAATAGGATAGAAAATAAAAAACATTACTAGTAATTTCTTTTCTAAATTTTTGCAAAATTAAAGTAAAAATTAGCAAAATAATCAAAATTAACAAAATATGTTTAATTCGATACAGTTTGATTGGTTTAATTTATTTTTATTTTAACTTACTTTTTTTTCGGATCAATCAGTATTTTATAATATTATCAAAATTTTATATCAGTTAATAATATTTAATTCTCATTTGTAAATTGTTTTTCAGAAAACTTTCAAATATTTCATTTTATTTCTTTATGACAAAATTCATTTCAACAATGATTTAAGACTGAATTATTGATTGTATAACTTCCTTCTCGTTAATTTCATTTCATTTTATTTTTTTTTATTTTTTTTAAATAAACGTTTAGGATTTCAAGTTCAAAATTTCAAGTCATATTTTCAATTTAGTTAAAGATAATTTCTAAATGAACCAAAAGATATTTTCAAAAAAAAAAAAATATTTAAAAAAGTTTAAAAATTTTGAAAATTTTTTCACTTAAAACTCTTATTTAAAAAATAAAAAAAATGATTAATTACTCTTTCAAACTAAAATGGCAAGAAATGACGTATACTAAGAGCAAATAACGTTTGCTATACGTTAAACTGTCGGTTTGTTCGAAATTCATTTCTTTAGCCTCCGTATAATTCATACACGTAATATTCAATATATGTGATAGTTCATACACGTAATATTTTAATTCATATACGTAATATTCAATATATATTTTAATTCATACACGTAATATTCAATGTATATTTTAATTCGCACACGTAATATTCAATACATATTTTAATCCATACACGTGGTATTCAATATATATTTTAATTCATACACGCAATATTCAATACATGTTTTAATCCATATACGTGATATTCAATATATATTTTGATTCATACACGTAATATCCAATATATGTGATAGTTCACACACGTGATATTTTAATTCATACACGTAATATTCAATGTATATTTTAATTCATATACGTGATATTCAATATATATTTTGATTCATACACGTAATATGCAATGTATATTTTAGTTCATACACGTAATATTCAATACGTATTTTAATTCATACACGTGATATTCAATATATATTTTAATTCATACACGTAATATTCGGCATACATGAAAGTTCATACACGCAATATCAAATATATGCTATAATTAGTACACGTAATATTCAGTATACTGATAATTCATACACCTAATATTTAGTATATGTGGTAGTTCATTACGCAATATTTAAATGTTCATTACGTAATATTCAACATATATTACGGCTCGTGCGCGTAATATTCAATATACGTGATAGTTCATATACGTGCTACTTAATATATACTTAAATTTAATATATTTAATATTTAATTTAATAAAAATATATAATATTTAATTTATGCGATTTTATGGCAGTTCAAATTCTCGCCTTCATATTTCCTCAAAAAAAAAAAAAAAAAAAAATGAAAGCCATAATGAAATTAGACAAATGCATTGTCAACAGTGGTTTGACAGTATGTTGAACACAGTGATTAGCCATCTGAAGTTGACAACTTCTAGTAAATACCTTTAAAGTTGAGTTAAAGTTATTTAATTGGCACATAAATTTGAAAAAAACAAAAATACAGATTTTTCTTCATTGCTCTGTTCAGAATAATTTAAGTAAATCTATAATTTCAAAAAAAGATTACAAGTTTGAAAAATGTTAAATTTGGTTTGGAATTAAAATTTACATATCTTTAAAAAAATTATTGCAGAAAAAGTTGCTCTGAAATAGTTACGTAAAAAATGAATAAATTTAAACATTTATTACTAATAAATTTAAGACTATTAAACAAATAATATGAGTTTTAATTCAAGCAAAAAAAAAAAATTATTTATTTTTCAAACAACGAATGATTAATTTGATTATTTATGTAATTTGTCGTATCAAATTATATTTTATGCAAATTAAAATTTATTAAAAAGCAATACATATATAAAGGATTATAGTGAAGTAGAAAGCATTCATTTTATTACCGCCATTATTTATAACAAAGCTTAAAAGTGTAAACAAATATATGTTTAAAATAAAATCGGATCGAGACACTGGAAAAGAATACTCAAAATCAGCTAGCCAAAATGTGGATGAAAAAATAATCAGGTAAGTAATGCCTATCCAATAACAATAAACAATAACAAACAACTACAAACAATAATAAACAACAGTAAACAGCAGCAAACAATAATAAAAATAAACAACGACAAAAACAAACAACAAGTGACAAATAATAAACAATGACAAAAAACAACAAACTACAATAAACAACAGCAAACAACGACAGAGACAAACAACAATGAACAATAACAGAAACAACAAGCAATAAGTAACAAATAATAAACAGCAAAAACAATAACAGCAAACAACAAACAACAGAGACAAAGAACAACAAACAACAATCTTCATTTTATCGATATAATAATAATTTTCAATTGATAAATTTTGCAGAAAGGATGTAGTTGGTATATTTGTAATTAATACTACATTTTTCAATTTAATTTAAAAGTCCAAATCAAAAACGGATAGCAAGAGTAGATGAATTGTCTTCAGTCATTACTTTTTTGATGACAGCAAAGATAGAATGATGTGACAAGAGAAAGGAAAAAAAAAACTGTTAGACAGAAATAAATGAAATACAAATTTTAATATTTCTTAGCTAAAATTAAAATTATTTATATTATTAGGAGTGGAAGCGATAGATTTTTTATGTTTAGAAAATAATGAAATGAAAATTTTTGTTTTTAAAATAAATAAATGCTAGGAGTGTTAAATAATTGTTAAAAAAACTAAATAACTTTTTTTTTTCAATCATTAATAATAAGATAGTTCGGTTAAAAGCTTTTAATACCATTTTTTTTTTTTTTGATTTCAATAAATGCGTAAATTAATTAGAAATATTAGCTATGAATAATTTTGCAATTATTTAATTAAAAAAAAATCTAATAAAAGAACCTTAATTATTTTCATTCATCAAGACATTCCATCTAATTTAATCATTTATTCAACTTTTATCATCCATAACTTTCTCATATCTCTAACATCTATCATTAGAGAATCACAAGAATGTGATAAGAGTCAAGGTTCAAGAAACATTAATGCTGAATGTGATAAGGGTCAAAGTTCAAGAAACACTAATGATGACGTAAATGGCAGCATTCATTTGAAAAGGCAAAATGTACCGCATAGACAGGAACGATTCGAAGAAATGATCAGACGAAAGAAATATGAAAGAAAACATTTTTTAGGGCCAATTGCTACCGAGAAATTTACAGCAAATACTTCGTCAGAGGTCCATTTATTTATTTATTTATTTATTTATTTGTTGATTTATTTATTCATTCATTCATCCATTCATTAATTTATCTATTTATTCATTCATTTATTAATTTTTCTATCTGTTTATTTATTTGTTTTTTATCCAATTATTTATTTATTTGTTTATTCATTCATTAATTTATCAATTTGCTTATTTGTTGTTTGTTTATCCAATCATTTATTTACTTATTAAATTTCATCTAGTTGTTTATTTATTTGTTTATCCATTTATTAACTTATTTTTTATGCAATTATTTATTTTTTATTCACTTATTAATTTATCCACTTGTTGATTTATTCATTAGTTACTTATTTAATTAATCAATTACTTAATTTGATACAACAATACCATCAGTACAGACATCAAGACTTTGATTTTCTCGAGACTGAGAGCTATTTATATTATAAAGGTCTCAAAATTAGCTGTTACAAAACAAGTACAAAAGTCTTTATCCATTTAAATTGATTGTTTTTTAGTTTCTTACATTTTGTTTTTAATTACAGATAATAAATGCCGACTTCTGGTAGCTCTCTACAAGAATTCCATTACTCGTTTAAAAAATAAATAATTGAGACTTGAGAATATATCAAATCTATCGCTGTAATCTTAACAAGCCTTCTTAATTAGAATATTTATTAAGTCAGTTAATTTCTCAGTCAATTATAAAAAGTTAAATTGCAGAAAGAGAATTTGAATGAATTGGAATTTGATGTTACCCAATGGGAAAATACATTATGGATGAAAGGAAATGAACGTTCTAAACTTTCGCCGTGTAATTTAATTTAAAATTTATGTTAATTAGTAAACTTTACTATTGATTAATTACTATTGATTATGTTAATTACTTAGTTTTACTATTGATTATGTTAAATACTTAGCCTTAATAACTTAGCCTTATTATTGATCAAATTTCAACCTCTAAAAGTAGAATGCAAACCTTTTCAAATGACATCGATGTCTTTTTTTAACGATTTAAACTATTCCAATCGTTTAAGTGACAATAATATAATTAATTTTGTGGAAAGTGTTGAATTAGCTTAATAACATGCAATACCTATATTTTAAAATTTCATAAACAAAAATTTTAAATAAATGTTCAAATCCCGGTGTAAACATTTAGTACTTAGACACTACCAAATCAAGTAAAAGCAAATAAATAATTAACAAAATATATTAACATATTTGAATTACTTTTTGTCTAAATAAAAATTTTTATAGTTTTATGAATTAAAGAAAAAAAAAGTAAACCGATGCTTTCAATACTATATTTTAAGTTTACATTGCATATAATTTTAATCAGATTAGTTGCAATTGAAATTTTAATGATTGAAATGAAAAAAAACCTAAAATTTGATTAATTTTTGAAATCTATGATAATTTCTTTCATAGTGCACAAAAACGATCGTACGAAAAAAACAAACGATGAAGGCTTAACAATTAAAAATAGATTACCATTTGCAAATGAACTACCAGGCGAAGCCTTAACTCAAAATGTCAACAAAGGAAATTACTTGATAAGGCCAGCTATTATATCAGTTGGTATTGACAGCCTAGAATTAGTAAGTATTTGTTGTCTATAACTGAAAATACTTTTTAAATTTTAATATTTTAAAAAAATTAAAGAATATTAGCTTTTTAATTTTATTAACTTAATAGAATTTCAATCCAAAAGGAAAAAAAAATTGAATAAAAAATATTAACTTTCCTTTTTTCTTTTAGTAAAACTTAATTTTTCCTAAAATCTTATTAGTCTATAATTTGAAAATTTATTAATTCATATCTTTTATTTTCTTTTTTGCTTTTCTTAAAAAATATAAACTTTTTTTTAAATACAAATATAAACTCGTTTTTAGATATGAAATTTATTTAAATAATAATTCTTTTATCTGTATATTATATAAGAGAGAAATTTTGTATATATCATATGAACGAGGAAATGAAATATGGCGCAATACGGACAATTGCGCCATTTTACATAAATACATCAATTTTAGATTGCTGCATTAACAACAATTATAATGCTACTTTTTACAATTAATTTTAATGGTTGGAATACATTCTATCCGTTATGTAATACAATTTTTACCACTTTTATCATTCTTTGGCTTATCATTACTCATTCATTTCATTTATACCTTAACAAAAATAGAAATAATCAAGGTGTCATCGAATATTATATTCCTATTTTCAAAAAATACATAGTAAGATGTGTTTTCTATTCGTAAGATTTACACAACAAATATAAATTACATTTGAAAATAGAATTTTTTAAAATTTAACATTGTCCTTTTTTTGTTTCCTAAATTTATCTTTTTATCATGAAATGATGAAATTTGAATAATTTTTCTTCTTATTATGAAATGATAAAAGTTTTAATAAATTATTTTTCATAAAATAATCATGAAATAATAAAACTTTAAATAATTCGTTTTTTTTTTTATTCCTTAAATTTATCTTTTTGTCATGAAATAATGCATTTTGAATAATTAATCGCCTTCTAATGAAATGATAAATGTTTTAATAATTTATTTTCATGAAATGAGCATGAAATAATGGAAGTTTAAATAATTTGTTTTATTTCATTTTTTTATTTCTTGAATTTATCATCTTATCACGAAATGGTGAAATTTGAATAAATCATGTTCTTATCATGAAATGATCAAAGTTTTAATAAGACTATAGCATCTGATATATTATCAGAAAAAAACTCATCAAATAGTTTCTGATAACATTAAGATCTGATAACATTAAAATGTATTACTCTCATCCTTCATAATTTTTCTTTGTCATTTCAATATTTTAAGATTTTTTTTTTTTTGTTTTTTGATAATAAATAAAATTACAGTTCCTTTATGGACACATTATACGATGTATACTTGTGATAACATCAATTATTCAAGTGATATATTTCTCAGTGATAACAATTTATCCAATGCTTTTTCGTCTGATTATAGTATTATTATTTATTCACTTTTGCTTCGCATTTGTTCATTTATATTTTGCTACAAAAAATCATTTTGTATTATTTAATTTGAATGAAAATTAAATTTAAATGAAAATATTTAATGATTTGTTACTATTTAATAAATGATTTGAATCAGTTAATTTTGATAAATGGAATAATGCTATTAATATAATAAATAATACTTAAGTATTAAAATGATATTTAGTAAATGACAATTAACAATTTGAGTGAAACTTTTTTGCATAATTATAAATATTTTAAATTTAATACCACTTAGTTTTTTCTTTCTCATTTCATAATAGTAAAGAATATACAATGCTATTAATGAAAAATTACAAAGTAATTTATTTTCCTCTTCCGATAATTTCTAATTTTGTTTTCTTATCAATTGGAATAATAAATTAGATATTACTATCATACACTTTTTAGTAAAGAATGTAAAATTTCAAATAGAATTTGAAAGTGAAAACAAAAATTTCAGAGAATCATTTTATAATTTTGTTAAATTTCTACTACATTCATTTTTTCCATCTTTTTTTTTCATAACACCTGAAAAAAATAAAAAAATATTGTTTTGAGATGACGCCAATAATACTTACCTGTACATATATTTTCTTACTTACTAACCTTCAATTTATTTACTTAATTCAATTTATTTAATACGATGAGTTGGTAATTTAATTTGAAATTTAGAATTCTTAAGAGAAAATTCAAAATTTGGTCAAATAAAAAAGACAAGAAGATGAAACAGATGTATATCTTGCTTATAAAAGATTATTAAAATTATTGTATTTTAATATTAGTTGATAATTGGTAATAATTTATTAGATTTAATATCTAAAATAATAATAAAATTATGTTATCAAAATTATTTTTATATTATTTTTCATTATTTTTTGTTATTTTTTATTATTTTTACTTTTTTATTTTTTTTGTAATTTTTTAGATGAAAATTATTATTTCTTACTTTATAATTTTTTTTAGATGAAAAAAATTTTTAACATATCGAACAATTCTTAGAAGCACAATCAAATATTAATTGTGCTAAATGCAAATCATCAAATCATCATTTTCTCTTCAAGAAACAAAAAAATAAAAAATAAAAATAGAAATAAAAAATAAAAACAAAAAATTAATGAATGAAATTTTTTATTATTAATTTACTAGCAGACAAATATTAAGTTAAAAAAAATTTTTCATTCCTTGGAAAAATCTTGCAACCATATCTTTTTCACTTTGTAATGAGGCTTCCATCCTTTCATTACAATCTAAAATATAATTCGAACAATTTTGTCATCTTTTGTCACCAGGAAAAAAAAAAGATGCCACGAATTATTTATGAATAACTATTAAAATATATATTAATATTCATGCATTAATAAATAGATTTTTCCATTTATTTTATTTTTAGTAAATTATTCAGTTTTTTTATTTTTTTTTATTAAAACTGAAGTTTATTATTTTTATTAAAATTGAAAGTTTATTTGAATGGAATATTTTTTGAAATATATTAATGAATAATTTAAAGTATATTTTTATTAAATTACTTAGTTTATTACTTTTATTAAAATTGAAAGTTTATTTGGATGGAATATTTTCTAAAATATATTAATAAACAATGTAAAAATGTGAAATCAAAATTTATTCTTTAAATAAAATAATTATGCAATTTTCTTTTTTTTTTTTATTATAAATGATAAAATTGTTTTACTTTTCGACAACCTATCGGATCTACCACTGATCTACCACCACGAGGTTGTTTTGATATGGATTGATCGGCACTAAATTGTTCCATTGATAATTGTTTTTTATTCTTTCGTCCATTTTTATCTTTCCCAATTCCATGTGTTTCATTCCATCTTTCATCGCTCATTTCATTTTCCTCTAAATCACATTTTTTTTTTATCAAATATTACAAATTTAATTTTTATCATATCATTGTATTATTAGTAATGTAAAGCCTCAATAAGAGATGTGATTTTTGCATTTGTAAATGATATCATCTCTCAGTGAAATTCACTAAAATATTTCTCATACTTATTTTTTTGTAATTCTTGTAATATCTAAAGTTTTGCCATTTTCATATCAATCATTGATCACTTTATCAGCTATTTAATCTTACATTTGATTTTATTAATACTACAGATATTACTGATATTGATAAAAGTATCAACATAGATACTACTGATATTGATAAAAATATCAACATAAGTAAAAAAGTATCGACATAGATACTAATGATATTCTGATACTGCTAAAACTATGTGAGCACAGATGCTACTGATAAAAATATCAACATAGATACTACTGATATTGATAAAAGTACCAACATAGATACTATTAATGTTGATAAAAGTATCAACATAGGTACTACTAATTTTGCCAAAAGTATCAACACTTATAATATTGAACTTAATAAGAAATATTTTGAGAAACTGTTTACTATTGTAAACAAGAAATAAACAAACAACAAAAAAAAAACCATATGATTTAATAAAGATAAGAAGAAAGGTGGAGATTGATAATGAACAGATGATCCGTACTGATAAAGCAGAAATTATATTTTGATCATACTTAATGAAGGAGGTTGTTCAGAAGATAATTCACGTTCCAAAGTGCTCCTAGTTTTCGTTTTTTTCTTCTTTTTTGTTTTACGCTTCATTTTTGGATCTAAATGAAATACATTTTGCTTTATTCAAAATTCATTTTAACTAATTTACAAATAAACTAACTTTTTTTAAAGAAAAATATACATTTTGAAAAATATTTTTTCTAAACATTTTGAATAGCCTAATCGTTTTTTAAGCAATTTTAAAATTTCTAAATTTTGTTTTCTGATTATTACAACTTGCTTTTTAACTCTACTACTTCTCAGCAAATTTAATTTCAAAATTATTATTTTACAACGATAAATTTAGCTCAACTAAATGTAATATAATTCATTTTAGATATATCATCTGAATTATTTAGATTATTGATTATCAGTAAATACCAACAATGAACAGATGTATCAGAAGCTGATCGCGAAGCACTCTTATTTCTGGCTGATATCATTTGCTTATCAGTTTCAAAGCTGTCTGACTCTTTAATTGGCTCGCCACGATGTGATTTCAATTTTAAATCAGTTTTCATTCCTTTTTTATGTGATTGATTTAACTTCTGCGATTTCATTGGTACTTCTTCCTCCAACTGATGATAAAAAATATTTTTAGTAGAAAACGTTATTATCAAAAGATCAGCTTCCCTTATCACCTATATTTTTTTGATCAATGATAGTTTTATCAACTATTATTGCAATATTCCCTTTATATATATTTTTTTCTTAATAGATTTTTTTAAGCAATAAATCATTTTTCTCATTTTTTTAAAGATACTCCTGTTAAAATTCTTAAATCATTTTTCTTAAAAAAAAATTCTTAAAATCTTAAAAAAAAATACATATGAATATATTTCATTCTTAGCTGACTTTCTTAAGGTTTATCAAACAAATTAATAAGTTTTTTTAACAAACAA
>SSBO01000009.1:10358028-10396504 GCA_005281725.1 Wuchereria bancrofti
AAAAAAATAAATTAATGCAAACAAGATAAAATCTATCCAACAAAAATTATTAAACAAAATTAACAAATTAATAAGTTTAAATTTCTTATCTCTTTTAAAGATACTCCTGAAAAGTTGAAAGTTTTAGAATGTTTCATGACAAAATTAATAAAGGATAAAATCTAGTTCTCTTATAAATATTTCGCTTAGTCCTGTCACTAAAATATTATGCTCAGGCCTGTCAGTAAATTCAGTAATATCGTCCTTCGGTCAAATGACAAAGTATTACTTAAGTAAAAATTAAAAAGTATTACTTATATATTAGACTTTAAATGAGTAAACTTACAAATTCAACACTACTTTCTGCACTTAATTCATCCATTTTGCTAATTGATTTCGATTCTTCTTGAACATTTAATGGATCAATTTTTGACACATTTTGATCTGATGATAAGATTTCTTCCTTATCAATGAATCTAAAATTACAAAATGTTACTTTAACATGGTCTTGTCAATATTGCTATGACAAAAAATACATTTAGGTTTTGCTATGACAAAAAATACACTTAGGTTAAAACTCGAAAAACTTTTTCTTTTATCCTGTCTTATTATATTTTTTTTAAAATTTATATAATAATAAATAAATGAGATATTCAAAGGAATAATAAGGAAGAAAATAAATTAAGCATTTAGCAGATAAGCTTCTACGCTTGTTAATTTAACTTCTATGTTTTTTCTTATCATAACTTCTATGTTTTTTTCTTATCATAACTTATCTTTGTGTTTATTAACTTAACTTCTATGCTCATTAACTTTAGGCTTCTGTATTTGTTGTATGCGCTGTTGTCGTTGCGGAAATTGCTCGTGAGAAGCATTCTTAATTGGAGCTAAACGACGTTTGTCAACTTTCTTCCCTTGTTGTTGAGATAAATTCCTATAATTGATTAATTATTATTGTGGTAAATTAGATTGATTATAATTTCATAATGTGGTAGAAAAAAAGATTAAAATATTTTTATATTATTGAAAATTCTCACTAAAATTTGATTATTTTATTGAAATGTTATGAAATATTTAATTTCTTTGTTTGTTTCTGTTCTCCTTTCCTTCTCTTTTTGCTCTAACAAATTTTTAATTTAATTTAAAAAAAAAATTGCAATAACCAAGGATAATTTAACCTTATTGCTCTTTGTTGATCTAATTTAGCTTCTTGTTGCTGTTGTAATTTTATCATTTTTGTTTGCTTCTGATAACACTGATTACATTTTGATTGCTGTTTTTGATGAATGCAATTAGCTAAGTTATCATATTCACGCATTAGCATTATTGATTTTTGATCAATTGATGCAAAAATTCGATCAGTGAATTTTAAATTTCGTTCCTCATTTTCAATCGGAAAACATAACAAATCCATAATTTGCCATGATGTATTGGTTACCTCTTGTGGACATTGCGATCTCATTGATAACAATGTTTTATCATTTGGCTGCAAATTTTTTAATGGTTTACTTATAATTCTATTGCAAATATCATACTTTGACAAAAAAAAAAAAAATTCTTCGAAAATTCGCATTTAAAATATTGGAATTTATAATTAGTTATAAAAATTTCATTTTTCATAATGTAACTTTCATTAATATTACTTTCATTTATATAATCTAACTTTCATTTTTCAAACTTAAACAGTTAAAATTTTAAGATTTTTTTTTTTAAAGAAAATACTATTATTATGTTTTTGTTGAATTATTTGATAATTTACCATTTGTTTAGTATTTTGCATATGCATTGTCGAAGGTTTATTTTTTTCTTCATTTATTTCATTAGGTTTTACTTAAAAATACACATTAAAAAATATGGTATAATTTTTTGATGAAATTTATTTCCAACTGTTAATTAATTAAAATTTTTTTTTTAGTTTTTAGGAAAGAAAAAAAGAGTTTGTATTAACAAATATTAGCTATTATAAAAATTAATCTAATTAACAAAATGTTATGCTTCCTTTTTTTTTNTTTTTTTTTCTAAATTTTGTACTGAAAAAATTTTTAATGACAAAGGAAACAAATATTTGATATATGCATAATTTAATAAAAAATAAAATTTTAGTTAAATTATTATTTAATAAAAAATTCGATCAAAACCTGTTGTATTTTTAACATTTATCACTGTTTCATTACGCTTTGTCTTCAATTTTAACAATATTTGTTCAGTTTGCTTTAGCGCATTTTCAATAATTCCACTGATATACTGATAAACATTTGGTGCATACATTGGCATTGATAATTCATTCATCTGAAAGAAATTTTTTGATAATTTCGTAGTAAAATGCAACAAAAATTTTTGCTTTGAACTATTATTTTATTCGTTTAATAAATTTTAAAATTTAGTCAAAAAATTTTCTTTAGAGAAAGAAAAAAAAGTTAATTTTAATTTCTTTCAAAGGAAGCAAAAATTAATTTTTATTAATTTTATAGCCACATATTAGAATTACTACTATAAAATATAATAAGATATGATTTAAGTAGCAAAATTCTAATTTGAAATATTGGTAAAATAAAAGTAAACACGAAAGGTAGTATTTTCCTTCAATTATTTTCATTCATTCAAAGATATAAATTTTANTAATTTTATAGCCACATATTAGAATTACTACTATAAAATATAATAAGATATGATTTAAGTAGCAAAATTCTAATTTGAAATATTGGTAAAATAAAAGTAAACACGAAAGGTAGTATTTTCCTTCAATTATTTTCATTCATTCAAAGATATAAATTTTAACAAAAAATTCATTTTTATATAATAATAAAATAATACTTTGATAACAAACTTGGCAAATTCAGCGGTTAAATTTGGTAAAAGAATGAAACTGCGATCATATTTGAAGCTTTTAAATTACAAATTTTAATTTTCAATTTAAGATATGCAAATGTGTGAATGAAATTTTTTTTTGAAATTTATTCATTACGACAATTGCACTGACAACATACGGTCTGTTAGAGATGGTTTAAAGTAATTAAATTTAAAAACGAATGTTTTATGAGTACATATATGAGTTATTGCATTTTGACAATGAATTGTGATACTATTTTAGATGTATTTTTTGAATTTTTTAAATTTTTGTTAATTTTTTTTAGAATTCTTAGGACTTTTAAAATTTCAAAATTGATATTAGTTTATCAAATATGATTTGAAAGTTTCTTCTTAGTTAAATCTTAATAATTAAATCAAATTTAAAATTTCACTAGCTACAAAATATAATATTTTAATAATGCAACTTTTGGAAGCTTCAAAAATTTAATTCAACTTTATGTCTAAATTCAAATATTTTAAATGTCAGAGATAAGATTTTGATTCCAGAATTTTTTGAATATGTTAGAGGATTTTTTTTAAATGTGATATTTGAGATATAATTGTAGTAAACTAAAATTTCAGAAATATTAGCCGGAAGGAGAAATATTAAAAAGAAGGAGAAAATAAAAGACGAGCAAAGTAAAATGAGCATAGAGAAACGAACTTCAAAAAGTTGGAAACATAAAAGTAAATTTTATATCCTTCTTTAGCTAATTAATTCAAAAGCATTTAATTATAAACATCAAAATGTGGGTCAGTGTTTTTTGACAATGGAATCATAATTTATTTGTTATTTATAGTTTTGGACGGACTTTCTTTTGTTTTTGCTTTTGTTTACTGGTTTTAATGAAAAATTACATTTTGTCTACTATTTTTCATAATGGTTACTGTGTCCACTCTCTTTTCACAAAGATTACTGTCCATTAATTTTTATAATGGTTACTATCCTATATTTTTCATAATAGTTAATGCCCATCATTTTTTTCTATGAAAGTATTGTTTACTGTTTTTCTTAAAAGTTATTGTCCATTATTTTTTATAATCATTTTTTACAAAGTTATTTTAAACGAATGCATGATTAGTAGTATAATTAAACTTTTAAGTGAAAAATGAAAATTTCATCCAATCACATTGATTGTTTTTTTCTAGCAAAATAGATATTAATTCAAATTTGAAAAATTATGCATCATTTAAAGTATGTTATACTAAATTTGCATAATTAGTTAATTAATTAAACGGAATTTAGAAGAGAGTAAACCAAGTGCTTCAAAGTGTATAAATCATCGAAAGCTAATTTGCATACGATCTGGTCGATCGCAACCAACGTTAATCTTTTATCTTCTTATAAATGAAATTTTCCTGACATATGTGCTGTTTCTTTTTTTATAGTCATCGGAAGAAAATTCATAGCAACATCTACTGATTTAACCAATCTTCAAATTATCTTTTAAAATATTAATTATAAATTTAAATTAATTATATGAAATTGCTTTCAAATTATGCGACATCAATTTAAGTCTGCTTTACATTATGTGACATCAGTTTAAATCTGCTTTAGAATTATGTGACATCAGTTGAAGTCTTAGGAATGTTTGAAAATTTGTTGCTATTTTAGAGTTCCTGTGGTTCCATTATCAGTTCGTGTTGCTGCTTTGAAAGCAAGTTTATTTAATAAATTAAAAAAAATAAAATAATCTAGAAAATGCAAAATAGTTATGTTTTATTCAACTGTAAGCAAATTCTTCTCTTTGTGATATTCTATGATCACCCTTGAATGTTTAAAATTTAAATAAAGAATTCCTTAAAGATTAATCTAAATAAAAAGTCAAATTCATTTTCTTTTTTCAATTCCTCAAAATTTACTTTATTAATAAAACTTTTTCTAATCTATTGATTTTTAAATGCTTATTTTTAAGATGCAACGATCATATTCACTTATTTTACTTGGAATAACTAATGCTGAAACGATTGATCTAATATTTCCCAATTGGCTTAGCCGAGCATTTATTGAAAATAGCAATGATATTGCTTATCGACCGTATGATTTAAATATGCCATCGTCTCTATTAAGGTTAATTTAACAAAACTATGAAATATAAACTGCAAATATTACGGAATACAAATCCGGAAAAAGCTTTGAGTACACTGAAAGTATTGTTGTGGAAGCAAAATCTATCTTGGAAGATATGATAATTTAATTTATTATTTCGGGAGAGGTTATTGACTGCAGGGAAATTCGTTGGATGTAGATGTAAGTATGTGGGGTTACAGAGGAAAATAATAATCCTTTATTGACAGAAGCATCCGTACAATCTTGATAAATCCAACAAAAACTGATGCATTATATATGTTAAGATGTGGGAGTGGTTTATAATCAGACATTTTTACAAAAAAGAAATCGTTTAGACATGATAATGAGTTACTTGAACAATAGGTTACAATGCAAGGGATTGCATGGATATCACAAAGAATTTACAATGGGTGGCAACTATAATTGGTTACAATAGATGGATGCTCATAGCATAGGATTGTTATAAGATCAAAGGTCAGCTAAACGAGTGCGATGCATTGCAAAGGAAATTATAATGGATTGCTATATTGAGCAGTATTAACATTTATTTAGCTTCGCGATATTGAAATTCGCGACAAGTATAGGTTGATGAAAATTGAAAGAAAAATTAGAATTATCAAAAGATTAATCATAAAAATATAAAAGAGAGATTTAATGAATGATTTATTTTATTAAGTGATAGAAATAATTAATGCATTTATAACATTTCTTAATTAATTTATCGTTTATTGTAATTTACAAGTATGATTTAATATGAACAAAGAAAATTTTAACTTTCATTTAAATACAATTATTAGACGACCAATTGCGCATTATCAGGCTGATTCACCAATCACTGAGCATGGAAAAATATGCGCTGCATTAATTGGACGAGGCATTTTGCTTGCTAATTATCAACCAAAAATTGTATATTTTAATTTTTCTTTTTTATTAAATTTTAGTATTAAACACAATTATAATTTGCTAATTTATATCTATTTTAAAATAATATTTATTTTAATTTCATAATTAATTTTAGCACAGATAAAATTTGTAACTTGCTCGAACAAATTTAGCAAATACAGAGAAAAAGTTAAAAAAAAAGGATTCTAGATTTTTACATCACCTGAGCTAAGGTGTATTCAAACAGCAAATTCAATTCAACGTTCATTAAACATTGGCAATTGGAGCATATGTGTAGAACCATCATTAGCTGAATATACAGGCTTTCGAGATAATAGCCAAAAATATTGGCTTACAATTGCACAAGTAAATATTTATTTCTCGTTTATCTTTTTTTTTAAAAAAAAATTACAAATTATTTACTTGAAAAATTTGATGAGTTAAATTAATTTTATTGTGTTTTCTTTCCTTTTTTTTGTTGCAAATTTAAACAATGAAATGATAGTAATACTAATTTTGTTAATAGTAAATAATCATTTCATAATAAAATTTGAACTTATCAATTTGTGTTATTAATATTAAAAAAAATTAATAAGTGAAGGTTATATTTGCTTAATTAGCAAATATAATTATACCTTATTATTTTTATTTTTCCACTTTTAGTTACAAAAACAAGGCATTCTTTCAAGTGATCAAATTTATATGCCACTGTTAAAACTTGAACAACTTCCAAAAATTGAAACACCACAGGAATTTATAAATAGGTTACAACGATTTTATGAACATATCATTGTGAATTTTAAAGATAGGTAATTTCTTACTTTTTTTTAAATTTCTTTTATTTCTTCAAACAGATAATTATTTCATTATTTCGTCAGAGTTTGAATAGTTCAATTTAAACTTATGAAAATCGAATAGACTGAAAAAAATTACTTGTAATTTTACGGTATTAATCAAAAAAGATGTTAAAAAAAGATAAGATACAATTTTAAATTTAATAATTCAACAGATTATGGCTTTACGGGTAGCCAGGTAGGTAAATTTTGCCATCAATTTAGCTTAAATTTGGAATATACAATATGGATAAATAACTCTAATCACTATTGTAATCAGATATTTACTAATAATTTTAATTATCGATAATTTTAATCAGTGATATCATTTGTAATCAATGAAATTTAGACAATAGTTAAATGATAATGAGATGATTTCATAAGTTCTTTTTTTTTTAAATTTCGTTTTTTTTTTTAAATACTGATAATTATTCAAAGGTAATTTTTATCTTAGATTTGTCATAATTGTTAGTAATATTACTGGAATTTTTGTGCTAAATGATGGAACAGCTACAACTCCATGGGATTTGCAACAATGTCATACTTTGATGACTACCTGTCATCTATGTGCTATTAGAGTTACACCTGACGGAAAAGTTTGAATGCATCATTTTCTTTTTTTTTTAATTTCTAGAATTATTATTTTTGGTTCCTAAAAATATTTGATTTCTAGAATTATTCTGGAAAATTTTGTAAAAAATTAAATTTTGAATTGAAACTTTTTTTTTTGTATTTGTATTTGGAAGAGAGAAACAGATTAAATTTTTTTTGAAGATGATTTTATAGTGGTAATAAATCGAAAGTATTCTTTTTTTAAGAACCCATTTCATTTAAAAAAATTACATTGTAGAAATAGCACAACTAGAAAAAATCTTTTCAGATGTATTATAATTGTTAGTGATATTACATATTACGGAATTTTTTTAAATCTTTAAATAATTTTTTGATAAACAAAATAAAAAAAATGAAACAGTTGATGGGTAAAAGTTAAAATTATATATAACAAATTCTCTCATTTGTAATTAACTTCTTTTTAAAATAATATTCACATTTCATTTTATTAATTAAAATTTCAGATTGAATCTATCGACAATCCTATTCTACCACTAACACGGACATTATTTGATGCTAGAAATATTTAAATTTTTGAAGAAAAATTTTCGTTCAACGTAACGTATACAATTAATAGCAAAATTTTTTTTTTTTTTAAATAATTACCAAAGAGAGAAGAAAAGTTTTACTTTTGTAACAACAATAATTATTTGTATTTGTGAATTGAAACAATTGTAATGAAATAAAACATATTACGTATTACTTATTACTTATCACGTATATCATACTATAACTAATACATAACGATGATTTAAATTATAACAAAATGAATTACTTAATTTTTAACTAATTTTAGGTGTAATTTTACAACAAATAAAGAATGAAAATTTTCCAATTTACATTATCGCTTCATAATTAAAAAATCATTTTAAGAAAAAATTATTCATAGAAAAATTTTCATTTCAAGATTGATATAATTTTTTTTTAAACATTTCAATTTTCTTCTACGAAATCATTATAATTGTTTATTAATTATTCCATCAGAATTCTTATTTTTCATTTTATAATAGATTAAATTTTCAAGTGATACTTACTTATATTTTTGAATAGTTAAATATACATTTTTTATTTAATATTGTCTTATTTTATTCTATTAATTCACTTTTACTTTACTTTATTAATATTACTCTATTAAACTACTTTTTTTTTAAATTCTCAAGTAAAACAACAAAAAGGCATCGCATTCTACATTCTAAATATTTGGATTTTTTTTTTTTGAATATAAATGTAATACTTGCTAAATTTCAAAAAAGTTTAAGAAATCCATAAATTGTGAGATTTTTTTTTTTTTTTGAAAATCGGAAAATAAAAATTAACAATGTTATGTAACAGTAATTTTTAATAAGGTTAAAAATTTTTATCTAAATGCTTTTATATTAAAAACAACTTGAATCGTAATTTGTGGATTTTTCTTTTTTTTTTTGAAATCATCGAGTATTACAATAAGAAAGTGAGCAATTAATTTAACAAAATAAATTAAATAAATTGCTTGTTTTCTCAATTTATTAAAATTACATTTTTTGTGCTACAGGTGATATTTTTATTTTTCAACTTTGAAATTTTGGAAGAGTGAATAATCTCGAAACAGCAGAAAATAAATTGAATGGAACAGTTTCGATCTTCCTCGTATTTCCATATCTCATTTTGTGAATTTTCTTCTTCCGTAAATCTTTTTCAGAATTGCTATCCTTCCTCGTATTTATCATTTTATCACTGATATAATTATTTTATCACCGGTTAATACTATATAAAGAATATCTAATGAATTTGTACTACAATTAATAAAAATGAATTTATATAATATTTAATAACAATGAATTTAATAACAATTAATAAAAAATCACAATCATTGCTTTACATTGTTAATATCATTTATGTCTAAATTTTGAAATTTCTTTTTTTCAAAAAAAAAAAAAGAAAAGAAAGCATTAATGTTATCATTGAATCTTTTGTTGCGCGAAACATTTTCATTTTAATTTTTTATTATTATTTCAACAAAAATATTAGAGTGTGAATATATTATTTTCATATTTTAATATGAAAATTTATTTAGAAAATTGAGAAAAAAAGACAAATTTTTATTGCATTTCAATGTTTCTTTGGTTTCGATATTAAAAATAATATATGCTGCAAAATCATAAATTCTCTTAAATTTATTGATTAAATTAAAAAAAATTTCCTCTAAAAAGAAAGAAAAATTTTTTTTTATACTTTCTGAACTACTCTCTTAAATTTAAATGGTACCACTATCTCAGTATTAATCTTATTTTTCTTTTCCTTGCAATATTATTTTGAGTTAATGTCGCTATCATATGACATTTCTCCGACTTCTCAGGATTAAAAATTAACTATAACTTCGTTTTTACATTTTAAAATTTGTTATTTATGTTTTCTTGTTATGAAAATTCTATGCAATAACATAAATGACCATAAAGTTTAAATGATCATGTGAAATTTTACCAATTTCTTCTTTTTTTCTTCGCCACATCTTGAAATTATATTTAAATTTTAAAAAATTTTTAATTTCATTTTGAGAAAAAAAATTTTCATCCCATTTAATTTAAAGCAATAAAGAGAAGAAAAAAAAAAGAAGAAAAGAAATAAATGGATTATTCAAAGAAAAAAAAATGTGACTTTAATAAGAGATTTGAAGTGTTCAATAAGAAAAAAAAAAAGATTAGAATGTAATACTGAAAAACTGATCAAAATCGACCAAAATTGCCTGAAGGTTTTCTTTTCTCTTTTTTTTTTTTATTTTTTTATTATGAAAACAATGAATTCAATCTTTTGATAACATTTTTCATAGTCGTGAACATAAAGTAATCATAGATGGCAGAGATTTGTTAATTTTTTTTTATAGGAAAATTTCTTTTTTTTTATTTTCTATTTTTTTTTCAAGGAGGACTGACATCTTCAATATTTTTATCTTTAATATTGCAAAAGTTAAATTTCTACTGGTGTTAATTTTACTGTCCTAAAATGGAATATGTTTTGGCAATCATGAATGTCAATAAATCATTCTGTTATGATCTAGTAGTGAAAGATATCAATTAGTTTTATCACTAAATTTATCACTAAGCTTATTCTGATATGATCTAATGATATTATGATTAAGATTTGGGTGATAAAGTCGGTGTTTTATATTTATGATTCAGGATGATTTGTTTCAAATTTATTCTTTTGAGACCATTTTGACTAAAATTAAAGTGTGATAAAATTCGTATCGTGTTGAGAGTTGAGTTGAGCTGATTAAGTAATATTGTGGCAAAAAAAAAATAAAATTGAAACATTTAAATTAAGTCAAAAAATAGCCAATTAAAATGGAAATGAAAAATTAGTGATCAATAATGGATTTGATTAAATTTGTTAATGTTAGCTATTAACATCTATGTTTTAATATTTCTCTAATTAATTAACAAATATAATTACTGCCATTAATAGTTGAATTTCTTGTTGCCTAACAAAACCACAAATGATTCAAAAACAAATTGAATATTTGAAAAGTTATAATTCAGGATGATTTAGCTAATGGATAAAATAATTAAAGCTAGAACAGTTTTTTTCTAATATTTGAAAAGTAAATTTAAACTTAATAATAATCAAGTGTACAGCTTTAAAATTTATGCTAAATTAAACTCAGATTTTAGCTTCTCAATTATAACTTCTCAAATATAACTTTTTTCAAATATTTCAAATATTCACAATTAAAGTTAACCTTTTTTTTTAAAAAAGGCATTAGTAAAATCAATGATTCTTTTTATTTATTCTGATATTTTCATTTCATTCTAAAATTATCTCAAAAAAAAAAAACAAAAATGAAAAATTGTATTTCTACTATAATTCTTATTAAAAATGATAATCAATTTTCAATAAAAATATTATTTTAATCATTACCGATTGATAATGCTTGCAATGTTTATGATTAATTTCATTCATTGGAAAAGTTTCATTTTCAATGAGTTTCAATGAAATTATGAAATGAGCAAAATTCTTGTAATCTCATTTTATCACTTCATGGTTTATTCAAATACAAATATATTTGAAATTGTTGAACTATTAGTTGTAATATGAAGAATTTAAGTGTAATTTTATAAGCTTTTTATGACTGATTCATACCAAGGTAACATTCATTTCATTTACATTTTAAAAAGACTATAAAAGAAGATTATAAAATGGAAACTGATGGCTAGAAGAAATAAATCTCTTTTCTCTTTCTTCCTCTCTCTCTCTCTCTCTTTATCCATTTCTCTTTGTCATTCATCCCTATTGTAAGAGTAATTGAGAAATTGATATAAGGAATTATCACATTTTGTTACTATTTGTTTATCACTGATCATCAACAAATACTACGATCAACAAAGATTAAGTTCAAAATATCATTTTAAAATTAGATTTTTTCATGAATTTAATTTCTCATTTACATTCAACAACTTTTCTTCCGGATCAGGAATTCATCATGTGCCATGAATATGTACCGAAAAAAACAAATTTCTAATCTAATTCATAATAAAAAGCTTTTGAAATTAAAAGAATTTCAATTTTTAAAGTAAAAATTACAATTTCTTTTTTTGTCGTAAACTGTCGAAAGAAAAAAATGAAATAACTTAAATGTACAAAAAATAACTGTAAGTAAAGAGAAGACGAACTGCAATAAAATAAAATTAAGATAATCAAATTAATTTAAAATTCTTATTTCTTTATGATATCGCACACTTATATAAACTTTCAAATTTCTTCATAAATTTCATTTCCACCAAAAAAAAAAAATACATTTATGTAATAAATTAGGTCCAAATATGCATTTTATAGTTGATAAATTATAATTGAGATTTGAAATTCTTGAAAGATTCGATAATTTAAAACTGTCTTCGATGTATTCATCCAATTATTTAATATCTTTAAATCGATAGAATGCCATAAAATATCGCAATTATTCATTAAATTCGATCTTTGTTATGCAAATAACTCTCATCCATTTAAATAAAGTAATATTTTATTGTATACACATGAATTATTAGCATATTAAATTGTTTATTACTATTTCATTCAGAGAATTGCTTATATTTACAATTTTAGAAAAGCATAGAAAATCTTAAGACATAGTTCATATCATAGTTTCATTTTTTTTTTCAAGTAATGAAAATATTTTTTTACAATTTTTCAAAAAACTTTATTCATTTGAGTAAATTAATTAATAAATAATTAAATTTGGCAAAGTATTAAAAAGGGAATAAACAATTTAGTTTTTCATATATTATTAATTTAATAGATTCAAAAGAACCATAGAAAATTTGAAAAAAAAACACACAAATACAAACATTTCGATACTTTCCAATTAATTAAAATTTCTCAAAATTTTAACAACTATTGCAAAAAATTTTAGAAGTTTTTTTCATTTGTATATTTAATCAAACTTAGGAAAACATTGTTGCTCAGAGAGTTTATTATCAAATCATATCATATCATTTTATACTTTTATCTTTCTAACAAATGTTAATATTTTTAATACTTGGAATATTTCAATTTATACTAAAGCATATCCAATTTTTCATGTATTATTTATTCAATAGAACTGAGAATCATTTTGCTCTCAGACATTTTAATATTTCCTAATTATATAAAAACTGGTAAAATTTGATTTGATAAGAAAGCTATTCTGAAAGTTGTTAATATCAAAGTTTGTGGTTAAATAATAATGCAATCAACAAATAACACTAAAACTTGAATTTTAAAATATGAATGAAATATGCATAAGAATAAATATTGTTAAAAGATTTAAAATTTAAAAGCTAGATCTGTTAATTAAATTTTTCAATTAAAAATAATGATATAAGCTAGAAAACTTTGCAGGAAATTCATAATGTTCAGGTTTTCAAAATTTTAAATTTATATAATTTTAATAAAGCTGATTTGTAGTGCTTCTAAAATAAATGCAACAACAGGTATGGTAGTAACCGATAATTGTTCCGATAATTGCTAATGTTCCATATAACCTAATTATTCATCGAACTGCATAAAATACCATACAATCACTAAAATGTAGGCACTTTTGAAATTTTTGAAAAACTCTGAAACATTAAATTCAAAAAATAATATACCATTTGAAAAAAATGAATAAATAATAATTCAAATTTAAGAAAATTAGCATAAGTTAAAGAAGTATAATATATTGATAATCACTGTTAACATTTTATTTAGAAAATATGTTGAATTTTGATTAAAAAAAAGAACTTAGAATTTATATATAATTTTTTTTTATTGTCAATTTTTGAGGAAATTGCACAAAATATTCAACAATTGATGTGCAAAGAGAGAGAGAAAGGGAGGGAGAGAGGGAGAGAGAGAGGGAGAAAGTATGTGTCCTTGTGTAATTACTACATGTATATATCATTTCAAACATTTTGTTTCCATATTTAATCGTTTACTATCTTTCGTAGAAATGATTATTTCCATTTTAATCTTTGTCTGATAAAGAAGAATGAATTATTATTATATTCGATAGACTAATCCTTTCTGATCTCACTTTTACTTCACTAATCTTAGCTTTATTTTGATGTATTTATTTATTTGGAAATAAATATAAATTCACAATTGTAAAAATTGATCCCAAAATGTTAACAATTATTTCATATTCAATTTCATTTTATTTTAGTATTTTATATTAAAATTAAATATTATTCAAATTTAAAATTAATTAAAGATATAATAGTTCTTAAATGAGTAGTTCAAATAATTTAACATTAATTACCTTTGCTTTTTTTTTTTCCTTTACTATTATTGTCATCTCTATGATTAATTTTGTTATTTACTATTATTGCTTTGACCATTATTATTGTTAATTTTATTTACTGAGAAAATTTTAATTGAAATTTAAGATTTCTTTTTCAGCTACTTAGCTATGTAACATATTTCTTCATTAATCAATGAATTTTTTCTTGTAATATTTAAATCATAAAAAATCATTGTTATATTCTAATTTATTAAAATGAATTGAATTCATACCATACTGATCTACTAATTTGCTAATTACTTAGCAAAATGCTAAGTTAACGTTAATTGTTTATTTTCTAAAGATAGAAAGAGGATGAAAAATAAAATTTCAAATTTTTTGGAACAAATATTTCTTTCTTTAGGATAAATTTGATAAAAGAATAGTAATGCTAGTCATATATGATATGCATGTATAGGCTAATTTCATACAATTTTAATTATAAAATAAAGAAGAAATATGATAATTGAAGTAAGATAGAGAGAAAGATTGAGAGGTGACAGCAGGGATGTCGTCAATCTTCTTTGTTATTCACTTCAGTAACTCTGTCACATTGAAATTACTGGAAAAGAATGATCTCTTCTTTTCTTCCGAATATGACAATTTCTTCTTCTACTTCTTCTTTTTCCTCTTAACGGATTGATCATCTTTTCCTCTTCCGTTCCTCATTTCATATTACTGATAAAAGGATTTTTAAAAAAAAAAAAACAGAAACCGGAATAGGAAAGGTTGTTTTAAGAACTTAGGTTACATTTCAATTGTTAAAATTGTAAAATATTTTTGGAAATTTTTTTGAAAAAAAAAAAGGTACAAAAAAATGAAAGGTAAGGTAAAAGATAAGAGTGAAATATAAAATGTTAAAAATTAGATTGTATGATTGGTAAATTTATAAATTAAAATCCGTTTTTCTAGAACTTTTAAGTGCGTAACAATTAGGTAATTCATTCTTAGAAATTCTATAAATCACCTCATTTCCTCATCGCCTCAATCCATTAACCTCTTAGAAAATCTCTATGTTTGCAGATGATTTCGTCCTACTTTACGGACGAAATATTACCATCAAATGATCCATTGAACAATTAATACCAAAAGTTATATCATTTTGAAGTATCGTTTAATTTCACATATTTGACCCAATATTCAAATTCATCTTGTACCAAATTTAAATCAGCATATGTCATAGCTTGAGAAAAATTTTCAATCTTTTTTTCATATTATCAGATAGATTGTTTAATTGTTGTAGCTGCTTTTTTACTTTGATATAATTAATTAAAATTTTTTATTGTCTGGATTAAATAGTTTGAAATCACAGCTTTTTATAGTTTTACTTGTAAGATATTGTATTACTGAATGTATCATTTAATTATTATTTATTAATTGTAGAAGCAGGTATTTCTATAAATTGATCGGAATATTAATTAGCATTTAAATAGCAAAGTTGTCAAAAAATTCATTTAATGTAAAAATTTACCAATTTTAGTTAAAACATAGCACCTGTATGTCATATATTCGGTAATGTAGGTAAAATATAAATAATTAATTAAGAATTTCAATTCATAACTTTTTTCAAAAGCGAAAAAACAACTTTGCCAAACAGTTCGCACTTTTTACTTTTACTTATCTCATCTAAATTAAATTACAGTGTTAAAATTCAAATTGAAGATTAAGAACTAGTGATAACATTTTTTAACAACTTTTATCATCATTGATTTATTAAAAAAAGGAAAAACAGAAAAAGGACACTTTATCATTTTCTTGTTTTATCTTTTTAAGTTTAATCGCAAATTTTCCTAATTTCAAAATGCTATAAAATATTTATAAAAAAAAATAAGTTGAAAATATCGATCAGTTTTGAAATCATACATAACTCTATTAAAATGCTAAGATGAACAATATGTCACAGGAATTTAAAAAAAAAAAAAAGTTAGTAGAAAAAAAACTATTTTTTTAATTTTGCTAATTCGTTTTTTTCAAGTAATTAACGACAAATGTGCTTCTTTGTACGATAAAACTAGTACTGCTTATTCTTTTAATTCATTTGTTTGATAAAACAATGTTGATCATTCATAGTTAAATCAAAAGAATAAAAAAAGTACAACAAAATAAAAAAAAGAACTAAAAATAACAAAAAAAAAATTAAATAAATAAAAAAGAAAAATATTTTGAGTGTGATTGCATCTGTTTCATTGCCTTCGGCATTAATTAAGAATAATCATTTTGCTACAATGCTTTATCATTTCAGTAAAAATCTTTATTACATCATTTTTATTTTAATTTAATTTCATCAATTTATTTTCTCATTTCATTCCGATCATATTGTTAAAAATTAAATCAACAACTTTTATCTAATAATTATTATAAATATACTTTCATCTAATAATTATTTTATATCGATAGTTGAATAATCATTTTAAATATAACATATTATTCTTTTATCATCAATTTATGATAAGTATAACTTTTAAACATAACTTAAACATTTTTCACACTAACATAGAAATACTAAAAAGATCAGTATTAAATGATATATTATAATCTAAATGTATTTTCAAGTTATACAAAGAAACAAAAAAGGAAAATTGATCATTTCAACATTTTTCTTTTTTTAATTTCTTCAATTCCTCATAAATTTGCTTGTTTTCATTCTGATTGAATACGATCAAATTTAGGTCAAAAAAATTATAATTCTTGGCTTTTTATTATTGGGGTCGTTATGAAAGAAGGAAATTGCTTGAAGTGGAAATGTTTGTGTTGTCAAATTATGATTAGATAGCAATATCTAAAAATTAAAGAATAGAAATTTATGATTTGGATTGTTTTTACAAAAAAAAATATTAAGATTAAATATTGAGTTTATCTCATACCTCTATCATTAGATATCATTTTTGATAATATCCCAATCATTTTTGATAAAACCCTAGCATTTCTTGACAATATTCTAATCGCTTTTGATAAAATTTTAGTTATTTTTGATAATATTCTAATCATTTTTGATAAGATCTCAGTATTTTTCGATAATAAATAATAAATAAAATATAAATAAAATAAAAAATTATGATCGTTTTCGATAATATTTTAATCGCTTTTGATCATATTCCAATCGTTTTTGATAATATTTTAGTCATTTTTGATAATATTCTAGTCGTTTTTGATAATATCCTAATATTCTAGCTTCTACTACAAAAATTAAATAGCATTTACAGTTATTATAATTTTTCGAATTTTTGATTTATTATAAACTTTCTAATTTTTTTCTTTTTTAAATAATTACCTGTTTAATAAATTATTAGTTAGGTATACAAATTTCTGTTATGAGATACATTCTTAGCATAATTGTAATTGTTCTAAAATAATAATCATGTTTATTCGTTGTTTGCTAATATTGCTAATCATGATAAATATTGTTATTCGTAATGTTGTCTTGAGAATCATTATTATTCACAATTTTGTTACTTGGTAGTCATTACTAATCATAATATTATCGTGATAATCATTATTCCTAATATCACTATTGTCATAATCATTATTATTCGTAATATTGTAATTACAATGATTGCAATTTAGATAACTTTTATAACGCTATCAGTCATTTCATCTAATGAAGTCTCTATATTATTCTTATGAAACAATCATTCTTTTTAATACTTCTGATCATATTCTGTTTCACTTTGACATTTTACAAATTTTCTAATCGTTTGAAACTGGAAGTAAATAAAATTTAACAAAGCTATGCCTAATTATTATTACAATTGTGATAATTATAATTTTTAAAATTTCACAGATTAGAATTTTTATAATATCATTGGCAATTATGTGCATAAAAACAAAACAATTACTCTTTCATTATAATAACTTAAAATTTTAATAATTTCTTGTCGAAGATTTTGTCATTTCACGAAAGAAAAATTGTAAAATTTCTGAAACAATTTTGTGGATTAGCAAATTATTGATTAGTCAAATGTTTATCATTTGATCAGCATAATCATTTTTCTTTCTTTCTTTTCAAAAAATTAATTTGCAATAGTTAATTTTTCGTGTTATATAATTTAGTACAATTTCTATGCTATAATATTTATTTCATTTTCTGAACTTATTTCCGAATAACTTTTCTCGTAATTTAATTTTACTTTTATTTTTACTTTAAGTAGGAATCGAAAGTTGTAATCTTTAACAGTAATATTACTGCTATGTATATATTTTAAGAGTTAACAGTTTTGAAAAGTAATGGAAGTATGGTACCTTTATATCAGTACCTGTATGCAGGTACCATACAATATAAACTTTTGCAATGCAATACGAAGATTGTATTATCAAATGAATTTTAAAAAAAAAAGTTAAAACAATTTAGCGCCGTGCATTTGGTATTTTTTGCTTCTTTTTCCCAAAATATTTTATCGTATAATGATAAATAATTCAATTAAAATTTCTGTATTTTTTCCTATCAAAAATTTGGCTAAAGAAATTAATTTTATTTGAAGTTCAAATATTCGCAAAATTTTTACTTTTTTCAAACCTGAATTTGTTATAAAATTTCCTAATATCCTTTCTATGTCCTTTTTTTCTTCTTTTTTTTGCATTTGACGGAAATGACCAAACTGGATTCTACTTGGAATAACAGATAACAGAAGAAATTAATTCTTTAAAATTTTTCAAAATAATTGTAGGTTGAGGCAAGATTACGTCATCTTCTTGTACTATTTATATCTTTTCGATACGCCAATATCGTAAGTTATTTTATCCTTCTAGTTTGCATCCTTTTTTGAGGTAATTTAGTGAAATATTACTTCTAAAATGTTAATTATGAAGTCACTATGATGACCTTTGCTACCAGCTTGCGTACAATATTAAATGGATTTGACCTTATTCTATTTGACCCTAAATATAATGTGTCAAGCATTGGAATAATCAATTCTATCGATGTTATAAGGAAATTAAAAGAAAAAAAAACTGAAGAGTATTGAATTGAATGAATCTCTGACATCTTTATGCATTTCATTCTTTCCGGTCATTCGGTCACTCATCATTCAATTTTTAAATCTATTTCCATCGTTCTCATTTTAATCGGAAGTCTTTATTGTCAACAATTTGTACTTCTTGCGAGGTTGTTTAAAGCACTATTTTTATGTCTTCGTTAAAATTTTCTGTTTGCAGTGAAATTTGGATGAAATCATGTTGCTACTGGCCTTATTACTCTCAACATATTTGGCTATGACAAATGGTGTCACAAGTCAACAAGCCAAATGTTTAATTGACTGCTATGTAAAGTGTCTCAATATTGGTTTGGTCAGTTATTTATCATTTGGTTCCTCATTTCATCTTCTAATGATATTGAGGAGAGTGATAAATCTAAAAAGCAAAAAAAGAAAACAAACAAATAGAAAATGAATAGTTGTATTTATTAGCTAAGTTAATTAAGCAATTTTGATAGCTGATGTAAAGGTTAAAATTTAAAAAGATATTAGTATCATTGCTATATCAACTTAGTTGGAATTTTTTTTTTTTGCTTTTTTAGTTTAAAATTGTGTTGAAACAAAAAAAAAAAAAATTGACAGTTCAATTTAGCTAGAACTTTCAGTTCTTAAAAAAGTAAAAAAAGTTATTTTTGTATTAAATGGTTTTTACTGTTAAATTGTGTAATTACATCGAAAATTTTTGAAATGCAACAATTAGCGAATAATCTCTAACAATTACAATTGATAAATGCGCTCAATACCGCAACAATAATGGAAATAACAGATGTAAAATATTTTTTTTTTCAAATCTGCTAATAATTATACAGTCGAAAAATCCGGCTTTTACTTAAAGTAACAATATTAAAAACAAAGAATGAAACTGAAAAAGGAAAACAAAACAATGCTTATTAAATTTCAATTTTTGTATAATTTTTGTAAAGAAAACATTTTTATGAATAGCAAAAAAGTGCATACTGTATTTTTGTATTCACAGTATTTTAAGCATACTGTATTTTGCGTGCTCACAGTATTTTAAGCATACCGTATCTGCTGTATTGTATTTTTAAATAAGTTTGTTTGATTATCACTGAAGATATTAATTTCATCTCTTCTTTTATTACTATTCCAATCAAAGTTACAAATATTTCTATGTTATATAATCTTTTAACCTTCATTGAGCATTTGGATATTACTTTTTTCAGAGCAATAAATAGCACTATAATCCTTTCATCTTATTGTTGAAATATAGGTTAAATGAGTTTAACGAAGTTTACTCAACAACGTCCTTTCCTAAATTATTGCCGATATGTCCTTGACCAAATTTTTCGTTTCATATTGAAATAAAAAAATATATATATTTTCGAACAAAATATTTTGTTTCTGTTTTTTTAAACTTATTTTTCATTTTTCAAATTCAATTTTCGACTTTCTTTTTCGTTTTTTCTTTTTTTTTTTTTTGAAATAATTTGTTTTTCCAATTCATCCATGATCATTTCACTAGTCATTTTATTAGATAGAATATGTGTTTCATTCACACATATCAATCAGACTGTTTCGATTGATAAAAAGAAAAAAATGAAAAAAAAGTCAACAATGTGTCTCATATTTAAATTGCAATTATTTATTACAAAATTAATCAGACATGTTCCGATTAAGAATCAAATTGTTACAGTTGATGATAAGAAAAAATGAAAAATAGTAAAATCAATAATAATATTAATAAAGACAAAATATTTAATGATATGAATATTTCGAAATATTTTAATGATAATAATAAATTTGACGAAGAAAAATATGTTAAAAATTTTTAATTTATCTCATTATCTTTACACAAAAACTATTTTATTGTTGACTTTCTCAATATATAATTATTATAAATAAAAGGTAAACATCCATTAATTTAAAAATTTAATAAAAGGAAAACATGCATCTTGCATGAGCATTTTAATTGTATGTAACAATTGTAACAATTCAATACAATTTAATAGTTACTGAATTTTATTTTATATCTAACCATCCAAATGCAAAAGTTTATAAAATATTACTTTAATTACAGCTAAATGCAACACAATGCAGCTGCAATACTGCAAACAACCAAAAGCTGTGCTCGATAGATTTTGATGAAAGTGTCATTCAAAGTAAGCTATTAAAGAAAATAGTAGAATATCAATTTAATAAAATTAAATTTATTTATTTTTATTAAAATTAATTGAATTAAATTATTTGCATTTAGGTAGTAAAAATAATTTCGAAAAATTTTTTCTTTGAGCTTTGGAAAAAAAAGAAAATGGAATAGTAAAATCGTAAGAAATATTGATACTTTTGAGTGTTATTTTTTTAACTCCTACAATTTTTTTTATAAACTCTTTCAAAAGATTAACAAAGTTAAATGGTTGTAATACAATAACATTAAATTTTATTAAATTTTAAAGTGTTTAAATGATCGATCATTTTTTTTTTGCGCTTTTCTTCTAAATTACAAATTTGAAAATATTCTCGTTAATGAATTCATTATAAAAAATTCATTACAGGTAGTATGACAAATGATGTAGTCCCGGTGAAGACGGAATATTTGAATTCACGAAATATTCGAATAGAAATGAATGATAATCGTATCAATGCATTTGTGTACATTTTTGAATATTCAACTGTTAGTACGGCACCCGATAATTGGATTTTTGCTGTTAGTTTTAATTCGCAAAGATTAAAAGTTGAGCTAAAACTTGAAAAAAAAAAAGAAAAAAACTTGCATAAAAAGTAATATTTTGATTAACTTTGCAAAATTCAATTAATAATAATTTTGTATTTTGCTAAAATTTAATGTTAACTAATTTTCCTAATTGTTTTAGTATTTAATTCTTTCTATTTATATTGAATTTATATCGATTAAAAATCAATTTAAATGTGCATATTAAGCTATTTCAATCTTATAAATATATGAAACATGAATTTTGTTTAGCTTAGAAAGCTTATCACTTACTTTCCTTACAAATCACATAAAAGTAATATAATACATTAATTAATTTGTTATATCTATCTTTAAGTTTATTGGAGTAAAAGACAGATGATAATTTCTATTTCTCATTTTGATGCCTCAGAGCTGCTTGTTTAATAATAAATTTATTGCAATTTAGTTTTCCTAAAAATTCTTTTGTGAACTATTTCACTTCACTTTTCATTCATTCATTTAATCAAATTTCTTGCTATTTATTTTTTTTAAATACTTACTTAGTCTTTCTTACAACTTATTTGTTTTGCATTATTTTTAAACGTTTTTCTCTATTTAAGCATATAACTATTTATATCTAATTAAAGTGTAATTTTTCATAATTAAGATGGTAATTTCCAGGGTGCTAGCTCATCACCAAGTATAACTTTTGCAATTGAGGATGCTTGTCGAGATTATCAGTTCCGAGTAATTGTGATTTTAAAGAATGAGGACATAGACCGTTGGTTGATCGTTTACCGGCCTCGAATAATACCGGTTGATTTACCTACATTTGCTATAACACCTGATAAGGTTTTTTTTTTCCTTAAAATTCTTCTTTGATAAAAGCAAATTTACTAAAGCAAGAATTACCTAATTTTTTCAAAATAGGTAGTTGAAAGCATTTTTTTTTTTTATGATTTGGGGAATGATTTATAATTCTGGTGGATATGATAATTTGTAATAGCTGAAATGATTGCTTGAAATTAGCAATTTCATACCTTCGAAAAAATAGTGGAAAATTACATTTCTTGTAATTTTACAAAAACAAACGTAAACATACTTAATTTGTTTTTAATGGAATTCTTAAGTATAAATAATTTGTTCTTAATAGAATTCTTAAGTAAAAAATTTGTTGCTTATTTCAGATTCAAACTGTACCACCGGTTTATAACGCAGATGATGGTACAGTGGTTGTTTACATCTCATGGGAAAATCCAACCGGTTATACGGATGAAGATATATATGGCTATGAAGGTCCGGCAATTTATCCAGTTCAGTGTAATTCACCGGAAGCAGAATTACCATCACCATCTGTAGTTAGTTTTATTTCATTGTTGAGTAAACGCAGTAATCAATTTTATGATTGTATAAATCAGAAATTAATTAAAAAAGAATAAAAATACAAAAGAGAAAAAAAGAATAATTAAAATTTGATATAATAATTGAATTGAATGAATCTGAAAATGCATATGCAAATATTTAGGAATTAAAAGAAGGTGGTGGTCGTTTACGAATATCATTACCATCTGAAGTATTAGATAGTAAATGTAGAGTTTGGGCAGAGGTACAAATGCTACCACGGTGCATTCGATTAGAACCGTTCAGCATTCAACAATCATTTGAGCTTAACTGTGACAAGTTGAAAAATCTTGAAGTGTGTAAACATGGTAATTTATTTATTGATTTATTTAAAATATCTTTAAATTTCTTCAATCATTTCATCCTTTGTTTTGTTTTGTTTTTATATAAATTATTTATTTAATGCAAATAAAATTTGTAAGAAATAATTTCATTATTTATAGAAATTGCACCACAATGCACCGATGTTATTGACATTTGGGGTTATGGAAGCAATGCGACAATTATGTGGTCACCACAGGACAACTTTGGTACACCACTTTATTATCACATTCGTTATGGTCCTGCAAAAATGCAGGTAAATTATTTATGCAAGTTTTCAAAAATTGTTTAAGTTTCATAACAAATTTTAGGAGTTTCCGAAATTTATTCACCCAGTAATCTTGGAATATAAATAGTTTTGATTTTTAAATATAAAATTTAAAAAGAAAAAGTATTTTTAAATATGGATAAAAAATTTAAATACAAATAATTCAATTCTAATGATATATAAGATAAATCTAATAATTATAAATACAAATAGTTGTAATTAATTATATTTTTTCATACTGCTTTTTTCTATATCTGTCTAAAAATATTCAGTATTAATTAAATATTTCTGGTTATTTCATTTTGTGATAAACGGATGATATGACTCATTGATCTAATTGTTAGTTTAGATAATACTTTAGTTCAGTTGAAATGATTGAAAATAAATTTATGAAATTATAGAAAGGAAATTAAATAATTAAATTGAATGTAGTAGGAAAATTCGCAAATTTAAAAAGAAAATTTTAGTGAAATTTAATTTTTCTTTTCAGGGTATACCACCACTTGCATCATGGACGATTGCATCATTACATGAGATCAAAACAATTGGTAATAGTACAACTTTACAACTTCATATCGTTCCGGATATCGATTACGGAATACAAATTTGTGCCGTTTACAGTGAGCATCGAAAACAACCAAAATTTGAATTAATGCGCGTCATACCATTTATTTGTACCTCCTGCAAAATAACTCGTTGGTTTTTTTCTTTATTTTTTTTCTTGAAATTTACAATTGTATTGATTTATCAATTATCTCTATATCCCTACAATATCTGATCATCAAAATAATGCCTATTTAACTTAATTTTTTTTTATTAACTAATACTTAAAAAAGATTTTCGAAATTTTATCGTTTTGATGTTATCATTATATCATTGTTAGAAATTTTTGACTTTTTTAATTTGTTCAAATACTTTCTTTATTATAATGAAATGATGTATTTTATGACTCTCAATTATTTTTTTTAAACTAAATTTTGTGGTTTCTAATTTTTTAAATGATAATTTTTTTAAAAACTATTTTATGATTTCTAATTTTTTAAATTTCTTATTAGCCATTATAAAGAGCTTTCATTTGCAAATCTTTATGATTCTGACACTTTCTTTCAACTTTTCATAATCTTTGACTTTTCACTTTTTTTTTCAATTCCAATACTTTCATTTTTTTGAAAAAAAAAGTTTCAATCAGTTTTCGTAAATTTTTTCTTTTTTTTTTTTCAATGTTAATTTTAGCAGCGGAATCATTTGGACGTTGCGGTGAATGCACCAAAATTGAAGGACCTTTACTGCTCGGGCGTCGTTGTCATCCAAAAGGCGGAATTGGTTGCACCTTAGCTGGAACCATTTCCAATATTTCCGATATCAAAGGTTGAAAAATTTTAAAAGAAATTAAAAATGACTTTGCCACAATTTTATATTTATCCAATCATGCTGATAATTTTGTGGATAAGAAAAATATATATATAATTCTTAAATGCAATTTCAAACTTTTCAAAACCACGGAACACAAGGTCACCAGTTAATCTTGCATAGAACAGTATAAATAATAATCAATAATCAAATAATAATAAAATAAAGTAGTGTTAAAAAGAAATAATAAGTTCAACGAAATTTTAGGTTTTAGTTTCCTAAAAAATTTTTCAAAAAATACGACAATTTTTAAAACAAATTGCTAAGATTAAAATGCTTCAATAATATGTGAAACAGTTTTCATTCAAACATAACTTAAATTTTTTCATTTGTAAATTTCAGATGACGATATCTTACGAAATCCATTAACGGTGCTACCATCAGATGTTTTCATTGATTCACCACATGATAGTACAAAAACCAAAATAAACGATAGACAATCCATTCCGGTTCCGGTTTAGTTTCAAACTTATTTCTATTTTTAAGCATTCAACATTTAACATTGAAATTTTCAAAATTTTTAGAAACTTTGAAAATCAACTTTCAGCTTATTCATGAAAATTCGAACACTTTAATTCCACAATCATCAACAAACTCAACGACTAAATTACAAACATCATTGTGAGTTTTCGTTCAAATTGCTTTCTTCTTGATCATCTTGATATGCACTCTTTAATATTCTTTGTGCCTTTTCGTATTGTCTAATTTTATTCCTCAGTTTAGATTCAAAAATGAAATTTAATCTTTTAATATTCAAAACATAGGACAGAATCTGAAGCACAGATCATAGAACAGTCAGCAGACGAGTTTTCTATCAATGAAAATAAAGCAAAAGAAACGACAACTTTGCATAACAATCAAGGCGCTTTTGTCATGTCAAATTCAAGAAGCGCAATCGAGTAAGTATGATTACCATACTTTATAATAGCTAATATAATATGTAATTTACTAGTGAAAGTTAATCGCATCTTTTTAAGCATCGAACAAACTTTCTAAAATTTGAGAATTTTAGAGTGCCAACATCTGCTCCTCAACTATCTCAAACTGTAACTGCGCCAAATAAGGAAAAATTGCAATCTGATCTAACTTCATGCACTCTTTTTAATGGTGTCATCTGCGAATTTGGTTGCATCGATCAGACTAAGTAAGCAATCATAGAAATTTGAAGCTAGATCAACGGTTACACTATATTAGTTTATCACCTGAATTATCAAATAATCATTTCTGAAATTGTGTGAAATTTAAAGTTTTATTTAAATAACCGACATATCTCATTTTTAAAATTAATTAATCTATTCTTATATCTAACAACGCTTGTGATTGTATGATATTTCATTTGATATTTTTATAATTTTGGAATATATTGAATATGACAAATGGGACAATTTTTAATTACATGCCAAAATTATTTTTTAAGGGAATTTTTGAATTGAAACATATTTCAGTTACGCATTTGCGCAATTAAATTTTTTCGACACTTAAAAATGGCTAGTTATAACTATTTTAAATCTGAACAATCATAAAAACTAGCATAGTTTTTAAGTTTGGAAATGAATTAAAATTTTCAAAAATTAATGAAGGTTAACAATTCGTGGAAGAAAATTAATTTTACTATTTTTGTCTTTTAAGATGCAATTGTCCTCAAGGCACTCGTGTCCTTATGGATAATGGTGCATGTCTATCACAATCAAATCATAGGTCACCACCTTTCGTATGTCTTTCAACGACTGATGTAAAAGCCATTTGGAATCCATGGATACATACATTGCAAATTCAAAGCAAAAAAGTTTGACAGAATCTTTTCTTGTTTAACTTTCATTGAAGAACGATTTAGATAACACTTATTTAATATTTATTTAATTAATTAATCGGGAACTTTCATATACTTCTTTTTTTTTCATCGATAGAATTGAAATTTTTTATAGCTCTTTCTCTTTGATGATATTGATTGAGTCCATAAATATAATTCATAAACTTTCTCAACAAGTAGAAATTTGATGAAAAAAGAAAAAAGCAGCCTGGCTAATGCGTACTGCAACTTTTGTTCTTTATTTAATAATATAAAATTTTACACAAAATATTTCTTCAGCAGATTTCTAAGAAAAAAAAGTTCATTAATAGTAAAAAATGGCAAAGAATTTATTGGTATATTATGCACAGATCTACAATGAAATCAAAATGCACACTAATTATGATCGAATATTTTTGGAATTTGGACATATAAAGCATATTGCGAAAGGACAAATTTCATCCAATGAGGTCATTTTTGATGAGCGAAATGAAAAGAGCAATAAAGTGGTTATTCGAACTAATGTTAGTCAATAATATCTTTTGAAGTTTTTCAAATTTGATTTTTTTTTTGTTTTTCTTGTAAAAAACAAATTTTTCTTTTTGGACTCTTTTTGCCAAAATATTTCAATTATTGTATTTGTTCATCGATGCATTTAAAAATTTAACATTTGCAGAAAATTTTACAAAGTGGACTATTTCTAACAGCACCCTATTCATTTTATACAAATCAAACCATTGAACCATTAATTTATCAATATGGTTTACGCATTTGTGCATTCAATAATTCTGAAATTCAAAATCCTTTCGCAGTAGATTGGACTCGAGGCAATGGTCAGTCGGTAAGTGTTAAAAATGTTAGTAATATTAATGTAAGCATAATGTGATAATCCAATATAATGCAACAGCTATATATGGCACTATTTTAGATTATGTACAGTAGGAGCTATGAGATTACTACTGTACCGAATTTGAGTTATGTACGGTAATCATTACTATGACACAATTTTAGGCTATTTACAGTAACCGCTACACGCAGTAGTTGTCATGGGATTACTACGATACCGCTTTAAGCTATTACAGTAACCATTATGAGATTACTATGGTATCATTTTAGGCCATGTACAGTAATCGTTATGACGCATATATCATAAGCAGGATGTGACTAAATGTTATCACAATATATTTTGTATCATAAAGGACATACTGATATCAGTGTATGATATCAGTATGTCCTTTAATATGTCCTTTGTATCATGAAGGACATACTAATATCAGATGTATGGTAAGAGTCGTCCATGTTATGCAAGGTCAAAAGTAATGAAGTGTCATCAGATTAGTAAACTCTTTTTAGCACCTATACTTACTTGCCAGAAGTACATTTTATTTCAAATTTAAAATTGACATTAAATTCAAAACTAATTCTTTAGTGCCGTAGATATTTGTTGCAATCAATCTTACACTGCTTATATTTATTTGCAATTATATTAGTTTTTAAAAATTCAAAAGCAATTTTTCTTGCTCTGTAGAATTTTTTTTCTTTTTTTGTAGAATCAATTTTGTTTAATAGCATTCAAGAAAAAATTTCAAAATTTTGGAAATTATTTTGTTTCATTTTAAATTTTAAAATCAATTTTCAGGTATTTCATTTAAATGCAATACAATTTGAACGTGATCATATGAGAAATATAGTTTCCAATGAACAGAAGCAAATAACCAGAATGGCATTTGTTATTGTACCAATAATTTTGATTGTCTTATTGGTTAGTGTTCTAAAACCAGTTAAATACTTTTTTAGTGAGGTAAGAGTGACAAAAATCTTTTATAGAGTGACAAAAAGATCAGAACAGAGGCAGGTGTAAATAGAAGAGAGATAATTAAGCCTGAAATTCAATTTTTTTTTTCAGGTCTTTCTGCTTGCAGTTGTCATTTACATGAATTGCGCTCGATTGAAACGTTGCTATGATCGCCGGAAAACTCGACACTTTCGTCCATTTGTTTGGAATGGTGATATACCGCCAATGATGACAAACGGTACCGTACATGAGAAGAAGCATTCATCAGTTATTACAAAATCAGCATTCTGAAATGGATTTCCATAAAACATCGTTTGACAAATCAAAACATTCCCGGTCCTTTTCACTATCCCTTTTTTTCAATTCTTCTTTCTTTCATATTTAATTTAAATTATTAAAATTCTCATTCAAATTATCCATTTCTACGTGAAGTGAAGAAACAGAAGTTAGCAAATCAATTATTCATTCAGTCGCTAAATTTTTCTTGCAAATTTGTACACTTTTATCCAAGTTTTTCAATTGTATTTAATTTAATAATTGATAATAAGTTTATCAGAAATCAAATAGTTAAAAAATTTTCATTTTAAAGTTCTTAAACGAATCCATTTCCACATCTATGTATAATACAAATTGACGCAAACAGTTAATGAATTTAAATTTGTTTTCAGTTTTTTTTTTTAATATTTTCATTATTGTAACAAAACTTTGTTTGCAAATGCACTCTTTTCAGGTTGATTTCATAATGTAAGTGAAATACTATTAAATATTTTACTCAGATCGTTATTTTACTCAAGTATAATAATTAAGAGCTTTTACAAATTATTAAAATTGTGCCAATTGAAATTGCAAATTGATTCTGCTTTTATAAAATTGATTTAAAATGAATATTGTTCTTGTTGTAGTTGAGAAAATCATCCTGAAATCTGAATTTTCAACCAATAATCATGAAGAAAACTTGCTTTATAAAAAAATTGCTTTCATTCTAGCTATTTATGAGACTAATATTAATAATGATATACCTTTTTTTTTCAATATCTATGTTCGAATTGAAAAATTTTCAGCATTAAAAAAAATAGTAATGATAAACAAAATATTATTTGGAACTAATTTTAAAAATGCAGCATATCTAGAAATAATTTAAGTATTATCTATTTGAAACCTATAAAAAATTATGGAATTTACTGGATATTTTTAATTCTTGCTTTTACCATTTGCCTAAATCTTATATATCTCAAGAATTTTATTTAAATTATAAACTGAAATTCTGCAAATTGAAATTATGGATAATATCGTAATTTGTAAATTTTTTGAAAGATTATAGCAAAAAGATTTAATTTCAAATTAAAAATTTGTTTAATGAAAAAAGAAGAAAATAACAACAGATATTGTATGTGTATGCATGAATTTAAGATTTCATGAAAACGAATAAAATGTATTTTTTTTTATTACCTCGCAAACATGCAATTCATATATGTTGTTTACAAGTATTTGTAATAAAAATCAAAAAATCATTGCAAAAAGTTCGGTAAAACAAGGATGAACTTTAAGTATCACACGTAGCAGAAGTCTTACGTACGTGACATTGAAAGAATCTGAAACTAATGATATAATTCAAATATTCAAAAACCATTTCCATCAAAACTTTCACTTATCAATAAGAAAGTGAAAGTTTCTACTTATTTTATAGTTTAAAATAGTCGAAGAGCTATTTAAATAACATTGTAATGAGAAATAGTAAAGTAGAATAAGGTTTGATTAAATTATTTTAGAAAATTACTGCAATAGAGATTTAGAAATAAAATAAAATTAATATGAAACAATAATAATAATTTAATAAATAATTGCATCATTGATAAGCAAATTTTTGGATATTTCCATAGAATTACATGTAGCAAAAGCTATCTTAATTAAGTTAAAACATTGAAACGATTAATTAAACCAAATGCGGCAAATATTACTTGAATTTTTTTTTCAAAGACAATTAATTATTTTAATTGCAGTATGTAAATGCATGCTAAACTATTGTTTTTGCAAGACGATATGACGTCGTCGCCTTAGGCAACAATTATTATTTTGCGAGCAAGGCATATAACCAATCGCGCAAGAACATCCATCAGATTGCTGTTGCATGCAATCTTTTAATGGTTTCAATTGTTGATATTGACCGGATGTTTGCTGCTCGATGCATGATTTCATGCATGTTGGCTGACATTGCGGTACGCAATGGAATGGTTCCGCAGCCTGTAATCAATTATTAAATTTATAAACTTATAAATAATGAATGAGTGAATGAGTATAAATTGTTGAAATTGGAATATTTTATAGAAGAATTCATATACCTTACAATCCATACCGCATCCTTGTATTTTGTATTCCGGTGAGTGTTGCTTAATTGAAGATATTGGTTGCGGAATTTGCTGCGTAAAATTTATGCAGGAATGTTCACAATTTGCATTACATTCTTGCACACAGCGTGCATTATTTTTACACAATGATTGACATGATGGTAAGCAAGTTTTGGAACAAATTTGTCGTTGTTGTTCTAAACATTGTTGATCGCAAGCCGGTTGACATATTTGTGGACAATGCGGTTGAAAATTATGCATCTGTATCTGTTGCTGTTTTTGCAAACAATCTGGCAAACAATCTGGCATACATGATGATAAGCATACGGTAGTAGATGATGTTTCCGGTTGAAGTGCTTCGGTTGTTACCACAAGTGGTTTTTGTTGTTGCGTACATTCAGGATCACACATCGGTTGACAAGCTAATACGCAAGCTTGCTCTATACATGTTGGTTGACATTCCGGTTGACATTGTGCTACACATTGTTGTTGTTGTTGTTGTTGATCCTTTGTGACAAGGAAAACTTTCTTCTGCTGCTGTTCTATGCATTCTGGTAAACAAGCAGGTCTGCATGCTGCAACACAAGCTTGCTGTATACATTCTTGCAAACATTGCGGCATACATTGTTGTACACAATGAGTTTGAGGAAACGGTGGTGGTCGTAGTATTTGTGTCGATGATTTAATCGCTTCAGATTGAGGATAAAAGAATTGTGGTTGTGATTGTGGCGGAAACTGAGATGGTTGTGATTGTTGCTGCGCAAGAAGTATTACTTGATTTCGTAATTTTTGCATGCATTGTGGCTCGCACATCGGTTGACAAGCAGGTGGACAAGCTTGTTGAATACATTGCGATTCACAGGATGGCATGCAAATTGTCACGCAATGAGGTTGTTGCATTTTTACTGAAAATGGTGATTGTTGATTCGATGAAATAGCGGTAGACTGACTGCATGATGGCATATTTTGACACATTTTGCAGCAATTTCGATTGCTACACTGAGTTGGACAATTTGATTCGCAGTTGGATGATGGACAAGGTTGTGTTGGGAAGGGTAAAGAAGATTGACCTTGCGAAGGTATCATAGCAAATGGTAATTGTTTTGGAGTTTGTAGATTATAGGAAAATTCAGGTGGCATGGCAAAAAATGATGGTTGAGGTTGTGATTGCGTGATAACAGGTTGCAAATAAGTTTGCATCTGATTTGGCTCGAACATTTTTACACATTGCGACTCACAGAACGGCATGCAAAATGCAATACACTGCAATAAGTTCGAAGATGAATTATTATTACAAAAAAAAAAAAAAAAGATCACTGAACATCTTTTCTTTCATATTATTATTATTATTTTCTGTTCTAATTTAATAAAAATAATATTATTAAAGATTTAAAATTTATCCTAAATGATTGGATATCCTTCTTTGCATTACCTCAGTTTGTTGTTGTTGTTGTTGTTGATATTGAGTATTAAAGATAACTTGATTAATCATTTCTCGATTAAGACATTCTTGTGAACAATCAGGCATACATGAAGGCATACAACGTATCCTTTGCTGTGGACAGTTGCAAGTTATCTGCAATTAAATTCTTAATTATTTCAGTTGTAAAAGATTTTAAAGATTTCATAATTACAGTAAAAGAAAAAAAAAACAAATCAAGGATCGAATACAAAGAAACGATTGTTAAGTGATTATCATTATCCGAAACAATTTTAGTGTCAATGGAGAGTAAAAAGATATGACATTAAATTTATGCTAATTTTGCAAATTCTAGCTTCAGATATTTTATTATAAGTTACACTGATTACATTGTGACGATAAAAGAATAATGATTCTAGTATAACACTGATAATGATAATCACAAAAGAGTGATAAATAATGATAAAATGATGATAATGATAAGAACAATTCTCTTTCTAAAGCATATCATTTTACTTAATAGAATTAATTAATAAATGAAATGATAAGAAAAAAAATTATTTTAATTACATTATAATGAAGTGATTCACATCCACAATTCATGTACTGCTCATGCAATGCTGCACAATTGCAATTTGAGTTTGCAACTGGTGCGCAACCACATTGATTTACCTGGATATTTGCACAGTCACATGATTTCACCTATAATTAGAAAATTTTTCAAAAAAAAAAAAAAAATCAGCAAAGAATGATGAGGTTAATTTCTGACCCTATTTTAATTTAGGCCTTTCATTTGCTAAAATTTGAAATCAGAACTATATTTGGATACTTAATTTCACTAATTTAATTAGTTTATTACTTAATGCTATTCTCTTTTCTATTAAATATAAGCTATAATTTAATGTTTAGGAAACTAAATTTTAAATTTACTACCACAATAATTATTTACTATAATATAATAAAATAAATGAGATTAATAAAGAACAAACTTGTTCTAGTAAATTAATACAATTGCATTGTTTTTCTTGATGTACTACAGGTATTACTGGTTGCAAAGGGTACGGTGTGATCATTGGTACCACTGGTACCGGTTGTTGTTGTTGTTGTTGCTGCTGTTGTTGTTGTTGTTGCAAACCACAACATGAAGACATTTGCATGCAGCATTGTCGCTTTGCTCTACTAATAAGTTTTGCCGCATTCTATAAATATAAATAATCTTAAATAAAAGTAAGAAAAGGGAATTTAAAAAATTAAAAAAAAATAAAATTAATGAATATTAGTAATTGCAAAAGTAATTTACAGTAGGGATTACTTTAACATCTTTTCATTTTAAGATTACTTGAATTCTATCAATTTTTTAAAATTCCATCTTTACAACCTAATAAGTTATACTTTATAAAATTTAATTTTCAAAAATCAATTTTAGAGAGAATGAAAAAACTGTAAAAATTAAAACTTTTTTTTAAAATCTTTAAAATCTTTTTTTCACTTAAACAAAAAATTTTGTAAATGTAGTTGGATTTAAATTTTAAAAAAGTTTTCCATTTTCTTTTTCTTTTTTTTTTGAAAAAAAGGAAACAATTCATAACACTGGTTTTGGAATATCTAAAAAATTAATTTCAATTCACTTTCATACATTATAAAATTTTGCTTAGTTTAAATTCAAACAGTTTAATGTCATTGTGACTGGATCGGTTGGTTGTGCAATGTTACTTGCTGTGCTGTGCAAATATACTTTTCGTTGACTTAATCACGATCTAATTTCAGGTTAAACAAATAAACATTTGCTTACACGAAAATAACAAGTTACTGAGAAAATAAACCGACAATTTCTTACATAATTGAAAAAAAAAAAATTTCAAAATATTTCTCAATTTATTCACTAGAATTTGAGTTATTCATTTGATATTTGAATCATTCACTTAGTATTTGATTCATTCATTGGTATGATAAAATAACTTTAAATTAACTTTACAGAAATATCTTCTTGCATAATTTAAATGATTTCAAAAGTATAACTCAATTCATTTATTAGAATTTGAGTCAATCATTTAGTATTTAAATAATTCATTAATATAATAAAGTAACTGTTTTGATTTGTTACAAATTCGAAAATTTTGAAATATTTCTCAATTTATTCAATTAAAATTTAACTCATTCATTGAGTATCTGAATCATTTATTTAATATTTCAGTCATTCATTTAGTATTTCAACTATTCATTAGTATAATCAAATAACTATTTCAACCTGTTACAAACTTATTTTCAATCAAATTTTCAATTTAAAATCATCAATTTTAGTATATTCTCAACACTACACTTTGTCTCTTACATTGATGTAAAATCCAGAAATGTATTTGTTAAATAAATTTTTAATTAAATTAAATTTTTGGTAAATTACAATAAAATTACATCCAGCTAGCAGCTATTAAACTTTGATTATATGTTGCTAATCCTATAATTACGTAATCTTACGCACAATAACGATTCTACGTGTAAAAAAACGTGATAAAACACAGTTTCAAATATAACAAAGTATTTTTGTGTAAGCCAAAAAGTACATTTATTTACCTCTTTCATTCTAGTAAAAAAAAAATTTAAGAATTAAAAAACTTTAATTGAAATTGTCAAGTATTGAAAGAAAATTAATGCAACAAATAAAGCAAACCGTTTCAGCGGAAACTTTCAAAACACCAAATATGAGATACAATAAACAGTGAACCGTGAATCCGGAATTCATACCTGATAATTTTTTCCGTAATAAGCATAACACATTTAAAAAAAAAAAAAAACGAGGTTGCATACAATGGACTTAAACTATATCAGATTTAAAAAAAATTTTTTTCATTAAAAAAAACTTTTTCAGGTTAAAAAAAACTTTAAAAAATAGAAAAAACTTTTTTATTAAAAAAAAAAGAAGCGAAAAGCTAAAAATTACAAAATTTTTCATTTCATTTAAAAACAAAACTAATAGCTGTTCAAATTAATTTACTTGAAAATATTTTCAAACTAAAATTATTGCTAAAAATGTGAGATTAAAAAAAATTTCAGATTTGCAAAAAAAAAAATTCAATTATTATTATTTTTTTTTGAATGGTAAAATAATTTGTTTTATAAGAAGTAAAAAATTTTAATAAGAAGCAAAAAAAAAGAAATTTAAAAAAATTTTTAAAACTTTAAAATTGTCTCATTTCACATATTAGCCATATAAAATAATCCATATCAAAAGACCACTAATGCAAGTGATGTTAAAATGGACAAGAGAGAGAGAGAGAGGAAGTGAGAGCTTACAAAATTTAAATTCTCAAATGGACGATTGAATTCGTGTCCATCGTCTAAACTAAACTTTCAAAGCTATGCTACTACTACTGCAACTGCTACTACTTACATTACTAAATGCTAAAATACACTCTCTAAACGGGTATTTGAATATTTATTTCTATTGGGAAGACAGTTTGACTTAATTCTTGTATTTATGCAAATAAACAAATTAAAATGTTGTATTTAACATTAAATTAGAAATATTTTATCGTATGTTGCCATAATTTTGATAAATTTTTAATTCCATAATTAAAATAATTTATGATTGATAAAAAAAAAAATTCTTTTTTTGATTGATTGATAAAAAAAATCGATGATTGATGAAAAAAAAAAAAATTATATCAATTGCATTTTATATAATTTTAAGAATAAAATATGAATGAATTAAAGAATAACCGAGACTTTCTAAATGAATATTTTAAATTTTGTAATTTAATTTTATTAATTTTCATTTTTAAATAAAAAATTGAATATAAATTTTTTTTTTAACTTTTAGTTTTAAATTTATTAAAAAAAGTCATAGTTTTAAGTGTGAAAAAAATTTTTGAAATATTCACAAAAAGTATTTTTGGAAATGAAATTTTTTTGATTTACTTTTCGATGCAAAAAAAAAAAAAAAAAATGGAAAAAAAGTGAAAAAGAATATTTATTTCTCTGACATTTTATGCAAAAACGAATAATGTTTAACTGAGCGTATCAAACACATAAAGAAAGCATAACGTAAATACTATCATTCTTTAAATTTATAAATTTTAGCAACCTTGAAAATTTTAAAATGTATCACAAGGGACAAAAGGACAAAAGATGAAAATTTGGCAATCAAATTGAATTTTAGTTTTTTTTTTTTTACAAAAAAATTTTACTTTTTCACGACATACATGAGTAATTTTATGTGACACATCTTATTTTCCACTGATAATTTTTATATATTATATCTTTATCACTTTCAAAGATAAATTAAAATTATCACTTATCTTTATGTTATGTATAAAATTTTCGTGTACATTCTCTTCCTTCCTTATCACTTGAATTTTGATTTGTACTGATAACTTTTACATCTATCATTATACCATTATAATGATTGTAAAATTACGTTTTATGATCATTTCATCTTCAGGGTAATCATTATTTTACAATCATTTCAACTTCGGGTAATCATTATTTCAATTTTCAAATTGTTGATGAGATTAAAATGCTTTCATCAATAAAAGAATGGAATAAAAATTTGAAAAATGTAAATTTTAGCAATTGCATAATTTTATATGAATCGTTTCACATATTTCACATATAAATATGTTAAGTCATTATTGTAAACTAAACTTTCATTATTCGATTTGTTTGACAATGTTATTAGTAGAATGACAACATTTTAAAGGTGTCAAATTTCCATCAATTTCCTTTCAGTAATATTAAATTTTATTATAATCATAAATTCATAAATCGTTTATCTTCGTAATTAGTATTGAAAATTATTAAGAATAGTTTTATCTTAAAATTAAAAATTATTTTTTTTTTAACCTACAAAACGTTCATTCATTAAATTTTTTGAATAACATCAAATCACTTTCATTGCATTTCCAAATGAAGAAGTTAAAAAAAAAGCAAAAAATAAATTGGTATAAGTATAGCATTAACAAAACAAACATCCATTTGTTTGTTTATTTGTTTTTCTTTTTCTTTGAAATTTAACACAGAAAATCTAGTTTGATATTTGGCTATGGTGTTGTTAATGGTCAATTAGGCAAGATTAATTTTTGCAATTTGAAATGAAAAGTATAACCTATTCGTAGTGTTATTTTAAATTTTAATCAATTTTAAAATTAATAAGAATTAGTTTAAATATCATCTGAAATAACAATCAATATTTCTGCATAATTTATTTATTGCAACATTTAAATATGTCATATATGATACAAATAAATTTTAAAAACATTAAAAATGAGCTGAAAGTAATATTTTTATTTAACAAATGATAATTTACTATAGTAAAGTGTTTTGTACATTTAAAAATATCATAAAATCACATTTTTTTTTTGCAGTTTTTCCAATTTTTAGTATATTTGGAGGGAAATATAAAATTAAATTTTTTAAGATTGTATGAATTGTCAACAAAAAGTAATTAATAATGCACTATTGAATTGATTATAGTAAATTCAACTTTCATTTGATAATATATTCCTACCAAAAAACTATTGATGGATTGTCATCTAATTGATAACAGCTAAATTAATTGGTACATGCAAATTAATTAATTAACTCAAAAATTTGATTTTTTTTCTTTATAACTGATTTTTTGTAACTTTTTTTTATAATTAAATTTTTTCGAAACAAAAGAATTGTTTAGCTTTGAGTACTTTTTCTTTTTTGGAAGATATTAGATTAATAGTAATATTTTATTCTAATGTAAAATAGATAAATAATGATAAGAATGATGATAACAATTTAATCATTTTTTGACTTTGTTGACCACTTTTTTCAATTTGCTTTATCTGTTGAGGCTGAATTGTAATTGTTAAATTAGTTTGCTGCATGGTTGTTAAATTTTGTTTTGGTATCCTATAAGTAATTATTTCGGTACACGCTTGAGGCCACCTGAAATTACTAATTTGTGATACATTCTTTCACTCAAATTTTTCAAAAAAAAATACTACTTAATTTTATTAGTAAATAACAACAACAAAGAAAGATTAACAGATAAATTAGATTTGATAAAATAATATTTTCGTTTAAAATCATTTTATTCTATAAAATTTTATTCCATAATTTTGGTATTATTTGAAAATGCAATTA
>SSBO01000009.1:10396513-10420636 GCA_005281725.1 Wuchereria bancrofti
AAAAAAAAAAAAAAATACTACTTAATTTTATTAGTAAATAACAACAACAAAGAAAGATTAACAGATAAATTAGATTTGATAAAATAATATTTTCGTTTAAAATCATTTTATTCTATAAAATTTTATTCCATAATTTTGGTATTATTTGAAAATGCAATTACATTTTTGATATTTATCAAAGTAATGTATTAATTCGTATATCAGTAAATTAGTTTTTAAATTTTTAAGGTTTAAATTCTTGATATTATTAAAAAGCATAACAAACCTATTAACAACTGCTGTATCGAGTGATAATTTCTTCATGGATTTAAATGATTTCCTCGTTAGTGCAATTATTTTTTCAACTATGTGATAACCACAATCATGCGCAATTAATGGAACATCACAGTGCAATGAACAAAGAACATATCTAAGAGAAATGAATCATTCATCTATTAGAAATGAATGAACTAATAATAAATGAATCATCGATCTATATTATAAATTAATAAGCTAGAAGTAAATGAATCAATAACCTATTAGAAATCAATACGCTAGCAGTGAATATATCATTGACCTATTAGAAATCAATACGCCAGCAGTGAATATATCATTGACCTATTAGAAATCAATACGCTAGCAGTAAATAAATCATTCACCTATTAGAAATCAATAAGGTAGCAGTGAATATATCATTGACCTATTAGAAATCAATACGCTAGTAGTGAATAAATCATTGACCTATTAGAAATCAATACGCTAGCAGTGAATATATCATTGACCTATTAGAAATCAATACGCTAGTAGTGAATAAATCATTGACCTATTAGAAATCAATACGCTAGCAGTGAATATATCATTGACCTATTAGAAATCAATACGCTAGCAGTGAATATATCATTGACCTATTAGAAATCAATAAATTGGCAGTAAATGAATCATTGACGTATTAGAAATCAATAAGCTAGCAGTAAATGAATCATTCACCTATTAAAAATCAATAAGGTAGCAGTGAATATATCATTGACCTATTAGAAATCAATACGCTAGCAGTAAATAAATCATTCACCTATTAGAAATCAATAAGGTAGCAGTGAATATATCATTGACCTATTAGAAATCAATACGCTAGTAGTGAATAAATCATTGACCTATTAGAAATCAATACGCTAGCAGTGAATATATCATTGACCTATTAGAAATCAATACGCTAGCAGTGAATATATCATTGACCTATTAGAAATCAATAAATTGGCAGTAAATGAATCATTGACGTATTAGAAATCAATAAGCTAGCAGTAAATGAATCATTCACCTATTAAAAATCAATAAGGTAGCAGTGAATATATCATTGACCTATTAGAAATCAATACGCTAGCAGTAAATAAATCATTCACCCATTAGAAATCAATAAGGTAGCAGTGAATATATCATTGACCTATTAGAAATCAATACGCTAGCAGTGAATATATCATTGACCTATTAGAAATCAATACGCTAGCAGTGAATATATCATTGACCTATTAGAAATCAATAAATTGGCAGTAAATGAATCATTGACCTATTAGAAATCAATAAGCTAGCGGTAGATGAATCATTGACCTATTAGAAATCAATAAGGTAGCAGTGAATGAATCATTCACTTATTAGAAATCAATGAGTTAATAGTAAATGAATCAGTAAGTGAATCGTTCAGTTAATAGTACATGAATCATTAGAAACCAATAAGTTAGCGGTAGATGAATCATTGAACTATTAGAAATCAATAAGCTAGCGGTAGATGAATCATTGACCTATTAGAAATCAATAAGTTAGCAGTAAATAAATCATTGGCCATTACTGTAATGGGTTGTAATAATCATTGTAATAGGTCAATGATTACAAATAAATGAATTAATCATTTAGTGATAGCCAAATTTATCAAATCAAACAAATTAAGAAATTAAAATTGTTACTAGATTAATTGATTTATAGCTATAAGCTAAAAAGTAAAGTATATCATTTCGAGTAATACAATCATAAATATTAATCTTATAACTTTATATAACTTCCATTTGTTATGTTGTCAACAATATTGTAGTAATAAAAAATTAAATAAAAAAATTTAAATAATAAAAATTAATTAAAATAACTTACTAATTTAAATAATCATTAAACTAACTTACTCGCATGATTCATTTAGGTAATTTTCGAGAATGGTTATATCACTATTGAGAATGAAATGTCGAAAATTTCGAGCTATAGAATGAAATGCTTCCTGATACGGTGTACAAATGCGCATGCAAAGTTGTCTTATTTGTGAATTCAATCCAGCTAAGCATCCAAAATTTTCTTTGATATCTAAATTTAACAAATATTTTTCCCACAATTCATTTTTAAATGAATTGTGGGAAATTTTTTAGAAATATGAATTATTTAATTCAATCAAATATAACATAATTATCTTCGGAAGCATTAATTAAATCTTTTTAAAATATTACAAATAGAGAGTGAATAATTTTGAACAATATTAGAAAAGATAATAATTTAAATTTGAATTGTTAAACTGAATTTAGTAGTTTGAAAAAATTGAAAAGAGTGTCAGCTACAGATTGCCTATTAAAGATGTAAAGAGAGATGAATACAAATACTTTTCCCACAATTTATTTAAAATTGAAATTAAAAAATATTTTAAATTCAATTATTTGTACCTTTAAAATTGTAAATGCATATCTGATTGATAATTTCGGAATAACCCATCAAAATTTCTTGTGAATAACTGGGAATACACATTGAACAGCAATGTTCAAATTGATGAAATTCTCTGAAATAAAATATTATCCAGAAAAAATAATCTGAAATATCGATTAATGACATCTCTGATTTATCATTTCATTTAATGAACAAATTTATTTCATTTTTTTAGATCTTATGAAAGAATTTTTTGAATTTGAAAATTTTAATTAATAACCTTTTTTACTCAATTATTTTAGCAGTTATTTTATTCGAACTATTCGACAATTATTATTTATTATTATGAATAAGTACCAAGAAAAAATTTTTAATTCTTAAAAAGATAAAATGAAAAACTAAAATATAAATTAATAAATGAAACGAATCATTTATTATTAGCAATAAGCATACATTCATTTCCATGAAATTAATATTTCACTGGAAGAATTAAGTTTTCTTTTTTAGGATTGAGAAAAAAAAATATAATCATATTAAACTTCAAAGCCTGAATGTAAAATGCTGATTTTTAAATTAAAAGCATAAAATGCTAATTTAAATTAAAAAAATAGAAGCATAAAATAGGATTTAAAAAAATGAAAAAAAAAAACAAAGTAATCATTAATGATAAATAGAACAATGTAATAGCAAAGTAAACAGAACAAAGTAATTAGTAGTAAGTCAATTTATAAAATTAAAACAATTTTCCTACATTTTTACATCATAAATTTATTATTAATAATATAAGTAAAGAAACAAACTTGCAGAAATGTTGAAGAATGGTAGCATTTGACATTGCAAATAAGAAATTATTATAATTAAAATTAATTAAATTTGACGTTTCATTTTTTCCAATTCTTCCAATTAAATCATTTATAAATTGTAGTGCACAATGACCACAGCATGTCTCCGCTTGATCATTTATATGTGAGCTATAAAAATTTCATATTTTTATTTTTTAAATAAAGCAATAATTTTATATTTCCCGAAAAATCTGATTTCATTTTATATTTCTTAAAAATTTAATAATTTCATTTTATATTTCTCAAGAAATTTGACAATTTCATTTTATATTTCTCAAAAAACTTGATAATTTCATTTGACATTTCTTAAAAATTTAATAATTTCATTTTATATTTCCCAAAAAATTTGATAATTTCATTTTATATTTCTCAAGAAATTTCATTTTATATTAAAAATTTAATCATTAGATAACTTCTTCTGTTTTATCTTTGCTTGTTTAAATTATGTGATAAGAACAGTACAAAATGAATAAAATTTGTTAAATTTTTTGTAAAGCATGAAATTTAAAATATCAAATTTTAATGTAATTTAAGAAAAAAAAAAAGTTACCTAGGTAAAGATGTTATATTTGATGTGCTTACTTTTTGACTTATAGCATTTTGTGAGTAATGCAATAGTAGTCTGATAAGATTTGACCATAGCAACAACAATTTCATATTCAACAAAAAAATAAATTCCTGGAATATTCTAATAAAAAAAAAAAATTAAAAATAATAAAAATAAAAATTTTCAAGAAAAAAAAAAACTTAAAACTGATAACATTGTCTGATATTGTTGATGATTTCCAAAAAAAGAATATGAATAGAGAAAAAAAATTAGAAATGTTAAACTTTAATAATCCTTAATTATTCAATTTGATAATATTATTAAAACTATTTCATTTTTTTTTCTATTATTTTAATTATTAATTGAATTCATACAAACTATTTTTTTTATTGTTTTAATTATGATGTCATAATTATTTTTTTATTATTTTAATTATGATTTGAATTCACACAAAAAAATCATTTGAATTTAGCATATGAAAATACTTCAAAATTCTATTAAAAATATAATTTCATATAATTAAATTGATAAAAAAATTACAATAATTATTATAACGACAAATTTCCGACTACTTTTTTCTTTTGTTCCATTTTTCTTTTTTATAATTTAAAGATTGAAAAAGTTTTTTAAAGTTTTGTCACTTTTTTCTTTTTCTTATTACATTTTATTGATACATATAAGTTTATACTGTAAGAGAATAAAATGAAATAAAGATGAAAATGAGATAAATTTTGAAAGTGAAATAAGCAAATAAGAAATTATGAAGAAGAATAAATTAATTAATAATCATAAGAATAAATTAATTAACAATAATAAATTAATAATTATCATAATGACCAGATAAATGAGTTAAATATTTCGCATTTAATTCTGCGCTACTTTCGCGCATTTAATTTATTAATTTCTTTTTTTTTTAGATTTATAATTTATTAAATGATTAATGCTGCAGGAGGAAAATTTTCGAATTTTCAAAAATATGAAATTAATTTATTTAATATCAAAATTAATTTGTATAATAACGAAAACATGAAAAATTAATTTGCATAAAAAATTAATATGTACAATACTAAACAAAAAGCGATTATTGTGGACAATGGTCAATTTGTTATTGGTCAGCTAAATAGCCAAACTATAAATTGTGTATACACATGCATATGAGTGGTATTTATTAATCAAAATTGATGTTAAATTTGATATTTTAGCCTTTTCTAATCAATAATATAAAATAGACACAGTTATGAGCTAATAATACTCTAAAATTACATGAACTAAATTATCAAATTATTAATTATCATCAATTAAAATTTTGAATTATCAATTAAAATGATTTAAAAAAAACACCTATCATTCACTCTTTTCATAGCATAATTGCAAGTCATATATCGATTACAGAAATATTTCAATATCAATGCTTAAATACATTACAATTTCATTCATTTACTAAATTTCAATCAAATTTACAAATGTTATAAAACAAAACAAAAAAAAAAATTTCACAGAATTAAACTATTTTTCAAGAAAAATTTTCATAAAAACAGAATTGAACAAATTAACTAAAACATCGTGATAGAAATTACTATAAAACATGAAAAAGTTCAATTACAAATAGAAAAAAAAAAAGAAAAACTATTTTTATTGATTAATTATAAAATGAATGAAAAATTGTATGAACTTGGATTATCTAAAGAACAAAACGAGTTTTATTCGTTTTGCCTGTACGTATAATAACCATACCACTCATTTCACATTTAAAATAAATGAGAAATATTTCGTATCAGTTAAAACTGGTTTAAATTATCCATTGTTGTTCATCATGCTACTTTGCTATTTCAACCAAAAATTGTAAAGCAAAAGAACAATAAGCGTATTTCATCTTATGCAAATCCAGTTTTTACTTCGAAATATTTCAATGATATAAGGTGATATTTTAATCTTTATTAACAATTTAAATCATTTCTTAAAATGCAATTAAAACTGCAAAAATTTATTCCCATAAATTCTACTGAAATGAATAACACATAGGAAGTAAATCGAATTAATCTTTTACATTTCATAAAATTTAAAGTCTAATATTTATAATCAATTAAAATTTAATTCTTGAATAATTTTTGAAAACATTTCGACATTCTAATCGAAAAATTTTCCACAATTATTTATGCATATTTGAAATTTCTGGTGAAATGATGATCAAACCAGTTATATAACCATTTCAATCAATTTGTGCCGAGAGATGTACATCTATTATCAGTTTACCAGCTCATCTGTTCAGTGTTCGTAGTTGACAAATATACAATTTATTGCTGTCAAATTTTTTAAAATGAAACAAAATCAAAACAATGTTTTGCCATATGCAAATATTCGTTTTACTAACAACTAATGAATCATATTCACTTAAAACTGGATATTTCTAAAACAATCTACTATCTATCCGATAGTCTAGGCAGGTAGTAGCAATGGTTTAACAAAAAAATAAATTAATGTGCTGGTGATTGAATCTTATCATCTTTTTCAATAATTCCATCACTTGCTACTTCATTTGTCACAGGCATAGAGATACCATACCTGAATAAGTACACATAAAAATATTTAGAATAAATGAATAGATTACTGAAAATGTTCTTTAATATCATATCATTTCACAAATCATACTGTTGTATACATCAGTACAGTACTTTTCAAAATACTCCAAAATGTTAAATTATACTTTCGTGAAACTTTTCGTGGAATTGATCGAATTATATCTCAAAAATAAGATTTGATAAAAATCAATTGAAATTTAATAATAATCATACCTGCTTAGTTGTGATGGAGTAGCTTCAACAGGACATCTAGTCATGAGATCGTTCCCTTCCTTACTTTTCGGAAAAGCAATCACATCTCGAATTGGTACACTTGAATTTCCTCGTCCAACCAATAAAGCCACATATCGATCAAGACCAATTGCAAAACCACCATGAGGCGGAGCACCGTATGATAATGCTTTTATCATATGTTCCTCAATATAAATAAATATTAAAATTTATAATGAGGGCGTTTTAATAAACAATAAATCTAAACATCAGAAATTGGTTCGATATTGCTTGTCATACTTGAAAACTGAACAAACACATATATATATACAAAAAGTAAATTCATAATACAGTTTGATATATAAATTATCCTTACTTGGTCAACTATATAATTAAATGTATCAAAATGAAAAAAAAAAACGATTCTTTGTAAAGATACCATTTCTTCTAATGATTCGCCACATATCGTAGATAGTACATGTCGTTGAATATCCGCATTATGAATTCGAATTGAACCACCACCAAGTTCAACACCATTTAACACCAAATCATAATGCTGACCTGTAACACTACCTTTACCATTTATCAGACCAAAAAAAAAAGCGAAAGAAACTATAATTTCAACATTTCTTTTTACAGATAAAATGCATACTTTCATTGTGATATTTTGGCAAAAAATTCTTTGTTCAATCATTAATTAGCAGCATTTTTTTCTTTTACAAATTCACAATAAAAAAAAAGAGGAAAAAACAAAAGGAGAGAAAAAAAAAGAAACCGGTAATCGAAAGAAGTTTGTTTGGTTCATAAAGCAGTGGTATATCATCAGGTATAGGAGCAGTAAAAGGATGATGAGCACTTTCTAGACGTCCTTCTGCGTTACGTGAGAACAATGGAAAATGTGTTATCCAAACAAATTCCATACGTTGCTCGGCTCGTAAATGCATCGCTTCACCTACCAAGTGACGCAACTGACCAAGTGTTCGTCTTACACCGATATCATCACCCCACATAAACAAAACCATTTAGTTTTACGTTTTTTCTTTTTTTTTTTTTTAAAGAATTTAATCATAACGTCAACTATTTTATACTACAGAATGAAGTATGAAATAACCGAATATACTGCTAGCTTTAGTAATTATGCAACTTTTACTACACCATTAGTGCTTTCTCTATTCAGTACTTACAATAAAATTACTCGTTAATAGCACTGAAATTAATTATAGAGTAAATAAATCACACTGATCTTTAATCGTCCAACTATCGTTGTGCAATGGCAGCTTAAGGAGTAAAAATTTACTATAAATAATAAAAAAAAAAAAAACTCACGATATGACAGCAACATCTTTTTCGTTGATGCCAAATTTTTCTATCAGAATGTTATTTCGAATTTCTACAAACCAATTCTTTTCCGACATCTTTAGAAATTTAAAATTCTGAAATACATTAATTACAAAGATTAAAAAAAACAAACTGGTAGTAATAATTTACGACATTATAGCAACGATTTCATCTCTGACTCAAATTTTTTTTCTACCAGAACATCAAAACTGAGAGAAAAAAAGCTATTGGAACAAATTGGAATGAATGGCAAAATTAAAAAGTTACGAAATAAAACAAATTCAGATAAATTCTACCTGACAAACTATAGTGGCCGTATTGCACTGGAAAGTAATAAAATCAACAACAATACAAACCTGTGTTAACATATTATCTCGCAAAATTCGAGTCCATTCATCTGAATTTTTCTCATTAACAACATCGTCTGCATTTCTGGCAATGAAAATTTTCACAACAAAATTCGGAATTTCACGTTTTCGTAAGAATGAAAGCTCGGAAGTGCAATCTTCAATAGTCCATGGAATACGCAAATCTGGTTTATCTGTACCAAATAAACGTTCTGCCTTCAAATATTTCATCCGCTTAAATGGTGCTGAAGGTTTTAAGTCATCCTGAAATTTCGATGATAATGTATGCATCTATTTTATTTTAAAATTTTATTTTCAAATGCAACAATGGATGTTCTAATCATTTAAAGAAATTAGAGAATGACAGCTAATGATAAACACATACCAATTCTTTAGGCCATGATTCCACAATAATATTCTCTACTAATTTCATAACATTATCTTGATCAGTGAAAGATAATTCGATATCAACTTGTGTGAATTCGGGTTGTCGATCTGACTTTGCACCTTCATCACGATAGCACCGAGCAATCTTCAAAAAAATCCCAATTAAATTAGTGCAATTACAAACTTCATATTCCAGTAAATCTTTCATTAAAACAATTTTTGCAAGTTCGTTTCTAAGTCATACAAAATTCGTTAACTCCACGCTCTTCCATTCAACGATACATTATATTGATTATTGAATATATGACTTTTAAAATAATGGCTACATTATGCCGAAATTTAATTATGAATTGTTTTATTCCATTTACCTGAAAATACCTGTCAAAACCACCACACATCAACAATTGTTTGAACTGTTGAGGGCTTTGAGGCAAAGAATAAAATTTCCTAAGATTTGGTTTTGGTGCAGGAACAATGAATTCATGTGAACCACCGGGAGTTCGTCGAAACAGAGTTGGTGTTTCCACCTGCAATTGAAACCATATTTTGTTTTCCAGAAACAACTCACTAATAATTAGATTAAATCAAGACGTTAATTTTAGCAAAAAGCTTTTTCGAGAATCTATTCATTGATTGATGAAAGCAAAATTTAATATTTTCCAACAAGTTTTTAGTAAGAGTTAAAACACAAGCAAACTTTTTTTTTCTAGACTGCAGATGTAAGTATCAACTACCTTAAAGATGACACTTTTTTTTTTGTAGAATACTTTACCTACCACTATAAATGAAGAAGTTTGCAGAGTCATCGCTGCGGGTACAAGAAAACTACCCATACTTTGGGACGTACATCACAGAACATGAAACACATGAAACATGTAGTGAAGCTAAGTAATATTTCTTCCAAAGTTTGTCAGTCTTCATTTAATTTTAATTAAATCTTCACTCATGAAAAATATAAAGTACGATGAAATTGTTGAGGACTTGAAAAGATTACTTCAGTAAAATTCGCTTTTTCGACCAAATATTTTCGAATCCCATGAACAACGCTTGCTCTTAACCTTAAAAAAAAAATTTGTAAAAAATCAAATTACCATATTTTGTCTTAAATATGATAAGTTCTTTCAAAAAAAATATACAGAAAAAAAACCTAAGTGCTCGTTGCATTCGATCTGTTCTTAAATCCAAGAAACGATATCGAAGTTTCGTTTCCTCTGTTGATGTTACTTCATCCAGTGGATAATTTGCTGGTGAAGTATTCAATAATTCTAAATCATCCACTAGCACCTATAAAAGTTTTCACCTCTAATGGAATTTCCTAAAATATCTAATGGAACGAAAGCTTTTTGAAGCCTTTTTGAATTCTTCATTTGGAGAGGATGAAAAACCAAAATATGTAAGAGAAGGAAGGCATAACTTCAGATTACTTGTTAATAACAAACAAACAAAAAAAAAGTTGTTTGGAAATAAAACTTCACCTCAATATCACCTGTTCGCATACTTGCATTGCGATATTGTTCACCTCTATCTGCAACTACTCCTTCAATTTTTAGAACAGATTCGCAATTGATCATTTTGATTTTCTCGATTAAATCCTTCCTTTTCTCGGGAATTCTAGCTTGAACACAACCATAGGCATCTCGTAAAACCAGAAAACGATTTAGGCGATTGAATTGTAACCATCCATATAAAGTTACCTTTTGGTCTGAACAATAAGGAATAATTTTGCGAGTGATATCAAGTATGTTGTCAACTTAGAAATGTTCTTCAAATCTATTTGAAAAGTGAATTTCAAATAGAATACACTTTAAAATACACTAAACCTGATAGGACTTTTACAAACAAAAATCCCAATTCTCATAAATAAAAAAGAACAAACAAACTTTCATGTCCCACACGTAATTCTCCGCAAGTATGCGTACGAAGTGTAAAATCATTAACAGACCACCTTCGAGCAGTGAAAAAAGCTCTATCACGCAACGACAGAAGTCGCGGCATCACTTACCTACCTAGAAAATAAAATTTAAATTGTTGCGTACTATCAAGGTAGGAATAAAAAAAAAGAAAAAATTAAAACTGAAGTTCTTCCAGCAGTAGAAAATGAACAGTTCATTAATTCAGGACAAAAGGTGATGAGTCGTAAATGTGCACTAATTGATTTTAATTTTATATAAAAGAAGGAAAATTTAAGGAGCAGGAAACAAACACCACTTAAATTGCAGATGTTGTAAAATTTTTATCTTTAAGGCAAAAAAAAAATTGCAATATATTAAAGCAATTCTTAACAACACACTCTTGATTCAAAAAGAAATGGGCTGCAGAGATTAACCCATAACTGCAAACATTGCATTACTAAAACAAAACAATTTGAAAAAAATTTACTGCCCTGCAAATAATACTATTAATAAAAGAATAATAACAAAGCTGAATCCATAAGGAGTCAAAAATCAAAAATCCAATAATTGTAAACCGAATAAATTAATTCTTGAAGGTAAAAAACAGAAAAAATTATGTGACAACATTAAAAAATTGACACAAAATCAAAAAATAAGATACAACTTATCTACAATATAGTTGATAGAATAGAGAATAATAATAACAATAACAAATCAACCAAAACAACCCGAAATTTTAATCTAAGGTACTCTGTTGTACTAAAACGGTTAAAATATAAAAGGTGATAATTTTGATATACCAAATCGCAAGGAAAATAATCAAGAATCATGATAATGTAAAACAATTAAAACAGAGTGATCCATTTTAGATTGCTTAGATATAAATGTAATAACAGAACTGACTATACAGTAGACAAATATTAGAGGTATATTATAAAATAACTATTACTATTGTACATCATCGGATCTAGGTTTCACCTGTCCTAATCCAGTAAATCTAGAAAGATAAGAAAGTGGTGGTGCTAGAAGTACATCGTAGCCTACTTCAGCCATTCTTCGATAATGAAATTTGTTGAAGCTTATTTCATCAATAGAAGCAAGTTTTTGAGTGGCATCAATTTCATACACATCTATAATTAGAAAGAGTAGAATTTTGCAATGAGAATTTTGAAAAGTATAAAACAATTTGACACTTGTAATCTTCCGAAATAATATATATAAAATTGAACAAAAACTTACTCGACCAATTAGCTTCATATATAGCTTCGAAAATACCATCACCGGTCGAGAAACACGTTAATCCAACAATAAAATGAATACCCTTTGAAGGATAAATATGTTTAGCAAATATCACATTTAAAAAACGACGGAATGGAACATTTCCATTATTGAAATCTGTAGGCCAACAGCAATTCTGAAATCTTATGTATCATTTCATCTAGTTTAAATTAACAGCAGTTCTACTTTGTATAATCTCTCGCTTAAGATAAAAAACTGAACCAGTGTTTAATGCCGAAAACCTTACAAATATTGCCTAGCTAATAGTTTGATAGTTTTCTATATTTTTCGTTTTTAATCACTAATCATTTATGTTATATTTCGATAAATACAGACATAACCTTATCAGCAGAAAAACACTCACCAAACAGCGATCATCATATACAGCGATATAATCATATAACCATGGGTTTGTTAAAGATGATTGTTTAAGCAAATTTTCGCTTTTAATATTCTGACCATTATTTACATGTTTTTCCGTATTTTCCTAGAAATTTATTTGTTCATTGTGTATTCAATTAATTAATGACATTGAATATATAAGTTTGATAAACTCAAAAAGCAACCTTCATATACTCGATGACAAGCAAGAAATTTAAACTTTCAAACATAATATGGTAGAAAATTATCCGCTAATAATTTGCTGTCAATTTGCTTATCATTTATTAATTAAACGAATTATTTACGAAAGACATTCAACCAGGCGAATTAAAGATGTACGCAAAACAAAAATAAAGCACATACAAATTAATTAATCCACATAGATTCCAACGTAACCAAGAAATTCGCAACTTAACAATAAATGTAACTTACAAAATATGAACTTATTCCGAAAGGATGTAATGTCTCATCAAAAATTCCTGCCAATGCGACAAGATCAATATTATTTTCGAATCGTGTTATCATTTCCAAATCGCTGTTACGTTTTGCGCTGCAACAATAAATGATTGCTGGATCCAGCGGATGCGCTTCCGTGTTGAATATATAGCCACCAGCTAAAAGCGAACAACGTTTTACTTCGCAAAAGTTGCATTTTAAAATTAATAAATTAGAAGCAAAGAATAGAAAAGAGGAAATTTTACAACTAACGAAAAACGAATAGCCTTTTCAAATACAAAAACTCACCATCGATTATACATTGTCCGTTTGGTGTATCAATAATACGTGCAACGGTTCCATCAGCATTTATGAAATTATCCGGATCGAAGAGCAAATAAAGATATTTTGTAGTTTCCGCGAGGAAAAATGATTCCATTCTGTTATTTAAAGAAATTATTCAAAAAAATTTATATGTTATTATCAATAGTATCATGTTTATCAATAATCATCAAGGTATTCAATTCATTACCCATAATATTCATCAATGAGAAAAAAAGCAAATATAAGAAAATATGCATAAGGATAAAAACCTGTCTTCAACTGAGTGAAATTCGGCATTTACAACTGTAGCGTAACCACACTTCGTACGACAGCTGTATTCAATAGCCTAAAATTAATAAATTATAACTTGGCTAATGAAATTTTTATTGCAGTTAATCTAGTAATTAAATGAGTAAATTAGACGAAGTAAAACATATTAACAGTTCGTTATAAATTTAGCTTCATTAATTCTCTATTTCGTTAGCAATTTAAATTCGGAACAACAGAGAAATTCTCAATTCGTTTTATAGGCAAGAACTAAGGAACATTCGAATTTCACGATTTAATTGAAACAGTTGTACTCAGGCTTAAAAAACATTATAATTAGCAAAATAGACATTAACAGAAACTTAAGATCTAGCTCTTAAGATTTGAATATATGTTTGAAAATCACTTACATCAACCACTTCAGCAGCAATCTCCAGCAGTAAAGGATCTTTTGTAGCTCGATAAACATAGTACAAACTTTCAACAAATTCCGGTCTTAGAGGGTAACCAGCACGCTTTGACACCTATATGTTTCACAATCTTTTGCAAAAAGTAACCGTCTGAATTAATAAATGGAGGGAAAACTATTTAGCTGATGTTTTCTATATCCAAATCAAGCGTTGCTATTAGTTAATTCGTTAAATGAATCAAGCATTTACATTCTGAACTAAACAAAAAATAAAAAAACCTTCCCTTACCCACTCTAATAAAATTCAAAACAGTAACAGCACCAATATCATAAACAGAGAAAACAAAGACAAACCGCTTCCTGTTTCGGCAGACTGAAAAACTCTGGTGGAAATCCATATTGTCGTATCACTTGACTATACTGGTAAATTATTCGCTGTGCATCATCAACATCTCCAGTCAGTGCCTAAAAAGATATATGGTAGTAAATTAAATCTTAATTTTCTGTGCAAAAATTTAATAAAAAATTCAAATCACTAACCAATACACCAGGCCAAAATGATTCTAAAGACTGAAATATGGGCATTGATAATTGCCCGGTGGTCATTGAAATCCATACAAACCAATCATCTCTTCGAACATATTTATTAATTGCTTTTACATATGCTGCAACAAATTATGGAATACTTTTTGAATTGAAAGTAATAAAATCTATATACATATATATAGTTAAAAAACTTTTCATTATCTCTCAAAGTAAAATTAGCGCTGAATGGATCAAAATTAATTAGCATGGATGTACATCACATAACACACTAATAGTTTTATCATAGAAATGAATGAAGCATCTAATTTAACTTACTCTTAAATTGCTTCATTAGTTCAGGACGCTGAAATAATAAAGCAGCTTTTGCGAGATACTCAAAATATGAATCTACACCAGCACCAATACCAGCATCTGTTGCAGTCCATTCTCCAGTTTCCACATTAATATGATTTCCAACCAAATTTAATGATGAACGTAGTTTCCATAGAGAATCTAACGCTTTCAGAGCTAATCGTTCATAATGTGGATTACCCAAAAATACGACATTTGTTCAAATTTCATCAAATTTACTAAGAATTTCCTAAGCAAGAGAGAAATCTGATTGTAATCCTACTTTATCATGAAATATCTTAGGAAGTTTTAAAATTCGTTCAAATAATTCAGTTCAAGTTTAAGCAAGCGAAAGATTATAAATTCTAAATTAAAAAGACTTATTTTATATCAAAGTCATTATGTAAGTTCTTACAGTGATGCGTGATAAAGTTCCAAATTCCAGCAACATTGTACCAACGCCAGCAGTACACGTTATGGCTGTTTCATTCGGATGAAGACCATGTCTGAAAAATTCCATATATGTAACAATCTATATAAATTGGTCTAGAATAAACAAATTTGTATAACATAACTTGTTGAAACAGTTACATGTAGCAGATTTTTTACGAAATTTAGAATAATTCTAAATCCATTTTCCGTTACAAAGAAAAGGTCAAACTGTGATGACCTTTGCATTCGTCTAATCTCCTTATAAGAATAGAAATAAAGAGAAAAAAAAAGAACCAACTTTAAATTTATAGTTCCATAAGGCATTCCCGTAGCAGATTTAAAAGCAGGCATCAGCTTTTGAATGAAACGTTCAGCCAGTCGTAGCAAAGGTCCCGAACAAGGCCATCCCGGTTCTAATGCCATTCCTTGAATTAAGGAGAACAATAATAAGTATTATTCTTGCAAAAGATTTTATTTTGCCAACAGTGCTAAGTTTAAATTGTTGAATGAAAAAAAAAAAATATTAAATGAAAAGTACTGAATGAAAAAATTTAACCTTTTACTCGTCCAGAAAGCATATGAGCACTTAATAGACCACCGATTACCCGTATGTTGGTTTCAAATACTGACACATTAACATTCATATCAACCTAAATAAGAAAATGAAAGTAAAAAGGATTAGTGTAAGCAAAGAAGTTTGAATAACATCAAACCCTTGAAAGTTTGTTAATTTTTTGAACCCTTTTACTTCCAATATATGCAACTACCCCTATTTTAATCATGGCTTCCATCATTACCCACTACTCATTACTTATGGAAGAAATAAGAAGTGTTACATTTAGTTATCATCAAATAATAATTGAAAACTACTCCTAAGTTTATAAAATTATGTTTAAAACAATTTTAAAATATCCAGCACAAAAATGTTATTTCCTGTATAATAAGAAACAATTAGCATAAAATAGAGCAACAATAAATGATTAACAAATTAACGAACTTTAACAGTACGTAGAATAATTTCAGCAGCGCGCATGAACTCCGTCTCATTACCCATAATAAGTAGCGTATCCAATGAATCGATCAATGTTAAACTAAAACTTCCCCATGTATCCATGCCTAAAATGGAACCGTAGTATGTGAAAAATTGATAAAAACAGATGTCGCACCAGTAAGATATAACACTAAATTTCAGGAAGAGATCAATAAATGTTTTAAATATTTTAAGAAGAACAAAACAGACAAAGAAACAATCCTCATTTTTTTTCCAATTTCAGTAAAAGAATTTATAGTAGAATACTACACTCTTAGTGCTCTCTTATCTTACATTTAAATAATCATATCAGTATCAAATATTTTCTTCATCACCTGATCTTTTGCTTTTGTCAAAAATTAAATAAATTATCTACTCTGTAAAAGGATTCACTAAAATGATGAATAAAAATTCATTCTATAAGATATGAGCATACCGGAGCATGAAAGTGGTTTCAATTCATCAAGTGGATAAGCATGCAAAAGATAACTGTTGTATGCATGATAAAACATTGCTTTCACCTTGTCTCTGCAATGAAACTTTCGATAAAAATTTTAACAAATGATTGGATTTTTAAGACCAATTTATATATGTCAAAATTAAATTACACATTAGCAGCAAAAATTTAGCATATAAAGACTATGAGTCAAAACAAAGTTTTCCTTTTTAGAGCTCTAACTTTTTCATGCATTTTATGTGAATGCTAAATTTGAAATCTCCTCATGCATATAAGTCTAAAAATTTAATTCTTAAAATCGCTTAGCAACAAGATATTTTCAAATTACAGTATTTTACCATAAATGTCTAAGAAATAAAGACAAATGACTTTTCTGTCTACATAACAATGAAATGGCCAAACAAACAAAAAAAAATTGAATAAATCAACATCTCGAAATTCTCATAAAACATTCTTCAACTACTTCTGGTAAATTTTAATGAAATTATTTTTAAAAAGTAATTTAACTAAGTTTGAAAGAAGGAAGAAAATAGTGTAATAATTTTTCATTAAAAATTTACCGATATTTGTTCATCAGATTTCGTGAGAAACTGACACATAAAGCATTGTCGACGTACAGTAGCAGAATGCATAATAGAAATAACTGATAGCATAGCCTCATTGCATGCAATTTTTGCATGCTGCAAGCATTCCTACAATTTCAAATAGTACCAATTTCACTTGCTTCTGTGTTTTAAAGATTAGTAACACTGAAATAAATCGAAAAAAAAAAATGAATTATAACAAATTATGAACAATCAAATATTTTCTCTTTTCTTCCTCTCTTCTTCACATAATGGTAGTATTGTTAATCTACACAATAAATTAAGCGCTATATACGTAGACGTACTCAAACGTACACGTAGACATATACGTACGAACACGTAAACACATGCAAACATGTTGCTATTATCAAATGATTCATATTTTTACGGAACAAACGTGGCCCGTGACGTTTGCATTTCATTTGATGGGATTTTGCTGATAGCTAAATTTTTAATGAGTGCAAAGTTAGAGTTTATTTTTTATTATAGTTATAATTAATACCTGTTAGATGTACAAAGCAAAATTTTCAATTAAACTGTCCAGTTTTCCGGTCTAGTTATACTGAACCGGATAGCTAAATCGGATAGTTAACATACAATTTCATTTTATTCATTTTTAAAATATTTATAAATTCACAAATGTAATAATCTAACAACATTAGGCATTCAGTAAAAGTAAAAAAGAAAAATTAATGAAAAAAAAAATTTTTTTTCTTTTAAAAAAAAGTGAAAGTAAAGTGAGAGTACTAAAAAACAAGTAAAATGCTACTAAAAACGAAGTAAAATGAATGATTACAACTGTTTATAATGTATGAAAAGAAAACGAAAAATTTTTCATTAATAAATTTGAATATACAATTACAAAAGTGAAAAGATTTAAATTTTGTCAAAGATAGAAAATTTAAAACATTTAAAAAATTAATTTATGATTAGCACAATTACAACATATAAATTTTATCTCCATATTTACACATCAAATACATAAAAATAATTCCTGTTGATATACCAATAGCTTGTAAAACAGTTGATCGTATGCTTCGTTTCAAATCCACTTTAATTTGCTCATTTATTGAATCACGAATTTCTGGTATCTAGAAATTTTAATAATTTTATTTGATTAAAAAAAAAATTTTTTTACTGATTAAATTTTTAAATGAATTATGCAAATAAGCGATAAAAATAGTCAAAAAAATATAAATTCATATTAAAAAATATTCTCATATTGCATTTTTTTTGATGATATAAAATTCTTAATCAATTGGAAATGATTATAGTTGATATGTAAATAAATTGAGCTGATATTTTAATAATGATAAGCAATAAATTGAAATTTAGTAATGATAAGCAATAAATTGAAAATTAGTAATGATAAGCAATAAATTGAATAAATTTTTAAAAAAAAAAAAGTTAAAATAAAAAAATGAATTAAATTGAAATAAATATAAAATTGAATTGAAAAAAAAACCATAATTATAAGAATTACTTACTAATGTACCAAGGAAAATATAAAAATACATTCCAGATGATACGGCGAAGACATAATTTCCATATGATTCATCCGCATCACCAATTAATACACCAGCAATAAAACCCACATAACTAAGCGAATTTGGCAATAAATTTAAACAAAGAGTTCGTTTAAATCCAAGCCCAGATTGAATTAAAATTGCCAATGTTCCTGAAATATTGATTAGTTGTTAAATTTTTTAAAAAAAAACATAATAATTAAATATAAATTTGCTAAAATAAAAACTTATTGTTTGTTGCCTAATAATTATACATAAAATATTTTAAAGCTTATAATTAATTAATAACTTAGTTATTAAGTTTTTGAAATAATACAATAATTAAATATAAATTTGCTAAAATAAAAACTTATTGTTTGTTGACTGATAATTATATATTAAATATTTTAAAGGTTAAAAATTAATTCACTAATAATATCTAGTTATTAAATTTTTAAAATACTACAATAATTAAATATAAATTTGCTAAAATAAAAACTTATTGTTTGTTGCCTGATAATTATGCACCAAATACTTTAAAGGTCAAAAATCAATTAATTAATAATATTTTATATCTATTATATTCGTGGAATGAAATATATGAAATGCTCTACAATTTATAAAAATCACCAAAAAAAAATAGAAATATGTTAATTAATTAATTAAGTTAAATACCAATTTCTTGTGGTAATTGTTGAGTGATTACTGCAATACCAACCGAAATACCACGTGCTAATGAATTTGAAAATGCAGCACCATTACTCATACCGTCAACAAAATTATTCATTAAACTACCAAACATTATCATCCAAGCTACCGTTGCTACATCAAATTCTGATGGATTTAATATTTTTTCTTCCACAATATCAACATTCACTGATACCTCATCATTTGGATCTTTCTGAAATTGCACTACTGATAATTTTGATAAAAAAAAATTAAGAATGTTAAGTTAGAGATTAATTTTAAAAAGATTAAAAATTGTGAAAAGAAATTAAATTTAAAATTTCTTTCTGAAATCATACTATTGATAAGTTCGATAAATTAAGAAAAAAAATTAAGAATGTTAAGTTAAAGATTAATTTTAGAAAGATTAAAAATTGAGAAAAAGACTTTAATTTAAATTTAAAATTTCTTTCTGAAACTGTGCCATTCATAATTTTGATAAGTGTGAATAAAAAAATTAAGAATGTTAAGTTAAAGATTAATTTTAAAAAGATTAAAGTTAAATTTTAAAATTAAAATTTAAAAGAATGAAAATTAAGCAGGAAAAATTAAAAATTGAATTTTATTAAATAGAAAAATTATAAGTAGATATAAACGGAATGAAATGATTACGCTTTTCTTTCGTTTTTTTTTCTTTGCTAATTTTTACTAAATTTTGGTTAAATTAAATTTAAGCCATTTCTAATGTTATTATTACATTTTATGAAATTTTTAATCAATCAAAATTTTGAAATTAAAGAAATACACAAATATGTCTACTACTTTAAAATCATATTTGTTTATTCCAGGAAATGGAATTTTAAAATCACAATTAATGATTACAAATCAAGGTTTCTTTTTCCAGAAATTAATCTAATAAATTAAATTTTAAATATTTCTAAAGCTATTATTACTTTTTTTACCTAATGGTACTATTAAATAATCAATTTTTAATTTTTGTTAAAATGAGGAAAATACATTTTTACGATGTGAACTGTGTTCCGTTGAAGTCTTATTGTCATCCATTACTGTTAATAAAGTTGTTTGAAGTTTACATGACATCTGAAAAGTTTAACTTTTTTTTTTAAATTAATACCTCTCAGGTGAAAAATTATTTTCTATGCTGTTCCAATTTCAATATTTCTAATTTTAAATTTTTCTTTATAATAGTGAGAAAGTACAAAAACAAAAAATTAAACGACAATATTTATCGCATTTTTTGATCAGCTTTTTTTCTAATATTAAATAAATTTTTAGTGAGAAAGAAAAAAATTTCATTAATTAGAAAAAGTTAAACTAACCTTCCTTGAAAGCATATTACTAACCATCGCTGTTTCAAATTCACTCTAAAATAAAGTATTAATTTCTAGAAAATATAATTTACAAAAAAAAAGGAAGAAAAAAATTAAAATTATATTGAATTTGAATCTATTGGAAACATAAAATGGAACGATTTAAGGTAGAAATATTTAACCTTTTCCTTTTTTTTATTTCTGTTTTTCAAGTATAAATAAATTTTAATCCATCTTTAATGCATTTAATCAATTCAAATAATGGATAGAAAATTTAAAAAAAATTTTTTTCAATACTTTTTATTATTTTTTTTTTTATTTAATATAAAAATTTCATTCATTTCAATGTTTTCATGAAAAAAATATTATGCCATTATTTATTTATATAAATAAATATACTACTTTTAAGCGATCCTTTTCTAATTCATAAAATTCCAAATCACCATCGTCATTTTCCGTATTATCATGATTTCCGGTTGTGAGTATAATTCGTGGTATCGCAAGATTATCTTCCATTGCTATTGAATTACTTATACTTCTCTCTCTTTCAATAATTTTATTCAGCGTTGATTGATGAACTTTTTGTCCTTTTGATCGGATCTTAATAATTTTATAAATATTTGATTTTTTTTTGACACTTTTAAAGATTAATAAAATTATTGCAAATTAATCCAAGCACTAATCATAATTTAATCAGATAACTATAGAATAATTAATGTAACTTCGATTATATTATTAAATTATTAGGAAAATTTATTTATTTAAACTTAATTTTCATTTAATCAAAAAAAAGGAAGAAAGAGAAAGGAAAATTTTTCAAAGTTGAACAAATTTTAAGATAATTAAAATACTTTTAATTATTGGTTACTTTTTGTTGAAAAAAAAAGAGATGAATTCAAATTAATTAAAATACTTGAAATTATAAATTACTTTTCGAAAATGCAAAACATATGCTAGAATACGATCCACTGAAAAAAATGCATACATTGCAATTAATATTATAGAAATTTTTGTAATATAAAAATTTTGTTCCACAATATTTACACCAAATGCCTGGAAAGAAATAAAAAAAATTTTTTTTTTTCAATCTGAAAGTTTTGTTTTTGTTTTTTTACCTTATCTATGCCTTTTTATAGTTATTTTTTTCAACTTTTTAATTTTGCTCAGTAATTATTTTCAAATTAAATTTTTCAAATTTTCTTTTTTAAATTGTAACAACTATCATATTAGATTAGATAATTTTGAAATTTTATAAATTATATTCCAGAAAAAAAAAATGAATGAATGAAATGTACTCCCGGTAAAAGCACATATAATGTTGAACCGGAAAGTGTTCCAATCCCAAATGCTACCAAAAATGTCATAAAAAGTTCATAAAGTGTTTTATTAAGAAATGGTACAATGATAATACAAATTGATGGTCCAAATGCTGTAATCGATACAATAATTAAACCAAAACCCCAAGCTGAAATTAATAATTTTTAAAAATTTAAAAGAAAAATTTAAAAAGAAAAGGAAATTGAAATATTTCAAATATTAATTAAACATTTTATATAGTATATTGATCCATGAATGATTGGTTATTGTTTTTTTTTTTTGCAATTTAATTTAAAATTGATTTTAATCATGATTTTTTAATGAGTTGTTTTTTAATTCATCATTAATTCATCAATTCATCAATTGTTCAACAAAATGCTAAGTGAAATTTGAAACAAAAGGATAATTTTAGAATCAAATTTTTTAGCAATTAAAAAATTTTTTAAAAATTCACAAACTTTGCCAAGCAGTTGGTTTTAGATCAGACATTATCTCTGCGTCTGTTTCATTTCCAAAATCCATTAATGACATTGTCAAAAATTTCTAGAAATTAAACGATATCGAGAAAGTTATAAGTTAAAATTAATTATTATATTTCAAATTTTCATAATTTCTTTCTTTCTTTATTTTCTTTTTAATTTTACAAAATTCTACTGACCTTCGTTTTATTAAAATTAAACTTTTTTGACATACGTTGAAGAGAAGAAACAAACAAACAAAATTATTTTTGGAATGAAAAACAAGAAATCAAAAATGTGAAAAGATAAGATCTTAACAGAATTTGATCTTTGTCGTTAATTTATTCTGTTGATTTTTAGATGAGAGAGCAAAGAATGGTAGAAAATTTTTTTTTTTTTTGAGTAGAATGTTTTTGTATTCATAAAATAGTTAAAAATTTTAAAAAAAAATTAGAAAAAGGATTAGATATTCTAAAAAATTAAAGTTAGAAAAATTTTTTCATGAAATTCTAAAAATTTGAGGTGAAAAAGAAATAATTGAAAAAATAAACAAGCACTTCTTTTAAATTAGTTTCCATAAAATTCTAATTTTACAATTACTGATTAAAGCAATTTAATTACATCACAACGGAACATGGCAAAAATTATTGATAATTTTAAAATTGAAAAGAATAAAAAAAAAATAAAAAATGCCAGAAAAAAAGTTAAAAATATTCTTTCATCACTACATTACAATAAAATAGAAGTAAATTTATTTTAGTATATTTAATAAAAGTAAATAAAATTTACAAAAGGTATAGCAAATAAGCTTATCTTGAAAAAGTGACAGAAAGAGTGACAAAATTTTATGAATGAGGGAAAAGTACCAGTTTTATAATTTGGTACCGCCCAGAAACTACCACATTAGAAAGTTGTTTTTGTCGAATTTTTTAAAAAATTAACTTATTTTTCCTTTTTTTTATGGAAGAAAGATTCCAAAAAAAAAGAAATATAATTTCTCTTTTTTTTTTAAAGAAGATTTTTGAATAAGTTATATTTAAATACTATTTTATACATGTTCAAAAAAAAGGAAGAAAGAAATTTCAATTGCATATATCATTCAAATAAAATAAATTTGGAATTGTTTGAAACTTTCAAATTGAAAAATTAAATTGTTATTTTTTAATTAATAAAAAGAAAAATATAATAAAAAAATTAACAACAGACAAAAAATAATCTTTTGACAATTAATTTGAAAAAGAGGAAAAAAAGTTGATTGCATTAGCATGAAAAAGCAACATAAACACTTTTTTTTATTATTTCATTCAAAATGATAGCTTAAAATAAAAAAATTTAATTTACAATCGAATAAATTAAAATTTTAGTTTTTTGATGATTGGCAAGAAAAAAAGGAGAAAAAGGAAGTTTTGCTTAGAAAATTCTATGTATTTTGCAAGAAAAAAGAAGCAAAAAAAGATTTGCTAAGAAATTAATATTTTATACAACAAATTTCTTTAGTATAATAATATTTAATAAATATAATTTATTTTAAACTCATTTGGATTTTTAACCTATTAAAGAAAATTTTCTAAAAATAAGAAAC
>SSBO01000009.1:10420658-10564505 GCA_005281725.1 Wuchereria bancrofti
TTTTTTTTTTAAAGAAGATTTTTGAATAAGTTATATTTAAATACTATTTTATACATGTTCAAAAAAAAGGAAGAAAGAAATTTCAATTGCATATATCATTCAAATAAAATAAATTTGGAATTGTTTGAAACTTTCAAATTGAAAAATTAAATTGTTATTTTTTAATTAATAAAAAGAAAAATATAATAAAAAAATTAACAACAGACAAAAAATAATCTTTTGACAATTAATTTGAAAAAGAGGAAAAAAAGTTGATTGCATTAGCATGAAAAAGCAACATAAACACTTTTTTTTATTATTTCATTCAAAATGATAGCTTAAAATAAAAAAATTTAATTTACAATCGAATAAATTAAAATTTTAGTTTTTTGATGATTGGCAAGAAAAAAAGGAGAAAAAGGAAGTTTTGCTTAGAAAATTCTATGTATTTTGCAAGAAAAAAGAAGCAAAAAAAGATTTGCTAAGAAATTAATATTTTATACAACAAATTTCTTTAGTATAATAATATTTAATAAATATAATTTATTTTAAACTCATTTGGATTTTTAACCTATTAAAGAAAATTTTCTAAAAATAAGAAACTCTCATAGAATTAACACTATAATCAACTGTGACATTTTTAACATAATCACATTTAAGCTCCCAAAAATTTCTAAAATCTATTCCAAAAAAAGTAAAATACTCAAAAAAAAAAGTAAATAAAAATAAATAAATAAAAAAATAAAAAAACCACTTTACAATTAGAACAATCAATAGTTTAGGCTATTTAAAACAACAACAAAATGATTTTTTTTTTCTAATTTTAGAATTGTTCGAAAAAATCAGATAGTTTGGGAAAGATGAAAAAAGTTGTGATCAAATCATGATTGATTGATTGATTGATTTATTGATCGATAGTATAATATTCCAGAAGATAACGATCATTTTCATAATTTGAAACGAATTTTAAATCAAAATTATCAAATAGTTCAATTAAAAAATTCGGTTTGTTTATTCATTTAAAATAGAAATGTGTCAGTATGAATAGATATTTGTTATTAAAAAAAAATATATAATCAAAGTAAATTGTTACTTGAAAAAAATGATGGATAAATTTTACTTATTTCTTTTTTCTTAATTAATTTCTATTATTTAATTAAATTTGCCTATTTTTTTTTTTGAACAATTTGTATTAAAAAAATATACAAGTAAAGCATATTATTACTTAAAAAAGATGTCATATGAACTTTACCTGGTTTTTTGAATTAATTTCTATTATTCAGTAAAATCTATCTGCTTTTTTAATCAATTTTTATTATTCAATTAATTTTATCCGTTTTTTAAATTAATTTTTGTTATTCAATAAACTTTACCTGTTTTTTTTTTTTTAAATTTATTTCTATTATTCAATTGTTAGGAATAATATGACACAAATATATGACAAATAAAAATTGCTCAGACAATTTAAACACTTTAAAATTTAGTCGTACAATTGCATTGTGATATTTTAAAAGCTTTGAAACATTGTTTATTTCTAGAAATGATTTTTTGTTAGTATAATTTTTTTTTTTGAAGAAAAAATTGAATAGTTTATTTTGAATAAGTTACAAAGAATTTTACTCCATTTGAATTAGAAGTTGAAAAATGCTAAAAGTGTCATACGACAATATTCAATACGAAAGTAAATTATTAAATTGCACTTTTTTTTTTGCTCATTCCAATTTAAATACTAATTTACGTTAATGGTAAATTGTGGAAATTTTATGATACATGAATTTGTGACCTTTTTTTGCCCTTTCACCTTTGACCTTTTTCTTTTGAGGATATAGCTAAGACAGTATTAGTATTTTTTCAATACAAAACTGATAAATGATATCAAATTTGTAAGGTGTACTATGATTGAATTAATTAAAATTTTTCATAAATGTTTTTGAAACTATTTTTTTTGGAACTTTTTGAAATTTTTTTTAAACATAAAGTTTTTAATATTTTTTATAGTTTGCTTAATAGGAAGAAATTTTTAATAGTTGACAATATCCCTTAATATTCATAATCAAATAATATTCATGATTGTAATCAAAAAAATCAGATATTATCAAAAAATTAAGAAATCAGATAATTAATCAAGAAAACCAGAAATTAATTAATTAATTATCGAAATAGTTTTGCAGCAATATGTAATTTTCTGATTAACCAAATGTAAATCATATCGATGATATCTTATCGATAAATGTTAATCAATCAAATTTAGTAATATTATGCATTTTACATATTTACTTCATTTGATAATTGTTACTTTTTTTCAGTAAAATTTTTTTTTAAATTTTTTTTTAGAATAATTAAAGAATAAATGGCTTAAAAATAAATGGGAAGTTTGCTGTTTTAAATTTTAAAACAAAATTTATAATCAAATTTAGTAGTGTCATATATTTCTAACATTTACTTCATTTGATAACTGTTATCATTTTACCATATAATTATATTTTCTTATGTGATATTTGAAATTAAATGATTAGATGAGATTGTGATGTAAAATATTATCCTTATCAAATTATCACGAAAGATATTAAATTGATAACTTTTTGCTTTATTTCTATTTATAAAATTTTGTAGGAACATTGGCATTTTTAGCTGCTTCCAATTATATTAGCAACTAAAAAATGGGTTATTTATTAATTAAATTATTAAATTTTTTTAATTAGCAATTTTTAATGCAAAATGATAAAATTTATAGATTGGAATTAAAAACAAGAAAGATAACGAAATTGAGGAATACCATAATAATTTGAATTATTTCTACGTATAATTTTTGAAATTGCTGATCAGTTATCACTAATAAATGATATCGTTGTGATAAGTGACATAACAATGATATTTACTTTTTTTTTTTTAATTTCACATTAGAAATTTATCTTTCTTTTTTGCTATTTTTCAAATACTTTATATTTCATTAATTTCCAAATGACTAAATAAAGCTAGGAATGACTTCGAAAATCCAAAAAACTATTTATCATGATAATATATTATCAGTGAAGCATACCTTATCAGACAGGCAACTGAATGATTGTATTATTGATTAATTAAATCTTTCTAATTAGCAATCACAAATTAATTAATTTTTTCTAATTAAAAATCCTGTGATAAGCGATGACTAATGCATGCATTTGTTTTGCTGAGTAAAATTTCAAATGAAATATCAAATATTAATGAAAGGATTAATAGTTAGAGTTGAATTTTATTAATTAAACTTGGATATTTCTAGTATTTTTGCTTAATTTCAAATTAATACATTATTTCAATTTTAGTAATTCATTACCAAATGTAAATTTTCGTTTTTTTTTTTATTGCAAGCATATTTTTCAAATATTTATTCGTTTATAATGAGAAATGGTAAACAAAAAAAAAAATTGAAGTTGTACTCGCATTTCAAACTAAATAATTATTTCCTTCCATTTTTTTTTAAATAAATTATTGCTTGATATTAATCAANTTTGAATCTAACTGCATGTTTTCTAAATTAATTTTTCAAATTTCCTTTTTCTTTTTTTTCATAAATTTCGAAATTCCGCTCAGTTACTCACTTTTTAAAATATCACCTTTGGAAATTTAATAATATAATAATAAAAAAATAATAATGACGATAACAATAATAATAATAATAATAAATAACACTGATTTACCTGCCTCTCCGATTTATCGATTTTCAAGGAGGAATTAAAATTTGAAATTATTAGTAAACATCGAAATATGAATAGCCTTAGATAAACACACACATACACACATGCATACATACATGTACATGCATACATATTCACACCTACCTTTGTCATACCTTAACATTTTTGACGTAACCATGGTGTCAATGTCCGTGTCACCTCGTCTCTCATCGCTGGACTCGTTGCTTTCATCTATCTTTCAACTTTCTCCCAATAATACATCGACTTTTTTTTTAAACTAATTCCTATACATTTTCATCATTTTGAGAATCCTTCAAATATGTCAATTACCGGATGCACACACACATACACACATACACACACACATACACACATACACACAGACATACATATGCAATCATATAAAAGTTTTTGGAATTTCATTGGTTATTGGTATAAAAGGAAAAGGACGTTTCTAAGGTAGAAGAATTTTGATTCAATCGAAATGTATTGATTTTTTTTTTTGCGCACAAAAGAAAATGAGAAAATTTCAGCCGGATAGTTTTATCAGGAATGTAACCTGTTAGTTGCCTTGTTAATAGCTTTATGAGGAATGTAACCTGTTAGTTACCTTGTCAATAGTTTTATCAGGAATGTAACCTATCAGTTACCTTGTCAATAGTTTTATGAGGATGTAACCTGTTAGTTACCTTGTTAATAGTTTTATCAGGAATGTAACCTGTTAGTTTCCTTGTTAATAGTTTTATGAGGAATGTAACCTGTTAGTTGCCTTGTTAATAGCTTTATGAGGAATGTAACCTGTTAGTTACCTTGTCAATAGTTTTATCAGGAATGTAACCTGTTAGTTACCTTGTCAATAGTTTTATCAGGAATGTAACCTGTTAGTTACCTTGTTAATAGCTTTATGAGGAATGTAACCTGTTAGTTACCTTGTTAATAGTTTTATGAGGATGTAACCTGTTAGTTACCTTGTTAATAGTTTTATGAGGAATGTAACCTGTTAGTTACCTTGTCAATAGTTTTATCAGGAATGTAACCTGTTAGTTACCTTGTTAATAGCTTTATGAGGAATGTAACCTGTTAGTTACCTTGTCAATAGTTTTATCAGGAATGTAACCTGTTAGTTGCCTTGTTAATAGCTTTATGAGGAATGTAACCTGTTAGTTACCTTGTTAATAGTTTTATGAGGAATGTAGCCTGTCAGTTACCTTGTTAATAGTTTTATGAGGATGTAACCTGTTAGTTACCTTGTTAATAGTTTTATGAGGAATGTAACCTGTTAGTTACCTTGTCAATAGTTTTATCAGGAATGTAACCTGTTAGTTACCTTGTTAATAGCTTTATGAGGAATGTAACCTGTTAGTTACCTTGTCAATAGTTTTATCAGGAATGTAACCTGTTAGTTGCCTTGTTAATAGCTTTATGAGGAATGTAACCTGTTAGTTACCTTGTTAATAGTTTTATGAGGAATGTAGCCTGTCAGTTACCTTGTTAATAGTTTTATGAGGATGTAACCTGTTAGTTACCTTGTCAATAGTTTTATCAGGAATGTAACCTGTTAGTTGCCTTGTTAATAGCTTTATGAGGAATGTAACCTGTTAGTTACCTTGTCAATAGTTTTATCAGGAATGTAACCTGTTAGTTGCCTTGTTAATAGCTTTATGAGGAATGTAACCTGTTAGTTACCTTGTCAATAGTTTTATCAGGAATGTAACCTGTTAGTTGCCTTGTTAATAGCTTTATGAGGAATGTAACCTGTTAGTTACCTTGTCAATAGTTTTATCAGGAATGTAACCTGTTAGTTGCCTTGTTAATAGCTTTATGAGGAATGTAACCTGTTAGTTACCTTGTCAATAGTTTTATCAGGAATGTAACCTATCAGTTACCTTGTCAATAGTTTTATCAGGAATGTAACCTGTTAGTTGCCTTGTTAATAGCTTTATGAGGAATGTAACCTGTTAGTTACCTTGTTAATAGTTTTATGAGGAATGTAGCCTGTCAGTTACCTTGTTAATAGTTTTATGAGGATGTAACCTGTTAGTTACCTTGTTAATAGTTTTATGAGGAATGTAACCTGTTAGTTACCTTGTCAATAGTTTTATCAGGAATGTAACCTGTTAGTTACCTTGTTAATAGCTTTATGAGGAATGTAACCTGTTAGTTACCTTGTCAATAGTTTTATCAGGAATGTAACCTGTTAGTTACCTTGTCAATAGTTTTATCAGGAATGTAACCTGTTAGTTGCCTTGTTAATAGTTTTATGAGGAATGTAGCCTGTCAGTTACCTTGTTAATAGTTTTATGAGGATGTAACCTGTTAGTTACCTTGTTAATAGTTTTATGAGGAATGTAACCTGTCAGTTACCCTATTAATGGCTTTATCAGGAATGTAACCGGAAGTACATTTCATTATGTTTCTGCATTGAGTGCTTCCTTAAACATTTCGGTTAAACGTTTCGTAATTTTCGTTATCTTTATCAGTTGTTGCTATTATTTCATATGTCCTTTTTTAGCATCATTTTAAATGAATTCTATCATTTTTTTCTCGAAAAAAGAAAAAAAACATTATCAGTTATAAATAATATTATTTGAAAATATTTATCAGTAAGAATATAGCAATTTTTTATTCCAATACAATCCTTTGATATTCATTTAAATATTTCTCATTAATTAGTGAAGAAGATTGGCAGTCGTTTCAAAAATCATTTCAATGTAGTACTAAATACTTTTACATCTTTGTGTATCATTAAAAAAAAAGAAGAAGAAATTTAAACATATTTTTATTGAAGAAGAAGATATTTATAGGATTCATCAATGATCTAAATTTTTTGAATCTTATAAAAATTAATTTTTATCATATTTTTGAGTTAGTATTAAAAATTAAGAAAATTTTAAAAAATTAAATTTTTTTAAAAAAAAATTTAATGAAAAAATTAAGCATACTTTTCTTCTTTTTTTTTTAATATGGTAAAGAAGCATTTTTTTCTTTTTTCTTTTTTTTTTTTGAAAGTCACAATATCGCATAATAATTGTCACATGATAAATGATGTGGAAAATAAAATGAAATTTTTCATGACAAATATAAATAGTTATTAAATGCTATGCATTTATTATGCATAGCAACAGGTATTCCAGGTAAGTGTTTATCTTAAATGATTATGCATAGAAATATAGTTTTATCGATTAATATATCGATTATATCGATCAAATTTCAATATATTATCGATTTTCTTTCATAAAAAATATATATTTGTCATTTGTAAATGTTAAATAGCAATCAATAATTGAATTTACCATTAAATTATTTGTCTCTGAAATGACAAAAATTTTCCATTTGCAATGAAAGATGACAATTTCGGCATATTTGAAAAGTGCCTTAAATGTTATCATTGATCATTTGATCTTAGATTTTCAGTACCATTGTAACAAAACAATCTATGATCCATTGATCTGATTCATAATTGTAAAATTTATTGTTAACAAATTTGAGGGATGTGACAGACATGATCACTTATAGTTGATCATTTAACTTGTTGTCAATACTTTTCATTCAAACTATACCTTTTTTAAAAAAGAGAAAAAAATGGTATTAATAGAAATAAAATTTATCATTTTTTAGTTTTTTGATCTTTTCAGTTTTTGTTGAATTTTATTTCTTTAACATAACAAATGAATAATTTGTTATTTAAATACTGCATCGTAATCAATACATATTAGTATTTTCACTTATATCATTGTTACTATTTTACTACCAGTCAATTTTTTTTTTGTTTTCTGCATTTTTTTTTTTGTAATTTCACAACAATTTTTAAACAAATTTAAATTTCATTAACATTTAAAAAGTAAATAAGGAAACAAAGTATATATTGAAAGTTATCATGGTATAAAGTATGTATAATTTAAAATGATTATTAAATCACAAAAGTTTATGACAGAAATTTCTAAATTTTATATATGATGCTCTATTCACTGTCACCATCAACTATTTTTAAATTTTATTATTTCGAAAAAAGATGATGATGATTATGACTCATGATGACTCATGATGACTCACACTCACTTATCCTTGATATTATTTCGATTTCCCTCCTCGATTCAACGATATTTATGTACGAACAATCTTTGTTGTAATCATTTTTGTCATCTATCGAAATTTTCAACACTTCCTTTCACTAAACAAGTCTAAAAATAATTTTGCTGACTCATTTCACATCTTCAAATATTCCATCAATCTAATTTAACATTTTATTTTCATATTTTAAAATTCTCACATTTACATCTGATCATTTAACAGAAATGATTTTTAAACTTGCTTTTTTTTACATTTTACAAATTCATAATGTCACTTTTATAAAAATGTTTAGTTGCAAACTAGTTTGTCAACACATATTGACAAATAATCATTCAATTTTCAATTATAATTATTTGTTTTTCGTTATCTTCGTTGGTAATTTTTTAAAACAAATAAATTTTTCCATGTATTTTCACATCCTATTTCAGATTTTTAACTATCATATTTCATCACAGATATATTTTCAATAATATAATCTAATAATAACAACATTAAATATTTTCTTTTTCTTTAAAAAAAAAAATTCGATTAAAACTAAAAGAAAAATTTTGTATAAATTGTATTTTCAAAAAAAATTTTCATTTTCATTTTCATTAAACAAATTCTATTTTCTGTAAAAATTCTGTAGAGAGCTATCACATTTCGATGACATTTCATATATGATAGGACGGACAATGTATAAATTTGAAAAGTGAATAATGAAAGGATAAGAAAGGTGAAAACTGTTTGGCTAGATTTAAATTTAGGTCATTTCATTTGACCATTATTGAGGCCATTCCTTTCTCACTTCATCATCCTTTGTCCCGCATTACCTTTGTATTCATTTCTACCATTGAGTATTGACTAACGATGCAAATTTCACTATAAATTGTGAAAAATCCTTATTGATTGATTTTTCGATGACAATAATCGCATATAGAAATTACTTTCACATAAAATTTTAATTAATTTTTCCTTTTTTTTTTTTAATTTTAATATTTTTTCTTGTTGTGTTTTTCTTAGCCATAAATGTTTTCTTAATAATTATTAAATATTGTTTTTTCTTTTTTTTTGTTCTTTGTTTTTTGTTTATTGATTAAATTCCATTGAGATTACTCTTTTGTTTTTTTATTATTATTTTAAAATATTGAATATTCATTTAGCTTATCTGATATGATACATACTGAGGAAGAAGTAAATATCCAATGATAACAAATCATTAAATTTTCTCAATTGATTTTTGATACTTTATTTGATATGCATAAAAAACATTTTTGTTGATTTATAAAATTAGTATACTACAAATTGCAATTCGGTCGATACACTCACTCTATGAATAATCTCTTTTATGGTGACGAAATTTTTTTTTCTTGCCAAAATTTCATGAAATCATATTTCGTAAGAATTTTTATAAAAATTCAATTATCGGTATTTCAGTTGATCAGTATTGATTAGTTATTATTTAATGTTATCTATCTAATTCGATGGATCACAATAAGAAGCGCTAGAAAATCGATTAATTTTAGATAAATTATTGAAATTATTATTAATATCACTTTGTGGTACTATTTTTTAGGATTAATAATAGGTAATAATGGTATACGCCGATTAGTATGAAATAATTTATGATTGATCTTTCCCGAATATAATCTTTTTTTTTTTATAGATTTAGATTTTTTTTTCTTTAGAAATTTCTCCAAAATTTGACAATTTTTTCTAAAAATGTGTCAGTTAAATTTCAGTGATGGAAAATTTCATTGATGGATGTTTTAAACTTAAATTATAATATAACATTAGATTAAGTCAGCCAAAATTCTTGACTGAATATGAAGAAAGAATTTGAAATAGATATCGCTGCACAGTGGGATATTTTATTGGTTTTATTGTAATTGACCTATTTATTTATCAATATCATATTTTGATCTCACTAACTGATATGGCGGAAATGGTCATATAGCAATTGATAAATTGAATTTCACTTGAAATGTAAAAATGCGGATGAAATATTAGTTGAATTTTTATCATCATACAATGTTTTGTTTTTGTTTGTTATAATAAATACTTTTTAATTTTAATTAGAAAAACCTGGCATACTAATTATTTAATTTAATGAAAGATAAGAAATGAAATTAGGTATGAACAAATTGAATATTATTTGAAATTTTAACAATTTTTGGGAAAACATCTAACTACTAATTATTTATTAATTATTAATAATTTTATTAATTTTATTTCATATTCTATATTTTTTCATTTTCTTAATTTTTTATTTTTTTAAATAAAATATTATAAAATATATAATACATATAACATATAAATTATATTGTTATTTTTATTTATTAATTATTAATCAACCATTAGTAATTATTTATTAATTATTAAATATAATAAGCGAATTCAATGACATTTTGATTAAGTCATAAGAAGCAATGATACCGCTAATGAAAATGTAACTTTCGCAATTCAAAAGAAAAAAAAAATATTCATATGATTCAAAGTATTTAAATTCGTCTTATTTGTCAACAAACAATCAAATGACACAAACAGTAGGCAATCAAATGCAGATGAATTGTATCAAAATCGATAAATCAAATTTTTGAAGAATAGTTCGCCCAGAAAACTAATTATACTCTTTTTGCTTCAGATAAAAGATGGTAACAATTATTTGAGATAGTTATAAAATTGTTAAAGCTATTTACTTGATACAATATTTTTGGCTATTACACTTACAAAACTTTTCCTACAATCTTACTCATATTTTAAGTTGGAAGTTTGTAAATTTTAAAAGTAATAATTCGGAAGTAATTTATAAATGTTTAGATCAAAAAACGATAGCATTAGAAAACTAATATTAAAGTCTTAAAATAGAAAACAAATATGAGGTAAATAGTAGGATAATCTTTATTATCATTGCTACTGACTGACGACAACAGCTTGAGATTTTTTGTATTTTAAAAACTTGAGAAAACTGAGCTTAAACTAAAAGTACTAATTATTTTTAGAATCAATTCTAAGAATTTTTATCCGTAGTGTTTACTGAATTTTAAGTATATTGTCATTGTTATTATCATTATCACTATCACCATCGTCAACATCATTATAATCATTGTTATTATCATCATCAGCAACCACTATCATCATTATCACCAGTCTCGTTATCATCATCAGTGACTGGCATCATCATCATCATTATTACCATCATCAGTCACTAGCATCATTATTATCATTGTCATCATCGGTCACTAGTATAATCATTATCATCATCATCCTTATTATCACTATCGCTAGTACTATCATCATTATCACTAGCGCCATCAGTTACTAGCATCATTATTATCATCATCAGTCACTAGCATCATCATTACCATTATCTCATCATCATCATTATCATCATCATCATTATTGTAGTCACTACCACCATCATCAGTCACTAGCATCATTATTATCAGTGTCATCATCGGTCACTAGTATAATCATTATCATCATCATCTTTACTATCACTATCGCTAGTACTATCATCATTATCACTAGCACCATCAGTTACTAGCATCATTATTATCATCATAAGTCACTAGCACCATCATTACCATTATCTCATCATCATCATTATCATCATCATCGGTTACTAGCATTATCATTACTATTGTCTCATCATCATCATTATCATCATCATCGGTCACTAGCATCATCATTATCATTACCATTATCTCATCATCATCATTATCATCATCATCGGTCGTCAGCATCATCATTATCATCAAATACTCCCTCGTTGATTCTTTACTAATGGCTGTATTATTGCTAGCATTATTTGAATCACCATTTTGAATTTTTCTATCATTTGTTTTACGATTTATATTTAAATTGCTTGAACATTTGGCGCCAATAATTATCTGTTAAAAAAATCTAATTTAAAAATTTCAGAAATTTTCGTCAAATTTTATCTTCAATTGCTGCTACTATTGATGTAATGCTTATCGAAATAAATCATTTCATTATTCACTCTCTGTAATAACTAATTTTTTGCTATTCTTACAATTTACGAACTGAATTGAATTTTAACCAAGAAAGCAAAAAAAAAAAAAATTGATTCTAATTTTTGTGATATACAATTTTTGCATCACTCATCGTGTGACGCTCAAATTTCAACATTTCATCAGAATATGTGAATGAAAGAAATTCGATTTGAAGACAAATATAAAACGTTTGTTCGAACAACGTAATTATTTCTACTTCTCTTGATCTAATCAAAGTGAGCTTTAATGTCCCATTTTTTTTTTCTTATTTTTTCTTGAACTTTTATAAAATAAATCTTTTTAAATTTTCTGCACAGTGATATTATCAAAGGAAAAGATGCAAAATTGTGATATTTTAGAAGAAAAAGGGAGTGTTTTATTAGTTTTTCCTTTTTTTGTGTACATATACTTATTAATCTTCAAATCAAATAAAATTCAATTTCAGGATTTCTTTTACTTAATCTATGATAAGCAAATATTTTTTAAATGTTTTATATGCAAGAAAATTTGCATCTATTTTAATGAAAATTAAAGTACTATCACATTTTGTCATCCTGTAAAATATGATGGTTTTTAATGAGAAATAAATTTAGTCACTAATTTAAATTTGGCTGCTCCAATAAATTTGTTCATTTCATTGATATATTTTATGATAACAATTCTGATGTATATTTCTATTTTAATCATTTTATTTTCTTTCCTTTTATTTTCTTTCTTATATTTATTAAATAAATTCTTTTTTAATTTGTTATGAAGAATTTTGAAAATTTGATTTTGTTTTCAACAGTTCTGTTTTCAAGTTTGTAAATATTTAATAATGCAACTTTGCATTGCAGTATTTCAAGAGGACATTATTGTTGAAAAATCATACATCTGTTTCGATATCTCATCTAAAGTTGTCAAATAAAAATTCTTCGAGAGTATACAGAATATAAATTGAGTTACAATTCATTCAGCATTAGGTTCAATTATTAAATATTTTAATCTTAAATTGAATGTTTCAAAATTTCTATTTTCTTTTAATAGATCATTTTTCTTTCTCTTTTTTTAATTCCCACTATTCTGATATATGTTTTTATTTAATAAAGAATTTTTTATTAGAAATTAAAATTTTGAATTGGTTTCAAATTTCAATTAAATTTCACTTTTGGATTGAATTGCTGATGAAATCGAAATTCCAAATTATATATTATTATTATTTGGTTTATTTTTTCACAGAATTATTATTTGAATTATTTCTTTTTTCTACGTTTGTATCAAAAATTATAAATTTATTACTTTCAACATTATATGATCATATTCATAGAAGAGAGAAAGAAAGAAAAAAAGAAAAAGAAATCTTTGCCTAAAATGTTATCATCTATTGTTAAAATTGAATTATAAAATATAGTAGTGAAATTTCAACTTAAAATTTCATTGTCATTTTGTGACTAAATCAATTGTAGTATTTCATTTGGATATGGTTGAAGGTCACATGGAAAAGACTCATTTCGGCTTCACCAATAACAAAACCGGTATTTTGGTGACTCGAATAGTATGCTATGTGACACTGAACACATTCTTATTTGAACAAAAAATTTTAGAAATACCTTTTAATCATTTGAAATTTTAGCTAAAATTTAATTTTCTCACTAATATTCGTTGTTTTTGTTTTTCTTTTTATCTCTTCCATTCTTTTATTTAAAACCTTTTAATCATTTGAAATTTTAGCTAAAATTTAATTTTCTCACTTAATATTCGTTGTTTTTGTTTTTCTTTTTATCTCTTCTATAATTTCTTTTATTTAAAAAAAATTTTTAACGCGAAATGATTGCTTTTTCTTTTGTATTAACTTCCCGAATTATTCATTCTATTATTAAATATTCCAGTAATGAAATATATTGATTTCATATTAAAATGGACTTTCTTAAACGAAAATACGGGCAATTGTTGAATTAAATTGATTTTGTGTTGATGAATTTTCTTGTACATTACTAAGTAAACATTGTAAAAAATTTTTTGTATAATTCTAAAGGACATTTTTTTTTTTGCTACAAAAAGAAGAGCTAAAATTTTTTCAGTTAAAATTTTATCCAAAAAATGAGGCAAATGTTTATTGTGGAAGATTTGTTGAAATTTCCTCAATTAAATTATTTATGCATTCATACATCTTTATTGCGGTGTCTTTTTAATTTATCAAAAATGATATCACAAAATTTGCTTATTCTTAAAAATGAAAGATTTATAAATTTTATATTTATGAAATTAAAAATACATTTATATCTTTTTTTTTAACTTTCTGGTATTTTTTTCTTCAATAAGTGATATTATTGTTGCTATTTTTTTTTAATGATACTATATTATTTTATTTTTTAGTATTTCTTATTGTTAACAATTATTGTTTATTATCGTTACCATTGTTGTTGTTATTGTTGTTGTTATTGTTGTATTGTTATCACAATTATTGCTTGCGCAAATATTCTTTCAATGATCAAAGATAATTGTTGTAATTTGTTATTGCTATTGTTGTTACTACTTATTATTAATGTCTAAGGTCTATCTTTTTTATTTTATGAAATTTTAAATGATTTTAATTAATTTTAAAAAAAAAATAAATAAAACGTACAGTATATCGTTATCATTATCATCATCAGTTATTCAGTGATATTTCAAGGTATTCCTGTCAACAATCACTGTAAAATGATACTTTCAAATGTGTGTGTCTGTGTGTGTATGTGTGTCTGTATGTATGTGAAGGACTGTGTGAACCGGTTCTTGAACAATATTTTGATTCTTGACGATTTTACAGATAGATGTGTTACGGAGGAACAAATGGATGACAAAGAAATGTGCGCAAATGTCAATGATTTTAAATTTCACAGTTTTTTTTTCCCCTTCTTTTGCATAAAAAATTATTGAAAATAACGTGATTGTTATATTTATCATTGCTCATTGATTATTTTTATCATTGTTCATTGATTATTGTTATTATCATTGCCATTATTGATTGTAATTAATGTTAGATTAAGCTAAGAAAGTAAAAAAAAAATCAAAGATTAGTTTGAAGAGAGAGAGAGAAAAAAAGCACAAACTTCTTTTTAGTTATTAATTCGTAAAAAGCATAAAGTTTTTTTTCTTTCTATTTGCTGAATGTATTCGTTATTTTATCAAATTTGTCTTTTCATTTATCTTTTAGTTTAGTTTAATCTTTCATTTCATTTCATTTTTTTAATCCATTTCAAATCTATAGCAATATTTTAATTTAATCAAAAAAAAAAGCGATGAGAAGCTTTCAATTAAAAAGAAAAGAAAAAAAACTCAAATAATTTTGTCTTTTTTTAAAATTATATCAAAACGACAAAAAATTTTGATTTTTTTCTCTCAAAAAATTGAAATATACAAATTTCTTTGCAGTGAATTTAGATGGGAAGTACAGCAGCGCAAAAAGGATTATTAACAATAAGCATTTTGTTAATTCTCATTGGTCTTGGATTGACATTTGCTGGTGTATTCTCACCTGCATGGCAAGTGGTTGACATTCGTGAATTTCGAGCTGAGCATCAAGTAAAAAATGCTTCATTCTTTCTTTTTTTTCTTAAGATTAATTAGAGTGTATTATTAGTGGAATTTAATTAATGAAAGTAATGAAACTATTAATAATCATCAATAAAGTATTTATATAAAGTAATAAGTATTAATATAAAAGTATTAATATGAAAGTAATAATCACTGATAAAATATTAATATTAATGGTATTAAGTGTTAATATAAAAGTATTAATCATTGGTAAAGTATTAATACTAATAGTATTAAGTGTAAGTATTAATCATTGATAAAGTATTAATATCAAAGTAATAATCACTGATAAAATATTGATATTAATGGTATTAAACATTAATATAAAAGTATTAATCATTGGTAAAGTATTAATATTAATAGTATTAAGTGTAAGTATTAATCATCATTGATAAAATATTAATATTAAAGTAATAATCACTGATAAAATATTAATATTAATGGTATTAAATATTAATATAAAAGTATTAATCTTCATTGATAAAGTATTAATGTCAAAGTAATAATCACTGATAAAATATTAATATTAATGGTATTAAATATTAATATAAAAGTATTAATCTTCATTGATAAAGTATTAATGTCAAAGTAATAATCACTGATAAAATATTAATATTAATAGTATTAAGTACTTGTTTGAAAGTATTAATCATTGATAAAGTATTAATATTAATAATATTAAGTATTAGTACGAAAGTATTAATCACTGATAAATTATTGATTATATTGATCACCACTGATAAACCATTATTGATTATTGATAAAAAGCATTTAATTAGTTTCATTACTGATATATTTTATAAATTTTTGCTTGTAAATATTTACAAATCAAGATTTTAATTGATGAAGTTGAAAATATTAATTACAATATTAATTAAGCCGAAAGAAACAATTATTCAACTATTATATCTAAACTCAATGAATACTTTAATCATTTTAATTTTAACATGTATAAGTTAAAATTATAATTAATTAAATTAATTAATTAAAGCATGGCTTATGGTGGGATTGTACTCGAGCAGAAAAGCATGTCGTTGCGGTGGCTGATTTTTATTCGGAAGAACCATTACATTGTATGTATAAATTTGATCGTAGTGCTGAAATAGTTATTGAAAATACCTTAAATAATATCGATGAAGACGGAGCTGCTGGTGAATCTGAACATCATCGATTCTGGGGTTATCATTTTTCTCTCTTTTAAATATTCTTTTTTTGAATTATTTAAAAATTTTTTCTTTTTTAAAATATTCTTCTCAAATAATATGTATTATAATAATTTGCTAAGAATTTTCTGTTTTTTTAAATATTCTTTTTAAATAATATGTATTATGATAATTTATTAAAAGTTTTCTTTTTTTTAAATATTCTTTTTAAATAATATTTATTATGATAATTTACTAAAAGTTTTCTTTTTTTTTAAATATTCTTTTTAAATAATATGTATTATGATAATTTATTAAAGCTTTTCTTTTTTTTCTAAAAAAATACTCTTTTTAAATAATTTGTATTATAAGAATTTATTAACAATTTTCTTTTTTCAATATTCTTCTCAGATAATATGTTTTATGATAGCTTATTAAAACTTTTCTTTTTCTTCCTGAAAAAATACTCTTTTTAAATAAAATGTATTATAATAATTTATTAAGAATTTTCTTTTTTTTCTTTTAAATATTCTTTTTAAATAATATGTATTATAATAATTTATCAAAACTTTTTTTTTTTAAATACTCTTTTAAATAATATGTATTATAATAATTTATTAAGAATTTTCTTTTTTTTTTTTTAAGACATCCTTTTTAAATAATATGTATTATAACAAATTATTAAAACTTTTTTCCTGTCAAATACTCTTTTCAATTTTTTTTTTTTAAATTTGAACTTTTAATTATTAACACCATTAAATATTATATGTGATTTATTGTAAATTGATATAATTTATTTCATTTAGAGTTTTAATTAATATTACAAATGCATATCGTATATTATTTATTGTGTATTGAAAACTCATTTAAAGTTTGAATTATTAATATTATTAAATCATTAAATACTATCATAATACATGTCATATATAATTTGTTTAAAACATATAAAAAATTCATTTAAAGTTTTAATTATTAATACTTTTTAATCTTCAAATAATATTATAATACAGACATAAATTATTGTATATTTTAAATTGAACTAATTTATTTTCTTTATTATTAATAATCGTTATCAGAACTAATGGTCGTATGAAATAATCATTGTAATTTTCTTAGAATATCTATGAATCATTCATTTTAAAATATTCAATATATCATTATAATATATCAAAAATTCATCAAATAATATTATAATACATAGATCATATATATTAATAAATACATCATTCTTTAATTAATTAGTTAATTAATTAGTATATCATTATTTAATATAAATAGATTAATTAATTAATTAATTAGTATATCATTATTTAATATAAAATAGACCATATATATTTATAAATGCATCATTCTTTAATTAATTAATATATATCATTCTTTTTCTATTATTCTTTAATTAATTAATATAAAAGAACACTGATAAATATTAATGATATTTTAAAATTAGCATAATTATCAATGTTAATTAATCAAATAAATTATCATTTTTTTTTTAGCATGGCATAAAGCAATTCTTTTTTTCATACTTTCTTCGCAATTTCTTGCATTTATTTCATTATGCAGTGGTGTTTGCATACCTTGTTTTCGACCTACAGCATTTATCTTCACCGTTTCACTCTTTATAGCTGGTAAAATTTTTTTTTTAGCAAATTTAAATCTTATTTTAATAAATATTTTTTAAGATTATGATTAAGTTAATGCTTGAAGGAAAAAAATCTTCAAGTACAATGTAAAATTAAGAAAAGAATTGTTAAATAATACATACAGTTAAGTTTAATTTTAATAATATAAATAGTTAAGTTTAATTCAATGCAAAATTGATTGAATTTTTTTTTTTTTTTTTTTGTATGCTATGCAAACATATTTTTACGTTTTACAAAAATTTTTTGATTTATAATGAATGGCATAAATTGTTTTTTTTTTGAAAATGTTTTTAGAAAAAAAAGGAGAAAAAAAGGAAATTTTCAAATATAACGTAGAAATAAGAGAAGAATTAATTAATAATACATATATTTTTACAGTAACAGGAGGTTAAATTAATCACTTTAAATTTAATTTAGATTAAATTAATTATCATTTATTGAATTTTAATTGTTTATAGTGATATTTTCATTGTTTGCTGATGGTATTTTCTTCCTGGCAGCAAATAGAGTTGACAATCGTTTTGTACAAGGAATGGTTGGCAGCTATGAAGTTAGTTTTAACTCTTTCTAATTAATCTTTATCGCTACTAATTAAATTAATTAATTAATTTTATCACTTACACTAAAGAAATCATATTTCATATCAAAACATGACATATTCATAAATACATATTTAAATTTTGAAAAGTCCTAAAAAAAATCACAACTTCTGAAAGGAAAAAAGTGAATTTGTGGAATTCCCATTTCCTCATATTCTATATTTGTGAATTTTTAATTTTTTCTTCCAATTAAATCTCATTTTTTACATTTCAAAATTTAATATTAAATTTTAAAATTTCATTTCTTCTTTTCTTTTTTTTGTTTTTCATTTTTTTCTTTTATATTTTAGCAACGAATTGGTTATGCATTCTACGTGCACCTAATTGGTACACTGTGTTGGATACTTGCATTCCTGTTTGCATTGTTAACGACGTATAAATTTTTCACGGAACGATATTCTTCTCGGTGAGAATTTTTTTTCTTTTGGAAATATAATGAAAATATTCCGCGGTTGATAACTGTGATATAAGTGATAATATCACAATGAAAATCGAGAATAATTTTGATAAAATCGTGAACATCGCGAAGAATTTTTATAAATCCGCGGTTGATAACTGTGATATAAGTGATAATATCACAATGAAAATCGCGAATAATCTTGATAAAATAATTTTGATAAATCCGCGGTTGACAACTGTGATATAAGTGATAATATCACAATGAAAATCGCGAATAATTTTGAGAAAATCGTGAACATCGCGAAGAATTTTGACAAATCCGCGGTTGATAACTGTGATATAAGTGATAATATCACAATGAAAATCGCGAATAATCTTGATAAAATCGTGAATATCGCGAAGAATTTTGATAAACCAAAGAATCTCTACCCTTAAAAGGTATCAAAACAACAATCTCCGCTTTTCTCGAAACGGCTCAGTCCCGGGTAGTGACGAGCGGTGCGTACAAAGGGCAGGGACGTAATCAACGTGAGATGTTCACGATTTTATCAAAACTATTCGCGATGTTCACGATTTTGTCAGAAATATTCGCGATACTTGAATTTATCAAAATCAGCGTGCTGTAACCATTACCCTTATATCGCGAAGAATTTTGATAAACTAGAGAATTTCTACCCTTAAAAGGTATCAAAACAGCAGTCTCCGTTTTTCTCGAAACGGCTCAGTTCCGGGTAGCGACGGGCGGTGTGTACAAAGGGCAGGGACGTAATCAACGTGAGCTGATGACTCACATTTACTAGGAATTCCTCGTTCAAGGGAATAATTGCAATTCCTGACGCCGATCACGGAGGATTTTCAAGGGGTTACCAATACCTTTTGGTAATGGTTACATCACGCTGATTTTGATAAATTCAAGTATCGCTAATATTTTTGATAAAATCGTAAACATCGCGAATAATTTTGATAAAATTAATTTAGCATCATACAAATTATTGTTTTTTTTTCACATTAAATTTATGACTATTTAGAATAAAAACAAAAACATTGGAAAATATGAGATTTTCAAATTTTATTTCTTCAATTATCACTTAGTTTTATCGATGCTTGTTAAAATGAAATTCTTTTATGGATCAATTTTTATTACATTTCATCATAACAACTTATATTATAGCTTATACTTTAGCTTCTAATGGAAATTTGTTAGGTAAAGTGTAAACATTTATTTGCACTTTACGCGTCAATAAGCTAATAGCAACGATGACATTGGTGACAACTATTATAATAAAACTAAAATATTTCTTCGTAAGCATTCAATTGCTTACTAGCTTCTCATTAAACCAAAAAAAAGTTAATTCTTTTTATTTATTTAAAAAAAAATGACAACTTTTAAATTTTTTACATCTTATTTTACTTTGCAAATTGAAAAAAAAAAGAAGAAAAAACATTACTTAAACAAACAATCCTTAATTTATCAATAATAATTAACAAAATAAGTTTTTACTTAAACATTCGTTTTTATCTTCAAATAAATTTATGATCAATTGTTATGCTGAATGATTAATCTATATTGGATTTATTGATTTTTCTCTAAAATTTGATTGATTTTTCGATCTCTATTTGATTTATTGATTTTTCTCCAAAATTTTATTGCTTCTACAGGAGAAAATTTCACAAAAAGAGCCTAATATCTCAGGGTCTTATTTATTACTGGAAAAGATTATTATTGGCCAAAAAAAAAGAAAAAATTATTGAACAAAGATTGTTATTGGCCAAAAAAAGTTATTGTTAAAAAATATTATTTGCCAAAAAAGAAAATGTATACAAACATTTATATAAAAAATTTAATCAAATTTCTAATCTTCAGTACCGGCGTACATTTTCGTTCCGATGCTGATCCACCACTTCTGGAAAAGTACAATGTGGTACCGTCTAGGCCATCACCGCCAATGACTTATGTTCGCGAACATACCTATCGAGTTACCAGTGCCTAAGTGATAACAGTTATGGCCATTTAAATAAATAAATATATACATAATATAGGCTATATCATTATCATTATCATATCAAATCAATGATAATTACGGATTAGAGTAGCTCTTTATTTGGAATAAGGGACAATTATCGTTATCATATCAAATCGGTGATAATTACTGGACTAGAATAATTTTTACTTGGGATAAAGGACAATTATCATTATCATATCAAATCAATGATAATTACTGGATTAGAGTAGCTCTTTATTTGGAATAAGGGACAATTATCGTTATCATATCAAATCAGTGATAATCACTGTGTAAGAATAATTCTTTATTTGGGATAAAGGATAATTATCGTTATCATATCAAATCAATGATAATTATTGAATTAAATTTATTCTTTATTTTATCAAATTTTTCATCTGTTTATAAATGAATTTTTTGATACTATTTCATGCTTAATTCATCTTTTTTTTTCATAAAATTATCAACAAATTTTTTTGCTAATTTAATTTGTCATATTTTGATAATTTTGAATTAGCTAAATCATTCGTTGGTTATTTTCACAATTAGTCTCATTTAATAGGTTTGATTTTTTTTTTTTTTTAAACCTGCCAATATATCATTGTTATGTTATAATGCTCATTTATGTGCATTTTTAAATTCCATTTCTTTTTTTTTCTGTTTTCAACTGGTACATAATTTAATTTGACGGCTAAAAGTATCTAAACTTGCTTTTTAAATATTTAATTTTGTTCATTCTCAAATCTTTTATGGAGACGAAATAGTCAGTTAATATCGAAAAAGTTGCACAAAAAGTGAAATAAAATTAAAACATTATAACTGTTTCGAAAAAAAGAAAAAAACAGAATAAATTTCAATCAAATCTAATTTTTTTCTTCCTCATTTTTCTAAAACTTTTTTAAAAAGTTAAGTTGAAGCGCTTTTGTCTCCATTTGCGATTTGCACATTCTTATTAATCCTGAAAATTTTTTTACAAAAATATTATCAGTTATTTCATTAAATGTTAATTGAATGCATTGCATTCATTTTCTCTACTCATCTCGATCTCCACCAAATATTCTGAAGTATTTTTTGCAAACAAAATTTCAAATATTTCAATTAGCAAAAAAAAAAAAATTAAAATTTCATTTGCTACACCTTTTCATTTTCATTCCAACTATTTTAATCTTATAATCGAATTATTTTCAAATCGAGATAATTTTTTTTTTTCTATATCCAATATTCAAATATCGATGCTTTCTTACTTTCCTTCTTGAATATGAATTTTTTCGTTCAGAATTAATAAATTTTAATTGAACATTCCTTTTTTGCAACAGAAAAAAAAATTTTTTTTCACGTTTATTTTTCTATTTTTATTTTTTACTAAAGAATTTTTACTAAAATTCTTTTATTCACAACTATCAATTTTTGGAAATTTTAATTATAGCCATTAATAGCAAAGTTGTTTTTGTCAATGTCATCACTAAAAGGTTTGATTAATCTTTTGCAATTGCTTATTGTTTAACTATTTGCGCTTCATCAATTGAATGTTAGCAAATGGATTTACAAAATATTTAAAATTTCAATTACCCAAGTTATTTGTTATTGTTAATGGTCAATGAAAGAAATTATAGTTAAAAGTTACAATTTTCATTTTCTTTTATACTAAGAAAAAATTTTTTTGTGATTTGAAAAAAGAAAGTTAGCATTTTGAATAGATGCGCAAATGTCACTCATTCTTTTACACTTTATGCTAATATATTATTCAACAACTAACAATTATAGAAGTATGGTTGGATGAATTTTGATGAAAAAAAATGCTATGAATTGTTTAAAATTTTATGCAATAAACAGTTTGAAAGAAAATAACAAATAATTAAATCTATGAAGAATCCAAAAATTAAATGAAATTTTTTGAAATTTCATAGCTGAATTTAACAAACATTGAATTTAAAATTCTTTCACTGCGCATGTTTGTGTGTGTTGTTTTTTAATTTCATTAAATAGTCATTGCACTATTAAAGTACTGTTGATCTAAATTCCCTCTGGGATTTAAAATTCCGTCTAAATATTAGAAGCATAAATTTTGCATTATTTGTTGATTTTAGGTTGCACAATTAACTTTTAGTTTTTGTTCTTAGCAATAGTGGCAAAGGTATTTTTTAATTTTGAATTTTAATTTTAACAACCAAATCTTCACATTACCACTATTTTCATTTGCTTCAACTTTAATTTTTAATTGTGCAAAAAAAAATTAAACTATGAATTTCTGAAAATAAAGGCTTTTCAGCAATTATTTTAGCTTTTTCTTCAAATAAACACAAACTTTTTAATTAACAAAAAATAACTTAATTTTAATCAATGATCAATTTTGAAAAACAATAAAATTTGTTTTGCAATGAATATTTCGAAATATTTTTTCTTTTTTTATTTTAAAAATTTTGCTCATGTCTATCTATCAAATGTTATCATTCATATTTTGATTTATTGAATTATTGGCATTTTTTTTTTCTTTTTTAAGAATAAGAAATGCAAATTTATCTTCTTGTCACTGACATTTGACGTAAAGTTTAGTCATTTAAATCAAATTCAATTAAAAACATTTCCATTTTCAGTTAACTTTTATAAGCTTACATTGGGAAAATTTGATAAAAATAAAATAAAAATGAAACTAATTAATTTAGTCTATGCTTCAAATAAAAAAAGAAAAAAAAAGAATTGTTTGATATATTTAATATTTGGTGATATTATTAGAGTGCAAAAGTGTCAATCATTTTCATACTTATTTGCGCCTCATTTAATCATATATGACGAATTAATGATCGTTTTGAATTTGTTTTGTTTACATTTTTATTGTTTTGCTTCGAAATATATCATTTATTACGATTATTACAATTTTATCCATTTTAGTAATTTCATTTGTTGAATAATATGAGTGAAATATGATGGTAGTTAATTAATATTAAAAGTTATTCATATTAATTAATTGTTTTACACAGGTAAATTGCTGTTGATACAGGTAATAGATGTTATTCATTTGAATTACTAAATAAAAGTTTATAAGTAAGAAAAAAAAAGAAAAATTTATGATAGTAAAATGAAAGTTCATAAGAATTATGCAAGTTCATCTGAATGCTTCAGTATAATTATGATAATGATAATTATGATAATTAACAAAAATTAATTATGATGAAGAAAAAACTTCAGTATAATTATGATAATTATGATGATTTACAATAATTAGTGAGCTCTAAATCATTCAGATAAGATTATAATATCATCTACCATTTGTTTTACAGTGATAATTATCACTATCAGTTAATAATTCATTAATTAAATATTTTAAACAGGTAAATTGCTATTGATACAGGTAGTCATTCGTCTCAATTGATTATTTTTATAAAACCATTTTTTAATATGCTAATATATATGAAAATCAAAAATATGAAAATCAAAAAAAAAAAAAAGTACTAAATTAATCAATTTTGTTTAGAAGCTTTTTTTGCTACTAAATTAATCCGTTTGACTAAATTCTTTTCTTTTTTTTTGATTTTTATCATTTTATTGTAAATATAAATGAAAAAGCTTTTTGCTTATAATAATATTATTATTATTGCTTTATTTCCCAATATAACTGCATAAAATTAATTATTTTTGTTAATTGGAATTTGCTAATTAAATAATATAACATAATATAAGATAATATAATTTTTTTATTTCTATAGAATTTTAGAATTTTCTTTTACACTTTTATTATTATTTCTTTTTCTACTTTTTGTTTTCTTTTCAAGTTTTTATTAATTTTTTTTTTCTTGTACAATTTTAGAATATTTTTATTTTAATATATAGCTATGAGCAATGGATGATAGAAATATTATATCCCAATGGAATTTTTGCAAACTGACATGCAAAAATATAATAAGTCGAAAATGTGACAAAGTTTAGAAGTGAAAATTGTAGCACACATTTTATTAGCTAATTTAGTTGATGTCAATATTATCGGTAGAATTGAATGAAGAATTGAAGTGCTTTTCTGCTAAAGCAAAATCCTTTTCCAAAATGTCAAAAGTGTCGCATCATTCATTTGCTATAATTAGTAGCTGCAAATCCACCAACAATTTATTTATTTATTTACTTATTTTTTTTGAGGAAAATGATAAATGAATTTGTGTTCATTTCTTCTCATAGTGTATCACGAATTTCAATATCGCGAAACTTGAAATAAAATAATGAAATAAATTTATATAAAATTTAATCATTTGAGTTGTAAATAATTGTTAACAATGTTATGAATCATTTAAGGAACTTTAGATTCCTCAACTATATTGCATTTCCTTTTGTCATCTTGATTTAACAAAAATTCACATTTTAATCTCCCGCTTTAATCTTATTACAATCTTCATACTGTAAGCATCTGTAATGCATGCAATGAACGTGCAATGTCTGTTGCATGCTGATGCAATGTTTCTTGCATGCTGATGCAATATCTCTTGCATGCTGGTGTAATTCTATTGTAAACACTCCCAACTCTTTATTTATAAACCTAATGCTGAATGAGGTGTTATTATCATCTTCTTCTTAAGAAAGAATCTTTATCATGATCTTGATCTTGATTTTCATAAGGAAGAATATCGTGATCTTGATCTTTTTGAGGAACAATCTCTATTATGATCCTATCTTCATCTTCTTCTTAATGAAGAATCTCTATCTTGGTCTTGATCTTCATCTTTTTAAGGAAGAATCTCTATTATGATCTTGATCTTGATCTTCATTTTCATAAGGAAGAATATCGTGATCTTGATCTTTTTGAGGAACAATCTCTATTATGATTCTATCTTCATCTTCTTCTTAATGAAGAATCTCTATCTTGATCTTCATGTTCATCTTTTTAAGGAAGAATCTCTATTATGATCTTGATCTTAATTTTCTTAAGCAAGGATCTTTATTATGATCTTGATCTTCATTTTCTTAAGGAAGAATCTCTATTATGATCTCGATTTTGATCTTCATTTTCTTAAGCAAGAATCTTTATTATGATCTTGATCTTCATTTTCTTAAGCAAGAATCTTTATTATGATCTTGATCTCGATTTTCATTTTCTTGAGGAAGAGTCTTTATTATGATCTGATCTTCATTTTCTTAAGGAAGAATGTCTATTATGATCTCGATTTTGATCTTCATTTTCTTAAGCAAAAATCTTTATTATGATCTTGACCTTTATTTTCTTAAGGAAGAATCTCTATCATGTTCTTCATCACCTTCGTGTTAAGGAATAATCTCTATTATGATCTTAATCTTCTTAAGGAACAATCTCTATCATCACCTTCTTCTTCTAAAGGACGAATCTCGATCATCTTCATCTTCTTTTTGAAAGGTTGTTAACTTCTCGGACAAATGGAGGTTGTTTCACTGTTAATGTCTTCTGCGACAAAAGGTCAACTACAACTACCTGAGACTTCACTTCCCCTTATTTTGCTATCCTTTATATTAGTATTTTTCATCTTAAATTCACATTGCATTAATAAACATTCTATAATCTTATTATAATTTCACCACAACGAAACGTACCCGACGCTAACAATTTTGTTCCCACAATCAAAATATCACTATTATTACTACATCTATTGAATTGCTTATTCTAAATTCATATAAGCTTTTCAATTTATTGTTTATTCCTGATCATTGACAAACCTCTCAAAAAAAAAAAAAAAAAAAAAAAAAAAAAAATCCGCGACACAGTGTCAATTAAGAAAACAAAAATGAAATTTGTATTTTATTTTTGAAAAATAAAACATTTCTTATTGAATGAATTATTTATGCAATAAAAAAAATTGCATTCTTATATTTTTTAATAATTGTTTTTTCGTTTGCATATTTATTTACTTATTATTTACTCACTTAGTCTCTTCGCAATTTTGTTACTTGTTTATTTTTAATGTGTTAATTTAATGCTAACAGTTAAAATTTCAAAAAAAAAAAATAAATAAATAAATAAAATTCTGTTAAAGAAAATTCATTCCACTTGCAAATTTTACTCATTTTTACTTTTTCATTAATTAAAATAACAATATTTTAAAACATCTAGGAAAAATTGCATTCGTTTTCCATTTGCAATAATGATTTGCTGATAAAAAATACAATTTCTCATTTTTATCAATAATTTGATCTGAATTTTTTTTTTTACTAATTAATAATTCAAACTATAAATTCAAATTCAATTTTATCACTTTCTATTTTAATAACTCGTTAATTTCTTAGTTGAAATTTATCACTTTCTGTCCTTTATTTCTTACTTAGATTGATTTCTAATACTTCATATTTTTTAATTCCAATTTTAAAGTTAAATAAATTATTTGATATGATTCAAATTTTCTCATTGTTGAAATCAATCTAAGAGCTCAATTTTAAATTTTGTTAATGCACAAACTAAAACTAACACAACTACCAAGGGAAAAGTACCGAAACTTTATAACAGCTATCATACCACTTTAAAAAATGAAAAAAAAAAATCACTTTCCATTATGTTTTACTTAGTATTTTGGTATTTAAAAGGATTCTGCAAAACAGTTTAAACGCTTTATGCTAATATTTTCATAAAAATTTAAAAAAAAATGAATGAATTTCATGAAAACTTTTACTTTTTAACGAAGGTATAATATATATTTTGCATTAATAACCTGTAATTTTTCACATTTAAATTTACTTTATTATATATAAAAATATTTTTACACATTTTAATTGCTATATTTTCATATTATATATTACAATAATAATTTGTGAATAAAATTATTGCATAAAATTTTTAAATTCTTCCATAACTTTTCATAAATTTAAAAATTAGAAAGTTGAATTAAAAATTTTTCTTTCCCTTTTTTTTGGAAATCCAAAAGAGTTAAATAAGTGAGTAAGTAAAAATATAGATGTGAAGAATAATTTATGCAAAATGATTCTTCAATGATTAAAAATTGAAATGATTAAAATCTTAAAATACTTAACTCAATAAATTTCTTGTCTCTTTCATTTTTGTCCTTTCGTTTCTTTCCTATTTCATTTATCTTTTTATACTAAGACTAAATTCTCGTTGCTATGATATATTTTAACTAATAAAATTTGTAAAAATTATAAAATTATCATGAGCTTATGACATTTTTTTTTTTTGATGAATTTTGCATCCTAAAGTTTGTCTTAATTTTTACTAATATACCTGCTAATTAATCCGATATAATTTATAAATATTTGAGGAGTTAAATTTTAATTAGTGAAAAGTAAAAAAGCCAAAAAACAAAAATATTAAACGAAAAAGTAAATGTGTACAGCAAATGATTTCACAGTGAAAATTAATTGATTTGATTCATTTTTATTTTTTTGAATAAGTTAGATTTCAGTGATAAATTTGGCAAAATTATTCCTCGAACAACTTTAGCAATTTCATTTAGAAGCTATGAAAATTTCTTTTTGAGCCATTCGATTGCTATTAATCTTCAATTGTCTTTTTTTAAAATTTTGTTAAATTTAAAATGATTTAAATTATCAAATCCATTCATGTATTGCACATTTTATTTGTGAGCTTCAAGTTTAAAATTCAGTGATAAATTTGGTAAAATTATTGAGTGAATTTCGTTTGATAATTAATAATGGAATTTATATTTCTAATGTTCGATTTTATTTCACAAATGATTTTAAGAATTTTACAATTGCATTAAAACTTTACAATTATGAAAAGAAAAAAGAAAAATAGGCATTAAAGTACATGAGAAAGTTCTGATATTTTTTAATTTTAATTTTTAATATAGTAAAATCTTTTCGTATGCGCAAAAAATGCAACATTCAAAGTGTGAAATAATTGAAAAGTAAGTAATGTGCGCTAATTGCTTCATTAAACAATCAATCATGAAAGCTCAAAAATTGAACTTGAATAAAAGAAGATGGAACAGTTAAAAATAAATCAAATAATTTAAGAAAAGGTAAGATCTATTGCTTAAGAATAAATTTGAAAAAAAAAACATACGAAAAATCAAAAAAGTGTATCATTAAAAGTGCATCATTTGTATCTCAAGTGAAATTTTTACAATCCATTGATAAGAAATTTAATGTTCAAATTTAAAATTTAAATAATTCAATTTCTTTTCTATCACCTGAAGTCATTGTTTCACTCTTCTTTTACTCGTCGCTAAATTTTCTTTCTTTTACAAATAAAATCATTTCATCAATTCAAAATATCTATAGTTTACTTCTTTCACTTTCTTATTTCTGTTTTTTAATTTTTCTTGATTAAAAAAAAAAATAAAAACAAATTTCAGTTTAAAATTGTATATCAAAAAACATCTATAGTTTACTTCTTTCACTTTCTTATTTTTGATTTTTAATTTTTCTTGATTAAAAAAAAACGAATTTCAGTTTAAAATTGTATATCAAAATTTTTTTTTACAAACAAAATCATTTTATCAATTCAAAACATCTATAGTTTACTTCTTTCACTTTCTTATTTCTGATTTTTAATTTTTCTTGATTAAAAAAAATAAAAACAAATTTCAGTTTAAACTTATCAAATTTTTTTTTTACAAGCAAAATCATTTTATCAATTTAAAATATCTATAGTTTACTTCTTTCACTTTCTTATTTCTGATTTTTAATTTCTCTTGATTAAAAAAAAATAAAAAACAAATTTCAGTTTAAAATTGTATATCAAAAAACATCTATAGTTTCTTCTTTCACTTTCTTATTTTTGATTTTTCTTGATTAAAAAAAAAACAAATTTCAGTTTAAAATTGTATATCAAATTTTTTTTTTTTACAAGCAAAATCATTTTATCAATTCAAAACGACTATAGTTTACTTCTTTCACTTTCTCATTTCTGTTTTTTAATTTTTCTTGATTAAAAAAAAGACGAATTTCAATTTAAAAATTTTCAATTTAAAAATCAATTTAAAATTTAAAAATTTAAAAATCAATTTAAAAAAAAAGAGAGCTTATCACAATATTAATGTTATGTTATCATAAATTTAATGATAATTTAATTTTTCATTTAATCATACTAAACGACCAATCTTTTTTTTTTTCCTGAAACAATTTGATAAAGTTAGATTTTAATACAAAGGCTATGACGAAAAGGCCATTTATTCTTATTTCTTCAATATTCCACACAAATGGGCGTGGCTAATTATCTTCTGTCAAAGCCAAATGGATGTGACACACACACAGACACCTAATCCATACTTTTCCGTCTATAAACATTGTTTAGTTTTTACCGTTTACGGAATATTCCTAATCCGTTTTTTTTTTTAAAGTTTAATTTCAGGTTAAATTATTATCCTAGAATAAGATCATATTGGGTTAATTATTTTAATTAAACTTTTTCCATTTTCTGAGTTGGTTTATTAAGCGTTTTCGTTTACTTTACTAAGCTTTTTCTTTTTGTTTTTATTTTTTTTTTGTTTTTGTTTTTTTTTTTTGTAACTTTTAATGATTAAAACAATTTTTTTTTTTGCATTACTACTACTAGTAGATATATAATTGCTACTATTTTTTTTTTGTCGTAATTAATTATATTTGATAGAAAGGAAACAAAAAAAAACGAAAAGAAAATTTGTTTGATGAATATTTTAGAATAATCGTTTTTTTTTTTTATTTTCTTTTCTCTAACTAATTCAAATATTATATTATTCAGTATCTTTTCTTCTCAATTATCTTCATTTAATTAATTATTTATGAAACAAAATAAATTATCTGTTTATTATCGTCAATTTTTATCTCTATTTTGTTCTAAAAAGTTTTAAAGAAAAACTTTGTTTTTTTTTTTTGAATTTTTGATTACTTTGAAGAAGAAGAAGAAAAAGAAGAAGAAGAAGAAGAAGACGAAATATTGGTGAAATATTTTCGATATTTTTTTTTTCATTGATGGGTTTTTATCTAATTATGCTTGCTGCCTGGTCACTAATCACTGATGATATTGTGATAAGAGCAATTGATGATAGTGATTATGAATATTTGGATAATGATTTGGATGAGAATCAAAAACCAATTGATGTCTTCTGGGGTGACGTTGTTGACGACGAGCAACAGAAACCGGAAAATACTTCTGTGACAGATTCAGGTGGTACAATAACGCAACGACGAAAATGTAGCACAGAGACTGTTATTATGGATAAATTACTCAATGGTACCGGTTATAACAAATATCGTCTTCCTTGTAAGTAATCTAAAAATATAATTTTAAAAATTAAAATTTATGAATTTTTATTTTAAATTAAAGTTATTGTTTGTTTGTTTGTTTGTTGTTGTTGTTGTTGGATTAATTTAAACATTTAAAATGAAAATTATTCAATCTAGATTTCTAAAGTGAAAGTTATTCAATTTAAATTTGTAAGTAGTATAAAATATAATTTTAATGATATTGTTTATAAAATTTTTTATTTCATCAAAATTTGTGAAATTTTCTTTTAAATCAAAGTTATTGTTTGTCTTTTGTTGTTGTTGTTGCTGAATTAATTTAAACTTCTAAAATGAAAATTATTTCATTTTAGACCTAAATTTTTGAAATAAAAGTTATTCAATTTAGATTTATAAATAATATAAAATATAACTTTAAAAATATTCTTTATAAAAATTTTTGTCCCATCAAAATTTATGGATTTTTATTTTAAATTACGGCTGTTGTTTGTTTTTCTTTTTTTTTTGTTGTTGGATTAATTTAAATTTTTAAAATGAAAGTTATTCAATTTTGTGGGTAATATAAATATAACTTTAAAAATACTATTTATAAAATTTTTTATTTAGTCAAAATTTATGAATTTTTATTTTAAATTAGGATTATTGCTCGTTTGTTGATTAATTTAAACTTTTAAAGTAAAATTTATTTAGCTCAAATTTTTAAAATAAAAGATATCTTAATAATTTTAATAGAAATAAGGAAAAAAATTTAAAGACAATAATTAAAAATTAGAAAATTGTTTTTTGGAAATATTTTTCTTTTCTTTTTTACAATATCAAAAATTCTTTTTCAGTTCATTTAAAATCAACATTATTCAAATAATTTCAACAGGAATGAAAAAAAAAAGAAAAGAAAAAGAGGATTAGAAAATTGCTTTGTAGCGATTTTTGTTTGATAGTGAAAAGGGGAAAGCACTTTTGCTAAATTGCCATTTAATGGCATTTTCAACTTTTAAATTATAATAATTACCTGATGTACTGGACATGATAATGAAAAAATAAAAAGAAAAAGAAAAAAGTTCGCATAATAATTGTTCTAACATTTGAAGAATTGCTATTTCGAAAATTTTTGAAATTTCTAAACAAATTTCAAAAAACTATTAATTCATATCTGTTTTATATGTCTAATGTTATAAAATTTATTTATTTTGACAAAATTTATAAAATTTATTTCCATTATTAGACAAATAAATTGGTGACAAATTGCTCTAAAACTAATTTGTGAATTACATTTTAAAATATAACTTATAATTTAATATTTGAATACATTATTAATGATTTGAATGATCAGATTTAATCATTTGTTCAGTGACTTAGAGAGAAAGATTGAAATTTGCTGATAATTTCAAAAAATTTTTCACCAAGCAATAAAATTAATGCAACAATTAGAAGTATCGATCTTTTTTTTCACAAAATGAATCTTTTATTTAAACAAAACCAATTTAACAATATTTAAAACATTTTTTTTCTATTCAAGTTTTATTTGAAAACCATGAGGAAGTAACTTATCCTCAAAATGTATTATTTCCTATTTTATTATCAATTAATTGTGTAACTTTTTTTTAGTTGCAAATATTTGAATCTAAAGAAATGAATTGAAAAAAAAAAAACATATAATACTTAAAAATATATTATTAAAAAAATTCATATTCACGTTTTATCATTATTGAATTAATCTTTGATCATCGCTTACATATACCTCTTTCTTTATGCAAATTTCCTTATTATTAAATTATATAAATTTATATCTTTAAAAAAAAAGGGAAAATTATTTCTTTTTTCATTTACGATAACATAAAAAAAATGATATATAGTTTGAAATTTTTTTTTTTTTTTAAGTTATGGTAAAGATAGCGGAAAAAAAGAAGAAAAAAAAGTTTTTGAAATTGGATAAAAAAAATTAATCCCATTGCTGTTCATCAATTTGTTTGGAACCAATTGGTGATGAAAAATAGTTCAAAAAAAAAAAAAAAAAAGGAGGAAAAAGAAAAGGAAAAAAAAAGAAAGGAGAAAAGTCTCGAGGGATCAATTTTTGACATGAAAAATAAAGCATGGATAAGTTTTCTGCTCTTATGCATGAATGAAAAGATTTATATAAAAGCGGAAAAATTTGCGCACTGAAAAAAAAAAGGACTAAATGTCAAAAGCGGAAAAATGAATTCATTTGAATTGCTTCAAAAAAAAAAAAAAAAAGAAAAAGAAGAAAAAAAAAATTAATGAAAAAGGACAGAAGAAATTGCTATGCAAGAATATGTATATGTATATTTATATTTATTTATGGAAGAGTGAAAAGTAAATGAAAATATCCTCCGGCAAAAAATTTCGAATAAAAAAAGATTTCAGGAAAAAAAAAGAAAAAAAGTTGTAGTTTTTGATTTGATTGTGATTTTCATTAGTTTTTTTTTTCCTTTTTTTTTTCTAGATGATAAATGAATGAGGAAGTGTTTAAGTGATGTTGAAAAGATAGAAGAAATGATAAGCATCTCAAAAGCTGTTGACAATGCTATCATCATTCTAGCATATGAAATTTAATTTAAGTGGCAATTTAATCAAAATTTTTTTCCATTGATTACGAATAAATTTTCAACTATATTCCAATATAAATGAGCTTCAATTTTTAATAATTCACTATCAAACATACAATGATAGTAAAAAAAAAGAAAAAAGTGAGGAAGAATATTGATAATGATAGCTATAATTTTGATATAACAATGATAACTATAATTTTAATATAATAGTGATAACTATGAATTTATTATAGCAATGATAACTATTAATAACTAATAACTATAATTTAATATAATAACGATAACTGTGATTTTAATATAGCAATGATAACTATAATTTTAATATAATAGTGATAACTATGATTTTAATATAGCAATGATAACTATTAATCACTAATAACTATAATTTAATATAATAACGATAACTATGATTTTAATATAGCAATGACAACTATAATTTTAATATAATAGTGATAACTATGATTTTAATATAGCAATGATAACTATTAATAACTAATAACTATAATTTAATATAATAACGATAACTATGATTTTAATATAGCAATGATAACTATAATTTTAATATAATAGTGATAACTATGATTTTAATATAGCAATGATAACTATTAATAACTAATAACTATAATTTAATATAATAACGATAACTATGATTTTAATATAGCAATGATAACTATAGTTTATAATAACTATAACTTAATATAATGATAACCAAAATTTTAATAGAGCAATAATAACTATAGTTTTAATATAATGATGATAACGATGATTTTAATATAACAATGATAACTATAGTTTTAATCCAACTTTAATATAATAATGATGATAATTTTAATATGATATTGATGTCAATAGTTTCAATATAATAATGATAAACATAACTTTAATATAATAGTGATAGCTATAATTTTTTAATATAATGATAGCATATAATAGTGATAACTATAATTTTTTAATATAATGATAGTATATAATAGTGATAATTATAATTTTAATATGATAAGAATAACTGCAGTTTTAAAATATTAAAGATTCTAAAAAATTTATTTGACTTTTTAACACTTCAAAATTGGTAGTTAAAAGAGTCAAAATGTCATTTCGTATGTTAATTCCATCAATTTCTATCAAAATGTAATCTATGTAAATATGCAATCACTTTGTTGTTTTGTGACGTTAAAAAGTTGCATATTTTATTCAAATTTTTTTAAACTTTCCTTGGAAATTTTTAATTCTTTTTTTTAAGATTTAAACTTTTCAAATGAAATTAGAAATTTTCAGTGCAAACAGCAACAGTTAATTCAATATTTTTAACTTTAAAATTAGCATGTCATATATTTAAATATTTTTAAACTCTCATTTTTGCAACTTGAAATAACTGTCATTGACTAATTGATAGCTGCTGACATATGAAACGAATAAAAATTTAACTTTTGCTCTTGACAATGTTAAAAAATTTTTTGCTATTTCAAAATTTGACAATTTTAAACAAACAAAAAAAAAAAGAAATAACTTAATGTCAATTCAATTTAGAAAATGAAATATTCCAATGTAAGAAGTGAACTTCTATGCAACTGTAATCTTAGAAATAAAAATTTTAACTTAAGCTTAAATTCAAGATAATATTATTTTATCATCAAAAAAATGCAATCTTTAATTAAATTTCATATTTCAATTTTAATTAAATACTGTGAAGTGATTTCAATCGGTAACTGTACGTATATGCGATAATTTATCCGCAAAAATAAAATTCGCAGATTACAAAAATGCAGCATCAATAATATAATCTCAAATACTCACTTAGCATTTTCAAAAATTTTTAAAATTTTCAAAAATACTGAAATTTGAATTTTACAAGCATAAAAACATATTCCAATATCAAGGAATCATCTGTACTGAATTTAATTATGGTAGTAGAATTTTTGAAAGTACTAAAATTTGAATTTCATAAGCATAAAACTATATTCAAATATCAGAAAATTAAATTTTACTGAATTTAATAATGATAATATTGACATTCTTATATTACTTATTTCTTAAAATGCGTGCTGTTTGTTCATTTCGAAATTATTTTCTCCCTCTCTCTCTCTCTCCCTTTCCCTCTCTTTCTAATTTACTAGTTTTTACTCTTTGATGCTTCTATCTAAGAGAGCACTTTACTGACTTATAAACAATTTTCGTTCTAAGTAAGCAAAGAATGGATGATGATAGTTTATTTAATGCGATTTTCAATCTTTTTTAAATTACTTTTTTGATTTTTTGCATTACTCAAATACTCATGTAAGCAAATGGAAAATTAAATGATAGTTGGGCTTTTCAATCAAAAAAATAAATTTTTTTCTTTTTTTTCTTTGGTCTTAACAAATTTTATCTAAAAAAATTTTCATCTTCTTGTTTGTCACATAGTACCATAAAAAAATAAAAATAAAAAATGAAAAAAAAAATATTTTTTGAATTTTTTTTTCTTTTTTTACATAAAACTAAATGCTAGAGACGAGGTTGCTGGAACTAATTCAAATTTTTTTAAGTGCAAAATGAAATCCCCGAGGGTTATTAAAATTTCTCGAAATACTTTACGTATTATCGTTAGCCAAGGAGTTTTTTTAAGTAAATCAGTTTAAGTGAATGAGTTTTTTTTGAGTTAATTAATCGAAAAACTTTTTTAAATGTTTATTAAAAACATTTGGTGTAAATTTTTAAGTAAAATATGTTTAAGTGAATGAGTTTTTTTTTTTNGAGTTAATTAATCAAAAAACTTTTTTAAATGTTTATTAAAAAACATTTAGTGTAAATTTTTAAGTAAATTGTCTTTAAGTAAAAATATGTTTAAGTAAATGAATTTTTTTTTAGTTAATTAATTAAAAAAATTTTTTTTTTTTGAAGACGATGAAAGCTTATATTTATGAATTGTTGCTAATCTTATAAGCGGTATAAAAAAGCTAGGCTAGAAATTCTAGGCTTATTATTAGTCTGGGACATTTTTTCTTTCTGTCTTAGAGATTTACATAGTAAGCGCAAAAAATAGCAAAGTTTCTTTTTTTTTTCGCTTCATAGCAATAATTTGATAAAATTCACTCAGAAAAGTGCTTTTCACTTCATTTCTATTTAAATATTGAAAAATTTTTTGGATTAAAATTTAATGAACAATTATTATTATATCAGTTTTCTTTCCTTTTTTTTGAAACTTAGCAGTTAGTTATTTAGTAAGTAAGTATTTAGTAAGTAAGTTAATTACGAAAATTGCTCACGTTATAGTTTTTTAATGTAACGAAAAATTGTTTACGTGATAGTTTTTTAAGGTAGCGAAAAATTGTTTACGTGATAGTTTTTTAAGGTAGCGAAAAATTGTTTACGTGATGGTTTTTTAATGTAACCGAAAATTGTTTAGGTGATAGTTTTTAATGTAACGAAAAATTGTTTACGTGATAGTTTTTAAGGTAACGAAAAATTGTTTACGTGGTAGCTTTTTAAGGTAACGAAAGGTAACGAAAAAAATTGTTTACGTGATAGTTTTTAAGGTAACGAAAAATTGTTTAGGTGATAGTTTTTTAATATAACGAAAAACTGTTTACGTGATAGTTTTTTAATGTAACCGAAAATTGTTTACATGATAGTTTTTAATGTGACGAAAAATTGTTTACGTGATAGTTTCTTAATGTAACGAAAAATTGTTTACGTGATAGTTTTTAAGGTAACGAAAAAAATTGTTTACGTGATAGTTTTTAAGGTAACGAAAAAAATTGTTTACGTGATAGTTTGATGTGAAACGTTATATTTTGAATGATTAATTAATTTGATTGAAAATTTGCAACATTTTCTATTAGATAAGACTAATTACATTGGCACATTTTTTTGCCGTTCATTTTTTCATACTACAATAAAACTACAACGTGCACATTACTTCTTTGCGTTATTGCTCATTTGTTAATTAATTTGATTTATGTTTAAATTTAAAGTATTCATTTGCACGTACTTTCAATTTTAACTTTAATATTTTAAGTGTAAAATATTAAGATTTATTTTAATATTGTCACTAATTTTCTTCTTTGTAATAAAGGACAAAAAAAATTAACTTTTTCATCTATTTCATCTAATAATTTATCTATTTATTTTTTTTTTTTTTGGAAATTAATCAAAAAATTGAAAAATTAATAATCAAAGCTAGTTTTATCATCTTATCAGCTAATAATGCTTATTAAATGATAGGATGAAATTTGATTTAAATAAAGTTAACATGTTGAGAAAGTTTTTTTTTTTTTCGTAAATAAACAACTAAAATCATATTACATTGACTATTAGTGATATCTTTTAAGTTTTATTAATAAAAAATTAGGTGAAAATTAAATATGCAAGAAAATAAAAAATAAAAAAATTCTATTTTAATTTTTTTTTACGTCATAATTTTATTTTTTTTTTCTTTTCTTTTTTTTCATTATTTTCTTTAATTCTTAACACGCGGCCACTCCTAAGCAATATCTAAACAAAATAGCGATTCACTGAGAGTTGTCATTTTCAATTAGTTCATTTGCTAAAAAAAAAAAAAAAGAGAAAAGGAGGAAAGGATGGAAGATGGTTGGATGAAGGAAAAAAAAAATTTTTTCCTTCCTACTTTTAAAAACATATAAAATTATATTGATCATTGAGGGGATTTTTTGATTTATTCGCAATGTCTTTTAGATAAATATTAATAGTAAAATGATTTTACCCACAATTTGAAATTTATAAATTAAAACAAAAAAGAAAGTGTTTATAAAATGAAAGAGTTGAAATTTTAAAAAAAGTGCAAAAATTATATTTTTATTATTTTTTGCTAATTTTTATTAATAATTAACATACATTTATCAAATTCAATGAGTGTCAAATAATTTTTTTAATGCTGAGTATTAAATGAATTTTTTTTTTAACTTCAAAAAAATAAGAAATGAAATTCATTGTTCGAATTAACATTTTCTTTCTTTTTTTTTTTTTTGAATTTATGTCAATAACACTTCAAACAACTGCTATGTAATTAAATTTAATTTAAATTTTTAAAAACTAACCCATTGTTTTTGTTATATTTAAAAAGAAATATTGTAACATAAATTATTATCATTGAACCATTATTCAATCAATGAATGAATTTTTTGCAATATTTAAAATAAATTCTATTATTTGAAGTGGAAACTGGAGTTGATGTTGCTGTCGAATTTTGGATACAATCAATTACATCAATTAATGAAATTACTAATGATTTTGAGGTAAATTTTACTTCAATTTTTTGGTTTAATTTTTATTATTTAACTAATTACTACTAGCGCATATAATTTATTAATTAATACTTTATAATAAATAGCAATTAAAAATGATAAATTTATTTTATTCTTTTTTTTTTCACTAAAAATCTTTAAGAAAAGGTTGCAAAGATTAGGAAGAAATGATCATTCTTTTTTTTGATTTACACAATTTAATTTGAAGTTTTCATTTGTTTTATTCTAACATTCCTTACCAATTCATTATATCATTTGTCATTCTTGACTATCGCTCTATTATAGTGATTTTGTACGATTTCAAATATTATTTGTTATAGTGATTTTTCGTTCCTTTCTATTATAGTGATAATGATGAAATAAATTTAATAATTTCAAACATTTTTGAAGAAGAAGAAAGAATTTAAAAAATTAAAATTGATGATGAATAAAAATTATTGAAGCAATTAGCAGTAAATAAATAAAAAATAATGAAAGGAAGAATTCTTGGAGCGATACAGTATGATTAATGATTAAATTTAACTTCTTTTTTAATAATTTTAATTCATTTTTTTTTGTTTTGTAATTTTAGTCTTTTTCTTTTTTTTTAATATTAACAACAGTATATAGTTTCATTTTTTTTTTTTTTTAATAAATTCTTTTCAATAATTTTTTTTTTCTGATTTAATTTAGATGGAAATTTATATCAATGAAATGTGGCTTGATCCTGCTTTAAATTTCGAAAGTCATAATCCATGCAAAGATAATTTATCATTGAATCATCAAGTTTTGGATCGACTTTGGACACCTAATAGTTGTTTTATCAATAGTAAAATTGCCGAAATTCATGAATCACCCTTCAGGAATTTTTTACTTTACTTCTTTTTACTTTTTAATTTTGACTTTTTATAAAATAAAATATGTTAAGATATATTTATCAAAAATAACGGATAAATTTTTATTTATGAAATTAGCAAAGTAAATTAGATTGATAAATAAATAGTGGTTATTTTAGCATTTTAGGAATATTTTCCTGATGCTTTATCCAAATGGCACTGTTTGGGTCAATTATGTTAGTTTAACTTTTTCTCTTCGTTTTATTTCTTTTTTTTTTTTGTTATTCACTAATAACACTAATAATAGTAATAGATCTAAAAAAGATAAAATCAATAATCAATATTTTGTTATTAATTCTAAATTTGAAATTTAAATTTATGATTTAATAAAAAGTTTCCAAATCTTTTAGCTGGTAAAAGAAAGTAAAACTAAGTTATCCAAATGATTTATTTCTATTGTAATGAGTTTAAAATGAAAAATTATTGCTATTAAATTATAATTTATTGCAGAGAGTTCGAGTTAAAGGGCCATGTGTTATGGATTTATCGAATTTTCCAATGGATGTGCAAACTTGTTATTTAATTTATGAAAGGTAAAAATGAAATATATGAAAAATGTTTTAAAAAAAAGAAAAGAAATGCAAAAATTTTAATACCTAAAAAAATGTGGAATTTTTGCATTTAATTTATTAAACTTATTTGATAAATAATTTGCAAATATATGAAATGCACAGGTAAAAGTAAATTTTCAGTTTTAATTATAATAATCAAGAGGTACGAATGCGCTGGAATACAATTAATCCTAATCCAGTCTATGTTGTTAGTGAAATATTACTACCTGATTTCATTTTAATTAATATCACATCAACTCTTAGGATAGAGGTAATGCTAATTTTTTCATAACAAATATATGAATCTCAGTTTTTTCCTTCTTCAATTCAATTTTAAAATCCTGTACCTTAGAGAACCTATTCCAAAATTAAAAGAAAAAAAGAAGTACACTAGAAAATTTTTGTTTCCAAATAATTTTTCTATTTCGAAAAAGTTTCAATTCTGATGTTAACTTTCAAGTAGAATAGTTTGAACAGTAATACGCATACTGATTTAATTAAATAGATTTCTTGCATTAATAAAATTGCAATTAATCAGTATTCAAAATAATAAACTGTAACTTTAATTTCGATCGATCGCTGAATTAGAAATGAAATTCAAAATTAATCGTGCATATTGTACATTTTAAATTTAGAAATATCCAGCCGGAATGTGGGATGAATTACATGTGAATTTAACATTTGAAAGGCGTTGCATATGGTATTTCATGCAAGCTTATGTTCCCACTTATCTTACCATTTTCATTAGGTAATTTATTTTGGAATTTTATCCATTTGAAGAAAATTTAACACTGATGAAAAAAGTTGAACTTTAATTTCGATGATTCAATTAGAATTGAAATTTAAAATCAGAAATTTAGCCAGTCTTTTAGATTGATAATCACATGAAGTTTAGTCAAATGAGATGAATTAAATTTATGTTTATGTTTAAAGTTTAAATGATAAATTTACTTTTGAGTGTTAAATTTTCTTGTAAGCTTGTAAACTTGTCAATATTATTCAAAGATTGATTATAACTTTTACAGCACGAATAAATATGTCATTAAAACAATTAATTAATTTTGATCTTTGATTATATAACGCTCTGATTTTTCAGCAAATTCTAAAGTTGAATTCTTAAGAAATTTCAAAAAGAGAAAAAAAGATTTTTGTGAATTTGATTTTCTAGTTGGGTGTCATTTTCGTTGGGACCTCGTGCAATACCAGCTCGAACAATGCTTGGTGTTAATGCTCTGCTAGCAATGATATTCCAATTTGGCAATATTATGAGAAATTTGCCTAGAGTCTCTTATATCAAAGCTATTGGTAAATGTTTTAAATGTTTTTATACTAATATCTCAAAAAAAATAAATAAATAAATAATCTGCTTTTTTCAAACTATTTGAAATCAACACTTTTAAAATTATAATTTCAAAATAATATGTTAGAAAATAAAAGCATCAGTAATTATTAATAATTGTGAATTTATAAGAGAAAATCAGTTATGAAAAATAAACAACTGAGTCAATTCAGTTAATATATAAATTAAAGAGATCAAACGTTTGATTTTTTCTGTATAAATTAAATTAATCGATGATATTATGATGATCATTAAATTATTCAGATATATGGATGCTAGTTTCAATGACATTTATATTTTCATCATTAATTGAGCTAGCAATAGTCGGTTCAAAAGTGAAAAATATGGAAAGTGGTCAACGACCAAGAAAACCATGTTGTAAAAATGCAAGTTTTCTTTTTTTGTATTAATTTATTTTTATAAACTAGGAAAATATAACGAAATAATTAACTCATCTTAACTACAGTATATTACGTATTGATTACAGTATCATTCCTTGTTACACATTGATTACAGTATCATCCCTTACTACATATTGATTACAGTATTGTCCTTTATTACATACTGGTTACAGTACTATTCTTTATTACATGCTGATCACAGTATCATTGCTGATCACATATTAATTACAGTATCAGTCTTTTTACATATTGACTACAGTATTATTCTTTATCACACATTGAATACAGTATCACTCTTCATTACATATTGATTACAGTATCATTCTTACTTCTAATAACCATGTTTTAGTATCATTTGTATCGTCATCTAAATCCTAAAAGATTATGAACGATCGAAAAAATAATAGTAATTGTAGCTTCATTCAGTTTGATTAATAAAATATTCAATTAATCATCATTAATCTAGACCAAAGGAGTTGAATCAAGTCCAAAGGGTGTTTGCGAATTCGAGAAAAGGTTTATGTTTCCGGTGGAAGGATTTGAATTGAAATGGTGCCGATCAAGTTGGAAATCTACTTCATGGACACCGGATCGTATAGATCGTTTATCAAGCATCATCTTTCCAGCATTTTTTGCATGCTTCAATGAAAGTTTTTTAAAATTGTTAACTAAATTAGAAAATATTTTTAACTTATTTAAGTTTTAATCAAATAGTTGCGTTTAAAATTCTATGCAACTAATGTTAAAATTATTTTTGAACACTGTATTCATTAATTGATAGAGTTTTACATTTCATAAACAACTCACGTAGTCTAGAAAAAAAAATGAAAAATAAACTGCTCGTATATTTCAGGTGATCTACTGGTCCTGGTATTCCGAATACCTGTTTTAGCATTAACAGAACCCGTCTTCAGCTGTTAAATTAATTACAGAATTTATTTGATAAATGATTAGTTGAATTTACCAAAAATTACTGTGCCTAATATTGTCGAATAATTACAATCCGAATTTGTTAATCTTACTAATTTTATGCATAAATTTGTCAATAATTGAGTCTTCCGACATTTAAATTAAGCAATAGCTTATTTGTTTACACTCTAATACATTCATTTTAATTAGTTTTTTCAAGATTTAATGCTATATATTGATTAAAATATACAAAAAAAAATAATTAAATGACAACCTAATTTTTAAACAGCATATACTTATAAATAACTTAACTTATAGTTTTTATGATGCAGTTTTATTGCAAAGTTTTCTTTTTTTTTTTTTGTTTTCATACTTTTTTGAAATGTGCAGCAAAAAAAATAATAACTTAGCATTAAACTAAGAAAATATCTAAAATAATTGTAAGCTAAAATAATTATTACTAAAACTAAATTATTGCTAAATTTATTAATTATTCCACAAATTGCACTATGCCTTAAAATAACTCTGTTTGCTGATTTTTGTTTTATTCAATATTTTATTTCTTTGATCAATATTTTCTAGAATACCAAATATTATTCAATCATTAATAAAATAAGCTTTTTTTTTTCTTTTCAGAACGATAACCATTGAATAACCATATCTGCTTTAAAAATTGAATATATTGAAATAAATGTATTAATGAACATAAAAATTGAATTAATATGAATGGATATATGCATATATATTGATAATGATTATCTTTACTGATAATGATTTTTTTTAATAACTTACAAATGTAAAGCGCTGTTGTCAAAATGTAATTTTGTTTTAAACCCTATGCTATGTCAGTGTCACCAAAAAAAAAAAAAAAAAAAATTGGTGGTAAATTTTATTGTCCACTTTTTTTTCTTCTCTTTCCTTTATAATAACCTGTTATCATCGTGCAAAATTTTAACAACAAAATTTTCTCATTTAAAGCATTGAAAAATGAAAAAACACTAATTTGTTATTAGTGACTTATCAAAATGAAGTCATTTATTTTGTTTTATATAAATAGTCATACATTCATCCATTCATACATTTTAATTTTTGTACTGCCCTGTAATTTTTACGGTTAAATTAATGAATTGAATAGCTTTGTTTATTTACTTGTTTTTATTTTCTTTTTATTTACTTATATTTAGTCTGTTTTATTATTTACTTACTCATTTTTAATTACTATCGGTTGTATATTTCATTCATTCTTTTATAAAGTGTTTTGTGCAATTTTTTAAATTTTTTTAATAAAAATTTTGTTTTTGTAATTATTTAATTTTTTTTTTTTAACAAATTGAACAATAATTAGAAAGAAAAGAATTGCAAAAAATTTTTAAATGTAGGAAATTTAACGAGAAGGAAAAATTAACGATCAATAATGATTATAGTTTGAATAATATTATCAAAATTTACATATATTATAAAAATTAAGCATAAGAATATTAAGTGTATATAATTCATGATTACAGATTTTAAAAAAAATTTTTGAAAAAGGTAAAAAATAAATATCATTTAAGCTTTGTTAACTCAAATATAATTATAGCAATTTTATAAGTCTAGAAGATTTCTAGTAAATATAAGTAATCCAAAAAAAAAGATACTAATACCAAATAATAATGAAGTAAATGTGATCCAAAAATTTTGGACAATCTAGTAATCATCATTTAAACTCATTTTATAGCACAAAAATTTAATCTCAAAAAAAGTATTTAAAAATCATTTTATTGTAATATACCTGTTTGTTTATATACCTGCTTTTTTTAAAAAAAAAAAAAATATTTTATATAAATTCGTTTGATTCCTACTTTGCTAACTTCATATATCCATTTTACTTTTTTTAATTTAGCCTGTTTTATTGTTTATTTCAATTAAGTTTTAAACATTTGAAGCATGCATAATTGCATTTTCCTTTTTCACTGATTACTTAACTTCTAATAGCTCTTTTAACTCTAACTTCTACCATTAACAAATTAGTTAAATTAACATTTGTCAAATTTTTTAATTTTCCACATTTACTACAAACAGCAGCAATATTTCTACTGTTTATTAAGAAGCTAGAATGAATTGACTAAACTGAGAAATTCATTGAATTAACTTTTCAGATTAAAAATGCTAAAAGCTTAGTCTAGTTGTAACTTTAATATTTAACAACTAAAAGCTATTGCTAAAATATTCATTTAAAATTGCAAACAAGCTATTCCAAGCAGATTTTCTGGCAATTTAACAATGAAGCAAATTTAACAATGAAGTAAATTATACTATCAAAATGAAATTCAAAATTTAGTCAAAAAATCAATTCTACATTCTATAGTCATTTACACATATAAGATTTTAAATTTTAAAATTTCAAAAATTAGTCAGGAATTCAACTCTAGATTCTATAGTCATTTACATATGTTAGATTTCGAAAATGAAAAAAAAAAGATTTTGAAAAAAAACAATTGATGAAATGGAAAAGGTGCATAAAATGAATTAACAAAGCAAGCTTTAACTATCATCAACTAAATTTCTCAAATAGCCAAAAATTGATTCAAAAATAATAAGCAGCTATAGTTTTATTTCATAGTTATTTTTAATTTTTATTTTTAATATACTTTGAAATTTTCTATTTTTATTGAAGAATTAAAGAAAAATTATGATTTTATAAATTGACAATCTTTAATCATTGTTAAATAAGAATGACTGTTAACCACCTTTCTTGCCTTTTTTTCCTGAATTTTGAATATTCCACAATCTTAATTTGTTATTTTATAATTTATAAAAAAATGAAATTATAAGAAATGAAAAAAAAAATAAAAAATTTTTTAATTTATAAGAAATTTAAATGAAACAACTATGTTCTATTTTTCTTTTATCATTTACGTATATGCGTGGCGTACGTGTTAGCATCACTTTATCTATTTGTTTACATTTGTCTTCAATTTTGCTTTCTCCTCTTTCATTCATTGAATTTGTTTCATACTCATTTAAACAAAAAAAAAAAAAAAAAGAACACTGTGGCAACTTTTGAGCTACTCAATTTTACATTTCACATTTGTCACCCTAAATTTTCACACATTTGTCACTGTCAATTTTATCTGATAGTGCTTAAGCTTACCTTTCTGTATGCAAAAATATTTCCACCATCCTTTTTTTATCAAATATGCAATTCCTACAAATTGTTACTTTCATAAAATAACTACTCTAATGATGCATTCATTTCATTTCATCAAATATTTGAAATTTTAATTTTAATGAAATATGTTGATATATTTTTTTACTAATTATTAATTCAATAACTATTTTTTAAATTCATTTTTTCATAGTTTACACTTAAATAAATAAATTTACAATAGCATAGCTTATTTTCTAGGTAATAAAAATGATTTTGAAATTAACATGAGTAGAATTAATTTGGTAATTATCTGAATATTCAAATTCATTTTTTCATAGTTTACACTTAAATAAATAAATTTAATTAGCATAGCTTATTTTCTTGGTAACAAAAATGATTTTGAAATTATCATGAGTGGAATTAATTTAGCAATTATCTGAATATATTGGTTCATTTTTACTTTCCATTATTTTTTCTGAATTTATGCTTTTTTCTTTTAATTTTTTTAATATTCCTGTTATTTCTCGGTATATTTCATAGTTTATTTTTAATTATATAATTATTTTTAATTATCAGTGGTGATAATGCAATTATATTTTAAAATAATAAATTAATCATATTTAATATACTATAATGCTCTCAAGATGTTAAAATATTTGTTTGTTACAATATTTTGCATTCTTGTCATTTCATCCTAATCGCATCAAATTTAAACGTATCAAATTTTAAGTAAAAAATTTAAAAGTATCAAAAAATAAAAAAATTGAAAGATCGGAAGTTCATCTAATTAAAGAACTAAAAATTTTTTAAATTCTTCTTCCTGTTTTATTTCATTCAGATAGTTTGTTAGTTTCAAAAAACGACAAACTTTTAATTAATTTAGGTATTCTAGGAAACTTTACAAAAAACATGAACGATAGTTCAATTTGCAAATGTTCAAGAATGCATATGCGTGTATGTGTACGTGTATGTATGCGTGTACTATGTACGTGTGTGTATGTATCTATTAGTGACAATTTGAATTTGAACATTTCGGCATCCCAACAAACAATTCCAATCGTTTTTTTTTTTTTTTTACTTCTAAAAGACTTCCGCAAAATTCAATTTGCCCATTTCATTTCCCAATTAAAAAAAAAAAAAAAAAAAAAAGAAAATGGAAGAAAAAACTTTGCCAAACAAAAGTTTTGCGTGCAAAATCTTAAAATTGTCAGCGTGAAAATTTTGAAATTTTAATGGATGTTTTCGAGGTCTTTTCCATTTCATTTTCTTCATCAAATGAAATAATTTGTGGTTAAATGTGTCGTTGAATGGAAACAAGAAGAAGTGCCATTTTAAGTGATAAAAACTTTGATGAATTAAAATTGAAATGGATTAAAAGCCTAAATTCATTGATATTTGTTTAACGCAATGAGTTAATTCAAATAACTTATCAAAATATATGAAAAATTTCACATTCCATCATTTTAAGTTATTTCATCAAACGTTATTTTTTCTTTTTTCAAAACTTTCCTCAAACTTTTTTTTCTTGTTTTCATTTTTTTTCAAATTAAAATTTGAGCATTTTTAGGATACGTTACGTTGAAATTTTACGTTCTATTGCTGATAATTTATTGAACATTGATTTCTGATAATTTCATTTAAAAATTATACTGTAACAGCATATAAAAATGGATGACCTTTTTACGTTTTACTTTTTTTTTTTGGTGGGGGGAGGGGGCGATGGGCAAATATTTTTTAAAATGAGAAAGGAATGATTTTTGATCGATAATTAAAAAATTTGTTTCAATTATTTAAAATTCAATTGGATTTCATTTTTGTTCATTTTTCTACTACAGAATCTAATTTCATTCAAAAATTTTTACTTATATACACATTGCTTAACATTAATGATAAAACAATGAAAAATATTTTTAGATTCAAAAACATGTAAAACAGAAAATAAAATTGTCAATAATTAAAAGTAAAAATTTAAAAAATCAAAAAGAAAGAAAAAAGTGGGGAAATTTACAATTTTTTTGTAAAAAATTTTAGAATGGGGAAGTTTGAATAGTAAAGAAATGATCATTTCAACATTAATTATTGTTAATTAGTAAATTTTATTAATTAACAAATGTTGTGGAAGATTTGATAATTTAATTTATTATTTTGAGAGAGGTTGTTTATCGCAGAAAGATTCGTTCGTTGTAAATGTAAATATGTGAGGTAACAAAGGAATTATTTAATTTTTGAGATTAAATTTTCAATAATTAATGAAAATTTTTCTCAAAATAATCCATTATAGAAGCCTCTTAGAGTATATTATTGAAATATTAAAATCGATTAAGCACATAATTCAATCAATACTTGAAAAAAAGAAATTTAATTTGATCTTTCTGCGATAAACAAACTCTCTCTCAAAAACTTCATAAGATCAGATTCGAATAAATATTTTAGATTTTTCTAAAAATGTGAATTTTACTGGAAAAATTTAATCATCAATTTAATTCCTTTGTTATTTTTTATCATAAATAAACACTAGAATTATCAAACAATTGAAATATATCAGATTGTATTTGAAAATGATATTGTCCATCGCTTTTTTTTTATTAAGCTAAAAAGAAGTAAAGAGAGAGAGAGAGAGAGGGAGAGCATACAAAGAGATGTATAAAAGAGTGACCATAAAATGGACAGTGCTTTAGAAATGGCTCAATTGTAAAAATTTTCCTTAATGCAATCACATTCAGCTAAAATGTGCAAATTATCCAATGTGAAATATAGTGAGAGAAAGAAAGAAAAGAATTTGAAATTATTTTAATAGTTTAGTAATTAATTTTAGTAATTAATGATTTCGGATAGTTTAAATTAAAACGAAATTAAGCATTGTAATAGCTAATTAGGGAAACAATTTTTATTGAATTTTGTTTTTATTGAAACAATTGCTGAAATTTTTACATTTTTTTTTTTGTTTTTTGAATTGTAAAATGTAAGATTAATTGATTGCAATACGTTATTTGCGTATATTTACGTTTATCATTTGCGTATAACTACGTTTAACGCTTTTTAATAATATAAACGCTTCACGTTAATTGATTACAGCACGTCACTAGCGTAGATATACGTCTAACTCTTTTTTTTTTTGTAACTAAAAATAAAAGTAGTTTAATTTAATTTAACATATTGTGTATATCCTGTTGATGTAAACAAATCGTGAAAAAGTGACATTAACATAATTTCGTTAATTTCATAATCAAACAAAAAATTATTGAATGATATTTGCTATAATCAATATAATATGATAAATTTTTATAAATATAATATGATAATTTTCGTTTTAATCAATATAATGTGATAATATGATAAGATTATTTTTGATAAAAATTTGTTATTGTAAATGTAATCGTGCATGAAAAAAATACAAGAGAAAACGCTTGAAATTATTATAAGTAATTAAAATGAAATGAAAATTTTAGATTAAGAAAAAAAAAGAAGAAAAACGAGCGAATTACTAATAAATTAAATTGAACTGTGAACGATTTTCGAATGAAGAAATGGGTGCAACAAATAAAAAACAGTAAATTTTTTTTTCTTTCGCATATTCTTTTGATAACTGATAATTTTGATAAAGAATGTTGCATTGATAAAGTTATAACTAATAATATTAACTAAAAAAAAAAAGCGATTAATTTCACGGCATGTAGCGCTCGGCGGGAATGCAACGCTATAAAGGAAGAGAAAAGTGAATAGTTCGTTTAAAATTTAGTTAAATTCTATGATTATATCAGCAGGAAGCATAGATTGAAAAAATTAGAAGGATGTTTTGATGAAACAAAATTTAAAAAAGAGATTAGGAGGAGAGAGAGAGTATGGTTGAATAGTATTGATAAGGTATTGATAGTAGTGATAGAGAGGAAAGTTTAATAAACTTATCATTTTTTCATTTTTTTTTTTAGATTGGTACATTCGATTTGTGGTTAAATCATTACTGAAAAGGAATTACAAATGCTTTTGAATATTACTTTTTTTTTTAAATTTTATTATTTTCAAATTATGAGATTGAATTGCAATTAAATGAAAACTAAAATTAATTTTAATATTTTTAAATTTTGAAGTTAAATTGCAATTAAGTGAAAACTAAAACTATATTGCTTGGAAAATAGTTTGAATTAAATTGATTAATCAAATATAATATTAAATTGAATTAATTTCTATTATTATTATCAATTGATAAATTAGTAAAGTTAAATTGATTTCAAAAAAATTAATTTAAATCAAATGAAATCTGAAATTAAAAATTAGCCATTTTTTGTGATTATCATTTTTTTTTTACATTTTCAAAAAAAAAGAACTTTAAATATTATTTCATATATGAAATTTGATAAAATATCAATATAAAATTTTTATGAAATTTTTTTTTTTAACAGAGAATGTGCAGTTTGTGGAGCACCAAAGTCAATCGATGGTAGCGCATTATCACAATGTAAGCAATGCAGTATGGTAGTATATTGTGGCGAAGAGCATCGAGTAATTTCATTTTTTTTTTTAACAGAGAATGTGCAGTTTGTGGAGCACCAAAGTCAATCGATGGTAGCGCATTATCACAATGTAAGCAATGCAGTATGGTAGTATATTGTGGCGAAGAGCATCGAGTAATTTCATTTTTTTTTTAACAAATTTTAAAATTTAAATTTTTTAAAAAATACATTTATTTCTATTTCATTTTTTTTTCATAAAATAGTTAATAATATTTGAAAAAAAAAAAAGAATTAATTTAAACAAGAAAATATCAGTACGTTAGGAGAAATTTGTAAGATTTTTTTTTTTTTGTTCCAAGCTAAATCAATGTATTTTAAAAAACCGTTTAAATATTTGACAAATAGTGTGTAAGTGCTATATTCTTTTTTCTTTTGTTTGATGAATCATAGATTTAAGAGTAAGTGAAAAGAAACTATCAACTTAACTTTCATTTATCCATCTTTTATTTTAACTAAATAGCAGTACTATTCTATTGGATATATTTTTTTTTTCTTATTTTATTTTTATGAGTTGAAAAAAGGAAAGATAGTAGGTAAGTAAGTAAGTAAGTAAGTAAGTGAAAGATTAAAATAAAAAATAATAGTATATAGATGTAAACTTTTGGGTTTAGATTTTTTATTTGAATGAATATTTGAAATAAATAAACTTTTCTTTCTTTTATTTTTTATGATTTAAAGAAAAGAAAGGATAGTAAGTAAGTAAGTGAAAGATTAGAATAAAAAATAATAGCATATAGATATGAACTTTTAGACTTAAATTTTTTATTTGAATGAATGTTTCAAAAAAAAAAAAAACTTTTAACATGATTAATTAATTATTTATTATTGATATTTTCATGATAAATTAACTGATTTTTCATTCAATTATGTATCATTTATTATTTATTAATAGGATTATTAGTGAATTTTATATTTGTTTAGATTAATGCATTGTTTGTGCAATAATTTTATATGTATTTAAGTAATTTAAGTACACATTACCTATCTATTTTCGATGAGAAATTTAAAAATTTTTAAGATTACCTAAAAAAAAAAAGGGAAAAAAGAAAAAAGGAAACAGCAAATGTTTCATAGAACGGACAAAAGTCAGATCATTTCTGTCTTATTTTCAAAAATTGCTATAAATCATTTTGATTAATAATCAGTAATGTTTTGATTAAAATTCATTAATTACAAATTTTGATATTAGCATGATTTTATAGATAATAGCTATGAAAATGATTTCTTTTTAACATTCATGCGAAATTATTTTACTTCTCTTTTCTTAATTCAATTTTACTAATTAGTTAATTTTACATAAATCCAATTTAAAAGAAATAGAAAAAAGAATTACTGGAATTAAACGTGCGAAAATTTAAAAAAAATGATGCTCAAGAATGAAATATTTCTGTACGACATAAACTGTAAAAGAAATGTCGCATTTTTTTCAGCAAACATTTTTTGTTAAAAAAAAAAAAAAAAAAGGAAAATTCTTTTTAAATAGAAAAGGTTATGTGGATGGAAAAACATCTATGAAAAGATAAATAGTATTTCTTTCTTTTTTTTTTTTTCTTTTATATATTTTCATACATTTCATTACAAACACGTAAAAATTTTTTGATATTTTAATAAGATCGAATAAGACAAAATGAGTGAAAGAAAAAATTTTTTAAAAAAAAAAAAATAAAAAAGATATTTTTTTTTTTATGAGAATAAATTAAAAGCAAATCTCTTATAATTAAGGATTTATAAATTTAGGCATAAGAAAAACAGCATAGAATAATAGTTTAAAAGAAGTGTAATACAAAAATAAAAAAAAGGAGAAAATTTAAATTTTTCAAATTTTGGATTAATAATGTAAAAATTTTTCATTTTCAATATCAATTAGTAAACAGTGAAATTTTCAAAATTTTGATTGTTTTCAGTTTAATTTTTTCAACAGCTTAAAAGTTTAAAAAAAAAAAAAAAGACGAAGTAAGTTCATTTATTGATTGACTGATAGCTGAAAGAGTGAATATAATATCATTTATTTCACTCAAATTTTTTATTCGAGAAAACTAATTTTTTTTTTATTTTATATTTTTAACTATAATAAATTAAGATCAAAAGTTAAAAGACTAAAAATTAAGATTTAATCATTCTAATGATCTTTAATAATCCTAAATAATATATTTTTTCCTTGATAAATCAAAAGTATTCAAATGAAATTATTCAAATACTTTAAATTAATGCTATAAACGAATAAATCTTCGTTCTTTGAACTTTTAAAATAATAATCATAATTAAAAATGATAATTTAAAATGATGATTTTTTTATAATATATAAATTGAATGACTTAATTAATTTATGAAAGTTTTTCTTCTATTCCTTAGTAACAATACATTTTCGTATTTTTAATTTTTAATTTAAAAAGGTATATTTGTATTTTTAATCCTAAAAATTTCTAAAAGAGTACATAAATTTGAACACAAACTTATATAGGAAAAATTGTCATTCAAAAGTTTTAAGTTAGTATTTTTCCTTTTTTTTAAAAAAAAAAATAAAGATTACTTTGTTGTTGTTTCTTAATAAAACTGAAAAGTACACGAAATTTAATATCTAATTTTTTTTTAATAAGAAATATATTCTTGAACACATGAAAATATTAAATTAGGTACTTTTGTTTTTTCTTTTTTTCGTTTCTCTTAATTAAAAAAAAGAAGAAGTAAAAAGATTGCTTCAAATATTTCTTTTCCATATCTTTTGAAATAATCTAACTTTTCAGTATTTGAAAATTATTTTTCAGTATTTGAAAATTTATAATTTCTATTGGATAGACAGAATTTCATTTTTTTTCTTTTTTGCCTCACTCTAAAATACTTTTCATTCAATGCAATAATTTGTTTGTATGTTAGTTAAATTTGCTATTTATTTCATATACTAGCAGAATAAATATGTGAAAAATAAGCATTAAGTATTTTTTAATAAATAAATAATAATATTTATTTAATAATAATTAAATTTATCAAATTTAAAATGCATTTACTAATTAATGTTTTATTGAGACTAAAATTAGTTCATACTGTCCTCATTGGTTCATATTTCTTGGCCATATATTATTTTACTGAATTTTTATGGAATTGCTAGAATTATTTTTCTTTTTCTTCTTTTTTTTTTTTGCAATCTTCTTTTTAAATGGCAAATTTATTAAGTGGCAAATTTAAAAAAAAAAAACGATTATATAAAATATATAATTTGAATAAATTTTATGTTTACAATTAATATTAAAAAAATTTTTGTTCAATTATGATTGGAAATGTTATATTTTTACAGAATTTTGATTGGAAGCGGCATAAACCGCTTTGCAAAACTGTACAATCTCAACTAACAAGGACTACTATTACTACCAGTACTACTACTAATAATACTAATACAACAACAATAACAACAACAACAACAATAACTGCTACTACAACTACAACAAGTCCTGCTAGTTGTACAACAGTAACAACTGCAAAATGGTTAGGTATGTTAGTTTTTATTTTACAGTTTGAATTATATGAAGTTCGGATGAATTATATGAAGAATTATTGAGTTGCATTCATAGTGCTAGTAGTAATGATAAAATATTATCTGTTAAAACCATTTTTATTATTTAGGTATGCATTTTATTTCGTAAATAAACAGAGACTTCTAATTAAAACTGTGAAATTTTAACTTTCAAAATTAGACTTGATGTAATTCATCTATTGCTAAGGTCATCTAATTAAGCTTTGTTAAGTGTTAAGCTTTGTTAATTTTAAGTATTTAGAATCTTGCATTTGCAATTATTTTTTCTTTTTTAACAACCAAAATTTATGTTTAAATATGGATCTAAGGAATTGATTTTTTTCCTCATGAAAAATTCTTCTGAATTTAGTCCAGCCTTGCTGTTTTACTTGTTATTTTACTTACTATTTTACTTGCATTACTTGCTATTTTTCACTCACTTTTGAAATTTTAATTTGATATAAGTTATATAGCCATTTTTATATTCTATGTCATTTATTCTATGCATAATTTTAATCATGTTTTAGGCAACAGTTTGTGTAAGCACTTTATTAACACAGGCAGTCCAAACAATCAAATTTTTGAAAAAATCGTTAGTACATCGGAGAAAATACCAAGGAAGAGATTATTGCCGATGAATTGCAGGCATTCTCAACTGATTGATCACTTTACTAATCCTGTCTTCACGGTAATTTGCTGATTTATTCTTCTAATTATTTCATCAAAAATGAACTGCGATAGAAACAAGAATGCATTTTCGTAACTTTAATGTTTTTTTTTTTCTGCAAAAAGAAAGATTTCATTTCTAACAATTAACTTAAAGATTGCTTTAATTTTCTTTGAAATTTCAGATTTCAATCTTTTAAACACTTTAAACAATTTGTAGATTAATAATTTTCAAGAAAAGTCTACTGCTATTACAGATTAGCTTACATGATCATTTGAAAATACTTGCTGCAAATGGACTAGCAATTCATCAACAACAAGCAGTTGCTTTGCATCTTAAGGTAAAAAAAAAATAAGCTAATAATTAGAAATTTGGTCGAATTATTAATTTTACTTTTGAGTTTATTTTTTTCTTTTTTGAGCTTTGAATACGCTTTCAATTAGTACGTATTAGTTTTTTGAAGTTAAAAAGAAATGAAATGATGAAAAACATTCTAATTTTGATATTTATAGTGCATTGCGGATCATGCTATTAAATGCTTGAATGATTATGGATGGGCTATTATTGATAATTTTCTTGGACAAAATCGCTGTTCTCACATTCATAGGTGTAGTTTTTACTCTTTTTTTTTGACATATTTGAAGAAATTAATTAATCATATAGTCAGGTGTTATCCATAGTTGCATTTATCGAAATTTTCAATCTCATTTTTTAGGGAAATGAATTATTTATACAATAGTGGTGTGTTTAAACCAGGACAATTGATGGAAACACGAATGGATTCAAATTCACAAAATATACGATCAGATGAGGTTAGTTGAATTTTTGTTTATTTGTTGTAGAACACACAATAGTTATTGCTATTATTATCTTTATGCTTACATAGCTGTTTGATACAAATACAACTTTATTTTTGTATTTGTTTTATGTTTTATTTCTTTTAAATAATATAGTTCTTATATTAAATTCCATACTTATTATTTTTAACCATCTTTTCTTATCTTTTATAAATTCCATCAGTTATAGTTCCTGCAATAAATACCTCATTATGATAATAAATTTTATTTATGCTCATTGTTTTGTTTATCATTACAACATTATTGCACGTTCTAATCATTCTTTGTACTACGTTTCAATTTTACATCATTGAATGATGGGCAAATTAGGTTAACTTTTACATGATCTTACTAACCCATTTCATTTTACGATTACAATTTAGAACAACATCTGCATGATATCTATTACACATTTTCTAAGTTAGCTAATCGAAATATTCAATTTTGACCTTCTAAATTGATTAGTATTGATAAGTAATTTATTAATTTAGTAATTATCATTCTGGAAGAAATTTGTCGGCTTATACAAAAGATGTTCTTTTCTATAATTCATTGGTTGCTTGTAATTTTTCCTGAAAATGATAGCATCAGTTTCAGGTTTATTGGTTTGACAGCAATGATGAACGAGTAAGTGTGGCAATGACAGTTCGTTTGCTTGTCTCAATGATTGATTCTATCATTGTTCATTTTAATGGCCGTATACCCTATGAAATTAATGGACGCTCACGGGTAATTGCTGATAACCTTTTGTTTGATAATTTACGTGATTTCAGCGAATGTTTCTACTGTTTCCTCATACTAATTTTAACAATGTAAAGATTGCAAGTAAATGATGATATTTTAGATAATAAGAAAATGCTTCTTTTTTTCTTTTTTTTTCTTCCTAATTTCATTACTGAACCTTAATTTAGCAGTTGTTTTTTTTTTTTTTTTTTTTGAAGAATATCTTAAAATCTTAATTAAGAAAGGAAAAAATGTATGAAAAGATTACTTACGAAAAACTTTTTCATTGCTTTATCACTTCTTCCTTCTAATTTTTGGTTAATAAAGTTATTGAAAAGTTTGCAACATTATATGATGAAGTATAATGAAGAAATGGTTAAGGAATGATATTTAAAAAAGTTTAATTAAGGGATGGTGTTTTAAAAAAAAAAAGACAATCATATCTAATATTTCACGATTCGAACATAAATATTAGTCGTATGTTGTGTAGAGAGAAAAAGAAAAGCAAATGACTCATGTTTATTAAAATAAGTCTTTAATTATGTTTGTTAAAGTAAATCTTTAACTTGAAAAATTGGCTTTTCTTAGTATTAGCTCATTTTCACTTCCCTAACTTTCCAATTTCCTTTCTTTTTTTTTTGAAGTATTCCAGTTCAATGTAAGGATGTTATTTTTTCAAATAACATTCTGAATTCTTTTATTGCAGAATTTCTAATGTTTTATTGAAATACAGTTTATTTAGGCAATGTTAGCAATATATCCATCAAATGGAACGCATTATGTGAAGCACATTGATAATCCAATGAAAGATGGTCGTTGCATTACTGCTATTTATTATTGTAATCAAAACTGGGATGTTGAAAAGGTAATTTATTTATTCATTTAGGAAATTCATATTTTAACCTATTTTTTTCTTACTTGTCTGAAAAAAATAAAGTATAATTTCAAACTTTGCGACTAACTTTACAATATTAATCTGTTTTCGTCTTATGATGCTCTTTTTTTTAGGATGGTGGTTGCTTCAGGCTTTTTCCTGAAACATCAGGTGTTCCACTGGATATCGAACCACGAGCTGATCGATTATTGCTTTTATGGTCAGATCGTCGAAATCCACATGAAGTTCGACCAGTATATCGAGATCGGTAATTTTTCAAGTTTATCTTTAAATTTTCTAAAAATTTATTTAAAAATTACTCTTTTTAGTAACCTTAGTAACTGTTAGTATTCATCAACAATCTTTAGTATAAAATTTAGTATAATGCTTTCATTGTTGTTTAAATATAGCTATTTGCAATTGCTTTAAATTTATTAACTGTACCAGAATTCTAGTTATCTGTTTTTAGTTCTTATCATCATTATTATAACTGAATTTTGATTTTAGCTATGCTATAACGGTTTGGTATTTTGATACGAGTGAAAAATTAGCAGCAATGGCAAAGAAGCATAAGCAAAATATGGTAGATGAAAAAGTTGAAAATAAGCAACAATTGCAGCAATCCATTCTGCTTAATAATGAACAGAAGTTGCAGCAATCGCGACTTTCTTCATCGGACAGTTTCGCAAAAGTTAGTTTATTTTTTATAATGACATTTATTTATTTATTTATCACTTAATTTTTTAATTGCTTTCATAACTGAGCTGATTATTTGTTGGAATTCTTTCAATTATTCATATGTATTCATAGGTTTTTGAAAATTTTTTCATCCTTTTCAAATTTGTATTAATTTTTAAGATCTTTTCATCATTTTTTAATCTAATATTCTCTATGTATCATAGAAATTTTACAGCTACTGACAGTAGCTCTTAAGCAGTTTGGTTCATAAATAATTTTTGCAGCGAGAATCGGACATATTGTCATCGCATGACAACATTTCAAGTCATTTTAACATTTTTCATCCTACCGTATCATCTACACAACAATCACCATCACCACCATCACTACGAACCACTTTTGGAACAGAGCAGATCATAAAACACGGAAACGGTATAATGTTTAATTTTTGCATGTTTTCTTGATCGTTTGAATTGCACGTGTTCAATATGAATTATATTTATGAGCTCACAACAATTGATACTTTTCTAATGGGAAATTTGAAATGAAAAATTGAACAATGAAGTAAAAATAGTTCTAACAAATCTGATATCTATTACTGTATGTTTTATTAGTTTCTCGATTTTGTACTATTTGTGATATTCTTTGAATGTTTTAGAGAGAGAGTTTTGAATTTTATTGTTCTATATTCATAAATATTTCTAGAAGTTAGTTAAGTTAATGAGTGTCATTCATCTTTCAGGGTTTCCTTTCTCTTCAGTATTATTACTACTATTATTATCTTTTTTTTAATGTTATTATAAGAATTACTAGATCAATTTATCTTGAGGAAAAAACTATAAAAATTGCTAAAATTGTAGAAAAAAATTATAAAAACTATTTAAAAAAATATATATATATGAAAATCATCATCGATTTTTCAGGTATGCAAGTACTTCAGTCATATTTATGATAATAAATTTTTGCTGAAGTCAACTGGAGCAAATCTTCCAGCATTTCATCATTTCCAGGATCATTTTAATGCTCATAAGAGAGATATGGTAACTGGTATCATCAGGATTAATCTTTAATTTATTGCTATTACTTATTCATCAATTTTTTATCAAGGGTTGATCTCTTCCTATATATCATTGATTATTTATATTTTTCTTTCTATGCTTTGTGATATTCAATTGAATGGGTGATTTCATACATTTTATGCTTATTTTCCATATAATTTGAACAAAAGTTGTTCTTTAATTTTCGAACTGTAAGAATCTGCCTCTTTATTAGGTGATCTTATTTTTCAATTTCTAAACTGAAACATTATTTGTAAGAATTTAGACTATATTTCGTAATTTTGCATGGATTTGTTAATTATAAGGTTTAATTTAGATTAAAACTTAGCAATTAATAACTAAATGATTGGACTATTTTAGCATTTTGCTATAATGATAGTCATCATCACATGCCTTATATTTTAAATATGTATTATATGAGTAATATTAGTAATTAATTTGTAAAGCAAAATCGTTTCACATTTTTGTAGTAATGCTTCTTAGTTCTATTTTATTTCTAAATTTCTTGAGGGATGTTTTTTAACAATTTTAATTTCAATTTTCAATTTTGTTTTAATTTTAATTTTAATTTTTATTAGCCTCAAAGGCTTAAAAACATAGATAAAATAAGAAATGATTAATACACACGAAGTGTGTTTATGCTTTATTTATGAAATAAAAATATTTTACATGGAGCAAAAAATTCTTTATTAAACATTCCGCTGTATTGCTTTATTAGATTTTTTTTTTCTACAATCAAAAAATATCAACTTTTAACTCTTTCTCTCTCTCTCTCTCTTTCCTTCTCCTTTTTACTTTTTCTAGAATTATGTAGAATTAGTCGCTCTTTCTTTCCTTCTTTCTCTTTCTCTCTCTTTCGTCTTGAGGATTGTTATTGTCGTTAATTTGAGAGATCTTTGACAATATTTGTTGTTATTTATAGGCTTATTTTTATTTTTTGTAATATTTCGTATCATTTTGTAGTATTAATTGGCTCATTTTGCATTGTACAATTGACGATTTTTCATCAAATTATTTTCGAAATTTTACATTTTATTTTTAATTAATTCATTAATTTTACATTCATTTTTTAATTAAATTCAAGAATTGACTTCAGGTCATGTAATATTTAAAAAAGATTGTGAATAAAATTTGTCCTTTAAAGCATTTACTCATTTAAAAATTACCAAAATCTACCAATTAACAATTAACTCAGATGATAGTATGCATTGTTAAAAGTTTCAAGCTATGGTTTAATTAGATCATATCATTCTATCATTAATCGTCTCTCATATTTTATTAGTAGCATTCTGATAATTTTATTTTAAATTTTAGTAAGAACACGAAAAATTTTTTACTTAAAACATTGAAAAAGGATTTTATGATATACAAATTAAGTAAATTAATCATAAGTGTGAAATAGTTTTACATGTATTTATAAGAAAGATTAAAGAATAAATATATTGCAAAGATAATTTTTATATATTTGTAAAAAAGGTTGAAAACATTTGTAAAAAATTCTTAAATATTTCAACAATTATGTCAAATTTAGATAAACATTTAAAATTTTAATTTTTATCAAATAGTAAATTACAAGTGAAATAATTTATACCAAGTAATGTATAATTACAAATGGATTTATTTGATATGATAAAATAACATATGATAATTATTCATTTTCGATTATTTTTTTTTTCTTGCTTTTTTTTTAAAATAAAAATGAAAAAAAAAGTGTTTGAAAGAATAAATAATGAAAATATTTTATTGTAAAGGATAATTATATTGGAATAAAAATTAGCGTATGAAATTTGTCAAATAATCATTAGAAAAATGATATTTACAAAAGCTAATGATGGTCATTAATGATGGCCAATCATTGTTATTATTATTTGTCCTAAAATTATTTTAAAAAAAATTTATACCATTCGTCATCAACATTCTATCTGGTGTGATTTTTCTTGTTGATCGTTCAGTCATCTGCAAGACGTAATTTGAATTTAATTTCAAATGGAATATAAAGTGCATTTTTTAATTTGGTATATTTGGTTAATGATATTCATTTCTTTACTACAAGGTATATATTTATTTATAATGACTTGAATTTTTTGTTTTTAATTGTTTTCTTTTTAAATACGAAAATTAAATTTCAATTAAATTAAACTAAAAGTTCAAAAGCAAAATTTTATTAAATGCAATAATAGATTTGAAATTTAGAAAAAAAAGTGCTTTATGTGTTTTTTTTTTTTGCATAAAACTTACTAGGAGTTTCTTTTATTATAAATTTACAATTTTGGAACTTCAATTTATAATTTAGAAACTTTCTTCTATTATAAATTCATAATTTGGAAAGTATTATTATTCCAAAAAAAAAATCATTGAATAGCAAAAGTTTTTAGTTAATTAAGAAATAATGCGATTGAATTTAAGAAATAATATGATCTGATCTGATATTCCGAGTTGTTAAGATAAAATAAAGTTAATAGAAGAAACAAATTGAGAAATGAAATTAAATTCATTAAAATTTGATTATCTCATAATTTCAGAAGAAAAAAAAGATAGATTTTCAATGGATAAAGTGAACAAAATATTGTAGTTTATTTGTTTTAAATTCTTTATTGCTAATTTGTGAATGTAAATTTTGAAACGTTTAATTTTTTTTTTTCTAAAATCTTTTTTAAATTTTAATTAGTATTATTTCTAATTTCAGCATCAATTGTTAATGCTACATCGAAAAAATATACAATTCAATATTTTCTTTTCACAAAATGGGAATTTTTTGAAGTGGATTGGTGGAGAATAACACAGGAAGCAAAGAATTCAATTATGCTTCATTTTTAAGCAACGATAATTTGTGCTAAAGAAAAATTAGATAAAATATAAATTCTGAAAAGAACAAATCTGTAAAGTGTCAAAAGCGCCAGATGTGTCAAAAACGCCATTTTTTATTTTAACACTATCATTTCTTTGTCAAATAATATTGGAATAATAATAAAGTAATTTAACTGTAAAGTTGACTTTTTTTTCAAATAAAACATTCTTGAATTTGAATTTTTTTTTTTTAAATTAATGATTTCCTAATTTCTTATTAAAATTTATTAACAATTCTTACTCACTTTTTTTTTGCTGATTGATCTATGCATTACCAAAAATTTATTACTTTTCACAAAACAATTATTATTATTGTTTATGCCAATTTTGATTATTTAATTTCATTTGTCGCTTTTTTTTTGAAAAATAAATTTATAAAATTTGGGATGAAAGATTTTTCGAATTAATTGTTATGTTAAATTAATTTTTATACCTTTGTTTTATTTGATTTAAAGTTTTGTTTAGAATAAATTATACATTTCACTTCAGCATCAATGAACAATCACTACGATTTAATAAATAATGGTAATTCAATATTTCACAATTTTTAAGTTTCATTTTATTGTACACAATTAGTAAGAATAGTGTACTCAGTTTTAATAATAAGTTATTTGTTAAAATTAAATTTATATTATTTTTATCGTAATTTATTCCAATCAAATTTTGTTTTGTTTTTTTTAATCTTTCAAAACGAAATTAAATAATTATAATAATTAAATAATTAGTAGTTTTTTTCGATAATAATTCTGTTATTTAACATTCTTTTGCTATCTGTTTTTTCTTTTTTCCTACTATACATTTAAAGTTTTAATAAAATGAAAATATATAAGAATAAATTGAAATATTAAGTAATAATTAAGTAATCAATAGTAAATCACAATATTAGGTAATAATTAATTAATAGTAAATTAGAATACTAAGTAATAATTAAATAATTAAAAGTAAATTGGAGTATTAGGTGATAAGTAATTAGTAGTAAATTGGAATATTAAGTAGTAATTGAGTGATTAATAGTAAACTAGAATATTAAGTAATAATTAATTAATAGTAAATTAGAATACTAAGTAATAATTAAATAATTAATAGTAAATTGGAATATTAAGTAGTAATTGAGTGACTAATAGTAAATTAGAATATTAAGTAATAATTAATCAATAGTAAATTAGAATGCTAAGTAGTAATCAAATAATTAATAGTAAATTGGAGCACTAAGTGATAAGTAATTAGTAGTAAATTGGAATATTAAGTAATAATTGAGTGACTAATAGTAAATTAGAATATTAAGTAATAATTAATTAATAGTAAATTAGAATACTAAGTAATAATTAAATATTTAATAGTAAATTGGAGCATTAAGTGATAAGTAATTAGTAGTAAATTGGAATATTAAGTAATAATTGAGTGACTAATAGTAAATTAAAATATTAAGTAATAATTAATTAATTAATAGTAAGAGTATTAAATAATAATTAATTAATTTTTTCATGCATATATTTTGATGACGTCAATTTATGAAATATCTATTATTACTATAATAATATCATTATTATCTCTCATTGAAATTCTTCACAACTATAATTCTTTATGTAATGAAATTTTTTTTTCTTTTTTTGTAGAAATTTTTATGCAATTATATTTGATGATTTTTCTGATTTAATTAATATTGAATTGTTACATTATTTCAGAATTTTCTTTCATTGCTACTACTAGGCGGTAATGTCCAATGATTGTTTTCAAATGAATTATTCATTTCTAATTCAATTTTATTTAGGTTTTTATTTTTTTGCAATAATTTTTAAAACGGTAAATTTTAGCAAAAAAAAATTTGAAATGAAATAAAATACTTACTGTATAATGTTTGAAAATTTTTAAAATATTATTTCAAATTTAATTATAATATTACAAATTTCTATAATAGTAATTTCAAAAAAAAAAATGTATTTTAGATTAATAACTAAATCAAAAGTTCAAAATAAAAGAAATAAACAAACAACGATGTTTCAATATTTTCTTTTCATTCTTATCTTTTATTTGGATTTTCTCATACTACCAATAACGATGAATGAAATTGGTTAGTTTTAATAAATTTTATTAATTCATTTAAAAAAAAAAATTAATTTAAGCAATATTAAAATATCATTTTTCTTCTTTCCACTCTCTCTCTCTCTTCTTTGTTTAAATTTTAAAAATTTTTTCGTTATAGATAAACAACAAGAAGAAACAACAAATTATTTGAAACAACCATTCAAACATTTTGGTCAACATTTTGAATATATTTACGAAAAACCTTTCACATCAGATCAGAAGCCTAGAATTTTGCTCTCATATGGTACTTCAAATTAACATTTATCAATTTAAATTTAACTAATTAACAATTTTTTTAAATATTTATAGTTAATATATAAGATTGAATTGTAAAATTATTTGTGATATATGATACAATATGATATGATATTATCAAGTGTACTACAAATTTAATTGTTGTCAAAAGTGTTATGTGATATTATTTGAAATTTTATTAAATAAATTTAAAAAAAAAATTTTATATTTCAAAATATTTGAAGATACGATTGATGATGGTACAAGGAAGACAGGAACAATTCAACAAATAGACAATGTAAAAAGTTATAAGAGAAAAAAGTATCGACAATCAAATAATGGCCAAAAAATACAGGAAAAATGATTTTATTGATTTTTTTCTTCGATCTAATTTTCTTTTGTTTAAAATATAAATTCCATTAAAATATCAATTTAATTTAAGAAAGAAAAAAAAAAACTTTTCTCTTTCATGGTTTATTTATTTATTTGTTTAATTTCAAAAATGCATTATGAATTAATTTGCATTTCAAAGAAATATTTGATCTGTTTTTCTCTCTTTTTTTTGCATTTAAAATATTGAAATTTATAGTTTTTATATAATATATGATATCAATGATTGTGAAATTTTAATTTAGATTAATTGAAAATGTATTTTAATTAAAAATTTACATTTTATTACTTTAGCGTCAAATGGAAAATCCAATCAGTGAATATATAGCGAATTTTCCACAAAATTCCAATAATATTAAAAATGTTTGGGAAGAAGGTAAGAACGCTCAAAAGCGTGCGCAAGCGGAATATAAAGTAATACGTCAATTGGCTGATGACATCTTTAATCAGGCTAAGGTGTTCATTTAATTTTTAATTAGTGTCAAAAATATTACTTTTTAATTGGTATTAAAAATATTAATTTTTAATTAGTGTCAAAAATATTACTTTTTAATTGGTATTAAAAATATTAATTTTTAATTAGTATCAAAAATATTACTTTTTAATTGGTATCAAAAGTATTAATTTTCAATTAGTATCAAAAAATATTACTTTTTAATTGGTATCAAAAGTATTAGTTTTCAATTACTATCAAAAAATTACTTTTTAATTGGTATTAAAAATATTAATTTTCAATTATTGTCAAAAAATATTACTTTTTAACTGGTATCAAAAGCATTAGTTTTCGATTAGTATCAAAAATTCCTAAATACTAATTGTAAAATTTGATTATTGAAGTAATTAAAGTTTAGGATGACAAATAAATCGATTTGAAAATACAAATCAACTAAAATTCTTGTCGAAATTTTAAGAAATTTTGCACTAATGTCATTTGTATTAATTTAAAAAAAAAAAGAATCCCATGTTCTCATTTATTATTTTTTCTAAAACTGGTTTCCAAAAAAAAATTATTTATTTTAACTAAGAAAACAAACAAATAAAATGAGTGAAATTTTAATGTGCATATTTTAGATTTTTGTCATTAAAACATTTTTTTTCCTTTAAAAAAAGCCTAGTAATAATTTTTATGGTTAGAAAATTTTATTTTAAAATAAACAATAATTTGATTTGCTTTTTCAAAAAAAAACAAATTGTAAAAATTTCCATATTTTCGTAAATGAAATAATTCAACAAAGTTAGTTTTGACTGTTCAACTATTACTTTTTGATCATTTATATAACTTTTATCATTAAAATTTGAAAAGCATTTTATAATTTTATTAATTATTAATAAAAATTTCAGGAACAAATGTCAAAATTTCCAACGTTTGACATTTCACGTTTCCAGAAGTTATTTACAGCAGCAACAGGTGGTGGTGATAGTGCTGCATTATTATCATTGTTGCCAGAACAAGAAATAAATCAACGATATAATTTAAATAAATTTCAATCAATGAATAAAAAATTTCATAAACAATATGATAATAGGCATAAAATTTTAAAAAATGAAAAACAAAAAATGAAAATTGGTAAAGTTGTGAGAAATTATGAGAAATGGCATAATGATATGATAGGACGTTGGATTAAAAAAAATTTACCAAAAGTGTCTAGAAATGATTCTAGTTATGAGCTATTTGGTATATTGCCAAAATTTGATCCGAGATTTCCATTTGATCGAGCATTTCAATTAATGGATGATCTTCAATCACCCGATATGTTTAAATTTCCATCAAACAATCTTCATATTTAAAATGACTTTTTGTTAATTTTATTAACTGATAATTGATGATAATTATTTGTGATAAGAAAATTACGTCATTATTTTGTCACCCATTTTGTCTTTCTTTTTTTAAGTATTAAAATTGAATTAAAATATTTTATGGTATTGGTAGTTTTTTTTTTTGAATTAATTAAAATTCATAGTTATTTGCTTGCTGTAACAATCATTGAACCTTTATTTCCTCTGCAACGTTCTTAATTTAATTGAATTATTTCTTTTTTCCCAACAAAAATAAAAAATAGAAGTGAAATTTTTAAAATTTCATGCAAAATGCAATTTTAGTTACAAAACAAATTGCGTCATCAGTAAATGAACCAAAAATTGGGAAAGGTTAAAGTTCAAATTACATTAGAATGGTTTTCAATTATAATAGTTTTCAATGGTTATTGAAAAGTTGTTGATAAATTTATCATTATATTTCATCTGATACGATGAAACATGGAAATGTTGTAATTAAATTAAATTTGTAATTGAATAGCGAATAAATATCACATCCGGTAATTTTATTTTTGTTAGCAATAATAATTTCACACTTATTTAAGAACTTATTCGAAATAATAATTAATAATTAAATAAAAGTGACAAAATATTTAGACATAAGTGATAATTATTTGTGATAAAAAAAATTTGAATTATTGTATAATGCGAATTTTTTTCCAATACCATTAAAATTGATTTAAAATATTTTAAAAATAACGATGCATTTCTTCACAATTTAATTTAGGCCATTTGAACTACTATTAATTTCAATTGGTTTTTCTGTTTGTTTGTTTATTTGTTGAAAAAATGACTTTTTCATTCGTTGCTGAATTAAAAAATTCGAAACATTGTAAAAATGATGAAATACATTTTATAAAGAAAAAATGTTTTTGGAAAAAATAAATATATCGGCGGCAAATTTTGTGTATTTTAAAATTTGAATATTTTATGCTCAAATTTGAAACTCTTAGATAAACCTCAAAAATTATTATTATATTGTAAAATTAGCAAAGCTTACCTATTTTATTAATATTATTATTGTTAATTTATTATGATTACTGTTATTTTATTATTATTGTTATTATCATTATTTCTGCTCAGATTAAGATTAATTAAGATTATAAATGCAAATCAAATTGCTTTATAATTTATTTAAATTTTCTAAAATCTAAAAATTGTTTGATATTTTTTAACTTTAGTTTTAGCATACTTAGCTGAAATAAATTTCTTAGGCTATAAAAAAACATTATTTTATATTCTAATTTATGTTGTTTGAAATGAGAAAAGATAAAAAGATAGCATTTAAAAAATTTCATAATATTTTGATACTGAAAAATTAGCATATTTATTACTTTGATCTTTTTATTAATTCTTTTATTGAAGATATTATAAGTAATTCGAATGAAGATTATTACGAGTAATTATATTCTAATTACTAATCGTAATTATATTCAAATGATTACGAGTAATTATATTCAAATGATTTTTTATTGATTTTTTTTAAATGATAATTTTATGGGTAATTTGAGCCATAAATAATCACTGGGTAAAGTAAAATTTTAGGTCACATAAATTAAAGGAATTTTTTATAGTATTAATAAAGAAAAGCTATGGTACTTCTCAGAGCAAATTTTGGAATGAAAAGAAAATGAGAATTGCTGATGTAACAATAACTTTTTATTTCAATAATTTTAAAATTTGAATGATTGTTATAATTTTTAATTTCAATTATTATTTTTTATTTTGCAATTGATTGCTTCTAATATTTAGCAAAATAAAAATTTCTCTCGAAATTGTGATTTTTTTTCTTGCATTTTTTTTACAATTTAATATTTATTTTCTATTTTCTTTTTTTAAGGAAAACGCAAATACTATTTAAAATTTTATTGGTGAGAAAAATTGCATAATTTTCAAAGAAATATTTCTAGTAATTTCTTGCTGAAGAATGCTATTTTACATTTCTTACAAAAATATCAAAAGATTATTTCGTTTTTTTTTTATGAATTGAAATTTTTTATATTGAACATAAAAAAATACATAGCATTTTTTTTAATTTAAATTCTATCATAATATTAGCAGTTTTGATTCAATCTTGTAAATAAATATGAACTTGAAAATTTTTATGCTATTTTGAGAATTGTTAAAAATTAAAAATACAAAATAATAAATCCAACAAATGCAAGATTATAATTTTAAAATAAAAACCAAATAATGCAACAATTTTTACATAAATACAAAACGAAAAAAAAAAGAGAAAGAAAATATGAAAATTAAATTTTAAAAAAACACTTCGTAATATTAATTATTCTTCTTTTATTGCATTTATTTCTGATGAAAGATGTCGTAGCATAAATAAAGGTATAAATAGTAATACACCTCCAATCATATAGCATATTGTTGGATCAAAAAGCCAAAATACTAAAATTAAATGAATTTGAATAAAAAATTTTAATTTAAAAAAATTACTTTAAAATTTAAAGAGAGTTTTTTCTTTTTTTTTTGTACAAAATAAAATTAGATTATTTGATTAGAATTTGAAAACCTGTAGATGCAAAAAGTGGACCAATAGCTCGAGCTAAAGCACCTAAACATCGAAATACACCAATTGTGACACCTTTGACATCATCTGTTGCTTCATTTGATATACAAGAGGTCATGCATGGAACTACTAAACTTGATGCTGAAATGTTTATTCTTTTTTTTTTTTAAATTTAATTTATTCAATTTTAATTTTGCATAATAATTTCGTATTTTTCATTCAATTTCGCATAATAGTTTTATATTTTTAGTAATTTATTCAGTTTTGCATAATAATTTGATATTTTTAGTAATTTATTCAATTTTGCATTTTTAGTAATTCATTCAATTTTGCATAATAATTTCATATTTTTAGTAATTTGTTCAATTTCCATAATAATTTCCACATTTTTGATAATTAATTCAATTTTGCATAATAGTTTCATACTTTTAGTATTTCACTCAATTTTGCATAATAATTTCATATTTTTAGTAATTTATTCATTTCTGCATAATAATTTGATATTTTTAATAATTTGTTCAATTTTTCATAATAATTTCCACATTTTTGATAATTAATTCAATTTTGCATAATAATTTCTACATTTTTTTAGTAATTCACTCATTTCTGCATAATAATTTTATATTTTCAGTAAATAATTCAATTTTTCATAATAATTTCTACATTTTTACTAATTAATTCAATTTTTCATAGTAATTTCTACATTTTTACTAATTAATTCAATTTCGCATAATAATTTCTACATTTTTACTAATTAATTCAATTTTTCATAATAATTCCACAATTTTAGCAATTCGTTTAAAAAAAAAATTTGATCAGTAACATCAATCGTTTATTTACTTATTATATAATTTACATAATAATGAGTAATTATAGATGAGAAAGTAAACATTTTTATTAGGTAAAGAAGATAAGAGAGATGGAAAAATTCTGATAAGAAAGTATTAGATAAAAAATTTTATCAAATAATTCTTATATGAAAGATATTAAAGTGAATCTTTTTTTGGCGCATTTGTCGCAGAAAGTCATCTTACCTATTGCATAAAGCGCTAAACCAATGTAAAAACCATTTGCGCTGCTACTATTTCCAATGATAATATATGCTGGAATAGTAAATGCAATACCATATATTGCTGTTGTGTGATGCTTAGTGTTTGGAATTTGACGAATTCCTCCTAAATAAATTTTCATCAGTAATTTGAAATGTTGAAACTTTTTAAAGATTGAAATGGAAATTTTTAATTTAAAGAATTGCTAAGAGTAAATTAATGGTTTGAAAATCAATTGAAGTAAATTATTTTCAAATTTTATTTAATTTAATTGACATTTTTATCTCAAAAAATTTGATTGCATTAAGAAATGGAATTGAAAATAAATTAGCAAAAGTAAATTTGATCTATTTAATTTAATCTATTTAAATATATTACATTTTTATCAAATTCAAATTATTATTAAGAGACTAAAATGCAAATTTACTACTATTTACCTTGAACTATAGTCATTAAAATACCAATATAAAAATACATTTTACCTTGTTGCATGCTGAAAAAAAAAAACTTTTTAAACCAGAAAAGAGTAATTAAATTTGAGGTAAACAAAATTTATCACATTTATAAATTCTTTAATTAAAATGATCTATTTTTGTTTGCAACAATGTTGCACAAATATTTTGCTTATTTTTTGTTAATTGAAATTACTAATTATTATTTAAATTTTACAAATTTACAATTTTCTCGCTAAAAATGCTAAAAATTTAAGCTAATCAAATGGGATATCTCACTTTTTTCCATTTTAATATTTATTTTAATAAAAATTATACTTACAATCTATTTTGATGTAAAAAAGGTAACATTAGCATTTCAAATAAATATTTAAAAATAAAAATAATAAACCTATCATAGTTAAAACGAGTATGTGTTAAAAATGATAATGTAAATTCAAGGCCTGAATAAAAAAACATATAAACAAAATAGGCTCGTCCATATGATTGCATCAATTTCACTCCTAAATTGTTCAGCCCAAAAGATTGAAATAGTAATTTAACTTTTTTCAAGTGATCTTTTCCTAATTTATATTAAATAAAAAAATTAAAACAACCATATATTTTTAATCATTGTAAAATATAGTAATTAATAATAAAAGATGAAATTTATCAAAATATTCAAATTAATTGAATTTCTGAATCTTACCATGAAAATTTATTATTAATAAAATATAGATAATTTGTTTGAGTTATTTAGAGAAATTCAAATTTTGTATAAAATTATCTTACCTGGATGATTATTAACAGCAGCAAATCTAAAAAGTGCACTCGGTTTGATATATAATAAACAATTTTCAAGTACTTCATTAATTAACGTCTTCTAGAGAAAGAAAACATTTTAAATCAAAAATTTATCTTTTTTAATTATTAATTATTTTTATTATTTTCATTTTTTTTTTTTTTTTTGAAATCATTATTTACTTACATAGAAGCATAATGAAACAATATTTATTGTTTTTCATAATTTGCAAATCCGTTTTTAATTTTCAGTTCAATCTGAATTTATCAATGTCTTCTTGAAAAGTATTAGTGTAACCGTGACGGAAATTTAAGATGTCATTTTCTCTCTTATCAATATTTTAAGCATTCATTTAAATGATGTAAAATTAATGTAAACTAACTTTTAAAAATTAACGTAAAGTTGATAAAATTAACGTAAACTTGATGAAGTTAAAGTAAAATTAACGTAAAGTTAATAAAAATGACGTAAACTTGATGAAGCTAACGTAAATTTGATATGAAGTTGATAAAGATAATCCAATTATTTTAATTAATACTGCTAATTAACCCGTTTTGAGATTTCAAGTGTTTCAGGTAAAATTAGTGCAACAAAGATAAGTTCAATGATTGATAATAAAACAGCAAATTTAGCTGGTGCATCAATGGCTAATTCAATACCAGCATTAGCAATATGTGAAAAATAAACACCAATTATTGGACCAACTAAAAAGCCTATCGAAAATGCTGCACCAATAATAGCCTAAAAATATATATAAAATTTGAAATGCTATGCCAATAACAGCCTAAAAATATATATACAATTTGAGATGCTATGCCAATAACAGCCTAAAATTATATATAAAATTTGAAATGCTATGCCAATAACAGCCTAAAATTATATATAAGATTTGAAATGCTATGCCAATAACAGCCTAAAAATATATATGGAATTTGAAATGCTACGCCAATAAGAGCCTAAAAATATATATAAAATTTGAAATGCTATGCCAATAACAGCCTAAAAATATATGTAAAATTTGAAATGTTACACCAATAATAGACTGAAAATATGAAATTTAAAATGCTGCACCAATAATAGTTTAAAAATATAGAATTTGAAATGCTACGCCAATAATAAAGTAAAAATATGAAGTTTAAAATGCTGCACCAATAATGGCCTAAAATTACATATAAAATTTGAAATGCTACACCAATAATAGACTGAAAATATGAAATTTAAAATGCTGCACCAATAATAGTTTAAAAATATAGAATTTGAAATGCTACGCCAATAATAGAGTAAAAATATGAAATTTAAATGCTGCGCCAATAATGGCCTAAAATTATATATAAAATTTGAAATGCTACACCAATAATAGACTGAAAATATGAAATTTAAAATGCTGCACCAACAATAGCCTAAAAATATATATATAATTCGAAATACTACACCATTAATAGTTTAAAAATATAAAAATTTGATAATAAAATTATCGATTATTTTATTGTGATAAGTGTTAAATAGATACAGAACTGATAATAGTATGTTAAATTAAATAGTATCATTTTTGATAAGATTGGTTCATCTCAATGTTAACACTAATGTTAGCAATATTATTTTTATCTTTAACTTTAAATTTAATTGCAAGAAATTAATTACTTGGCCACTTACCATTCCTTGGCCAATTTTCTTTTGCGAATAAACATCAGCCATAATTGCAATGCATATTGAAACGCTAGCTTTACTTAAACCACCAACTATTCGTGATAATACAAAATAGGTAAAATTATTTGTACTGGCCCATATCTGTTTAGTAATTAATACTATTACTAGGCCATAAATAAAAGAAAAAAATTAATTTAAAATATTTTCATGAAAAATTTCATTTTGAATATTATAAAATTTTCAATTGAAGTATATATTATATCCGTTTTAAAATATTTTTATCATTGAATAAATTATCACTGAAATTTTGAAAATATTTTTATTGTAAACAAAAAGAAAAAATAAATGAATAAGTAAAAAAAATCTTTGCAAATGAATTAAAAGTTATAGCAGATTTAAATTTCAAATTAATAACCAATTTAAAATTTAAATTTATCATTAAATAATAACTTACTATATAGGAAAGTAATGTACCAGCAATTGAAAGTAATAAAATAGGTTTGCGTCCATAAATATCAGATAATGCACCAAGTAAAGGTGAGGATAAAAATTGAAGTAAACAATAAAGTGATCCCAAAACACCTTGAAATAATTTGATATTTTTAAATTTTTAATTTAATTAAACTTTTCAATTTCAAACACTTACAAATCTTATAATCCATAAATACTTCTTGAAGATAATATGACGAATAAATTTGCACAAAATATGCTAATTTTCTTGTTTATACTATAAAATTATTTAAATTAAAAGTATTTCAAAAATTTACCACCAAAAAAAACAGAATGAAGATGTTTTGAGGATGGTGTACCAATGGTATTTTGAAAAAATTGACAAAACATTTCGATTCCATCATATAATTGATCCTAAATTAATAATTGGTATTTAATAATTTATACAATAATTATTTAATTATTTTGCAATAATTTACAATAAATATTATTTTACAACAAAAAACATAAACAATAATAATAATGAAATAATTTGATAAAATTTTCCTAATTTTTTTACATTTAACATTTAGGCCATAACTGTGTTACTTCAAATTAATGAATTCATTTAAAAATTAAAAAAATTTTTTTATACTTTAACAATTTTATATTTTTAAAGTTTTAATTATTCAATAGCAACAATAAAAACATCGCAAATATCATCGAAACTCTTCCCGAAGAAATTTGTAACAATTATTAAATAAACTTTTAAAAAAAGAAATTATTTTCATAAAATTAATTATTTAGTTTTAAAAATATAATTTTTGCTCTTGAAATGTTGTAAATAATTTAATATTATTCAAAGTATATTATTATTTTTATTATTATACTTACTCTTCGTCCTATTAATCCATAATAATCGATTAAGGCTGGAAAAAGCGGTAAAATAGAAGTGAATGCAATAAGATCAAATAAAAGTAAAATAAATATTAATAATGGCGCTGAATTCTTTTTCATTTTGCGCAAATATTTTTGCACAACAATTGATGAATTTGAATAGAATATTACTTTTCAATCTTAAATGTCCTATAATTAATTAGCATTAATAATATTTATCATTGTCGTATCATAATTCAATGCATATATAATTATTGAAATTAATCAGAGAAATATTTGTTAACTGTCAAATGATGCAAAATGTAATACATTTCAAAAGCGACATTACCGCTCATTCTATATTTCAACAAAAAATGAGAGAAAAAAAAACTTTTTTTGTAGAATGCAAGAAATGAGCAAATTTAAATTTTTTTTTTAAAGGAAAATTTTAAATGAATTGAGAATGATTATTTTTTGATATTTCAAATTGTCAAAATATCGCTGTGAGTAGTAGTACGATAAAGGTTAAAGGTCAAGCGAAATGATACGATAAACTATCTTCAAAGAATGTATAATGGAACTAACATGAAAATAAATTTGATAGAAATATAGTGTAATTAAATAATCGAATATACAATATATATAAAGAATAATTTTTAAATAGAATAAGTATAAATTATATTTTAAAATTAAAATTGAAACTAATAATATTATAAAGCGAATAATTCCAGTAACATAAATCATCTTGATAAACATAGTATATACGAATTGGAATATATTTAGTGCAAATTAGAAATAGAATTACAATTATTGCAATCAAGAAAAAAAAATAATATTCAAAAATGAAAAAAAAAAGAGAAATGGAATTGCAAAATCAAAAAATGAATTCTAAAAAAAAAAAGAAATAGAATGGAAATTGAATCGTAATTGGGCTGAAACTGAAATTCAAATAATAATGATGATTTTATCTCAATTAATTTAAATTAAACTTTCATACATGCAAAAGATGTCAGATTTAAATAATTTACAAAACAACTGTTTAATTACTACTTACTACGAATCAAACAAAATGACAAAAATACACAAAACACAAAAGCAGTTCAAGGACAAAATAAATTCCTTCTCTCTGTGTGTCATCCAAACATCTTCAATTAATGAACGAACGTCTTTTACAATGGATCGCAGGCAAATTCTTCGGGAGTCAAAACGAAATCTGCAATCTACCAATAAAAATTCAAAATAATAAATATTAATAACTGAATGGAAATAATTCAATACTAATATGAATATGAATTAAAAATGAATAAATGGAAATAAGATATGAATTAAATATGAATTAAATATGAATAAATATGAATTAAATATGAATAAATATGAATTAAATATGAATAAATGGAAATAAATATGAATTAAATATGAATAAATAGAATTAAATATGAATTAAAAGTGAATAAATAGGAATTAAATACGAATTAAATATGAATAAATACGAATTAAATATGAATCAAATATGAATAAATACGAATTAAATATGAATCAAATATGGATAAATATGAATTAAATATGGATAAATATGAATTAAGTATGAATAAATGGAATTAAATATGAATTAAACACGAATAAATACGAATTAAATATGAATTAAATATGAATAAATGGGAATTGGATATGAATTAAATATGACTAATTACTTAATTTTTTTCACACATTATAAAGAGTTGTAATTTAATAATTTGATTACAATAAGAAATTTTTGAAAAACAGAAATATTATAAAAGTTAAATTAAGAAAGGAAAAGGAGTTTGTAAAGAGATCATGATAAGTTAATAAATTGGTAAGATATTGATCAATGTCATAATTGAACAATTTAAATATTCAGGAAAAGTTCATTTCACATTTTTTATTTTTTTCTAAATTTCAAAATGATATGAAAAAAAATAACTTTTTTTTAATGCACATAACATTAAATAGAGTTATCATATTCTTTATTAATGAATTTTAATTAGTAAGATAACAATTAATGAAAAAAACACAATTAACAGCAAATATATTATGAATAATATTTAACAAACTAATTTCTCTTAAAAAAGAAATTGAAATTTTTTTCAACTTATAAATTAAATTATATATGAATTAATAATTAGGCCAAGGAGCTAGATTAATTTTACAGATAATACAGTTTCATTTGTTGGAAACAAATTTAAATAAAGTAAACAAAACAAACAAACAAACAAAATCATAAATAAGCCAAAAATAAAACAACATATTTTATAGTTGATGGAGATTAAAGAAAAAGATGAAAACGAATTGTTCAAAATTTTGAAAAATTAAAAAAAGAAAGAGAAAAAGAATTGTTCAAAATTTTATAAAATTAAACAAAAAAAAGATTGTTGAAAATTTTACAAAAATTTTAAAATTTATAGGATAAAATAGAAAAAGGAAAAAAAAAAAGTGAACAAACAATAAATAATAATATGGAACAAAAAGTAGTTTATATTGAATGTTTGAGAGTAAAATCGTGTCCCATGCATACTTCTTCTTTCTTGTTAGGTCAACAATTTCATGTCACCCATTAATGACAAAATATAAATTGTATAATTTGTAAATAAATTTCAAATACATTCAAATACAAGGAACCAATTCATATTCATATTTAATTCAACATTTAGTCGCTATAAAACTAGATTAAGTTGACATTTATCAATATGAAATGATTTTTTTTTTTTAAATTGGTTTTTACATTAATTGTTGAATAAATTTGTTTAATATTATTAGCAAATTTTGCTATTTTTATTATTAATAATCTTTTTTTCATTCTATTAATATTATCATATTTTTCAAATTCCTTTTTGAATTCCTTTCTCCACTTTTTCAAATTCCTTTTTGACATTTTTTTTTTTTGTTGCTATTTTAATTATTTGAAAAAAGAAATTGGAAAAAAAAAAGATTGATATTTCTGAATAAATCATAAACAATGTGATTTTTTTTTTATTTTGAATATTATTTATTAATATTATAATTGAAAGTATATTATTGTAAAGTTTAATTTTAATTTTCAATTTTCTGTTAATTTTAGTTGATTATTTCAAACAGTTAGTTTTATTAGCATTATATTTTATGAGAAAAAAAATGTAATTCAATTTTTGTTGAATTTTTTTTTTGTTTACTCATTTTTTTTTTTTTGAAATATCACATTTAACTTATCAATGATATCATAAATGAACCGTTATATCGTAAATATACTACAATTTATTAGCAATTTAAAAAAAAATGCTTAGATTGTTCAGTTCAACATTTATTATGAAAACTTATTACTTAAATCTTTTTTTTTATTTATTTATTTTTTTATTTATTTGTTTAATTATTTGTTTTTTTTTTTCATTTATTTTTTTATCAAAGCTAATGATATTTACCTTTTTTAATGATATATTAGCTAATGATATATTTACGTTTATCAAAGCTAATGCTAATGTAGCGATATTTACCTAATAAAATTTTTATTAATAAATTTGCTTATATTATTTACTTAATAAAATCTTTGTACATTTTTATAAATGTTAACTTTATGGATTCTTTCGGATAATTTGTAAATTATAATTTTAATAATTATGAAACAGTTAATTTTATGGTTTATGGTTTTTTCCAGATAATTTGTAAATTATAATTATGATAGGTATAGAACAATTTTTTGATAATATCAATTTTATTTATCTTTCATTCATTCATCTTTTTTTTTTTTGAATTATTTTTTTTCAGGCTAACAGACTAATAATGGCTAAACTAACAATGCTCATCGTTTTTTCAATAATTTTTCCACCATCTAAAAGTCTAGAATCATTATCAGAATTATCAAAATTACAAGAGTTAGAATTACTTAAAGATCAATATAGAATGCAATCTGGTATTAGACAATCTTTATTGGAAAAATTAAATAAATTTTCGGGAGAAAATTCACAAAAATTGGTATTGTTTAAGTCAAATAACACATCTCAAGATGATTTACAAATAGCTGATAAAAATTATCAGAGAGGATTGATATCTGATAATCAATATCAGACATCACAAATTCAGCCAAATTATCAAACAACTTCAATAGTCTCTGAAGTAGGCAATCCAATAGAGCCAAATTTAATTATTTCACAAAAACATGCAGAAAATTTGGAAAATTGGAAGAAAATACGCGAACGACGATTGCGCTTGTATAAGGTATGAATGTTAACTTTAATTATTATCAGTTATCATAATAAAAGTATTACAATTTCAGAATGATTACAATTTTTGATGTATTAATTAACTTATTAAATTACTTACTTCTTTATGCTATCATATTTATTAATCTAAAAAAATACGTTAAATTTGAAATTAAATTAATACTAGAAGTAAATTAATATTAAAGAGCTAAAACAAAAAAAAAAAGTTTCGAGTGATTGTTTCAATAATATTTGAAACAATGAACTGAAAATTGGTTTATTCATTTAGGCCTCGTTAAGCATGTCTATTGTGTGTTAATTAATTTATTATTAAAAATTAATTATAATAATCTGTGCATGATGGCGCAAATGATCACGCAATGGCGCTAAATTACAATGCATTCATTCTAGCAATATTTAGACAAATATAATGTAAAATGTATAATTATAGGCATTTCGAAGCATTCAAAATTTGAATTATCGAAGGCAAAAGTATAAAGAGGACAATAGCGCCATGAATGCAAATAAAATTGTTGTTGACAACAATAGGACAATGTTTTTGTTAAATGATCAACGAAAGAAAAATAGTGAAAGTGTAATCGATCCAGTTTGTTTTATTATTGTTGCTATCAAATAAATAAACACTACAAAAACAATTTTAGAATTATTTCAATAATTTAATTTGCTAATTTTATTAGCTCAAATTATGTTTATTAATTCAATTGAATGATGATAATATGTGAAATTCATTTAAAATTTAAATAGAAGCAGAATTAATCAATTTATTATTTACAATAATATAATTAAAAAGCATTACAATATTTAAATTGCATAATTTTGAATATTATCAGAAATTATATTTTAGATTAATACCACATTTAATGATTGGGAAACATTTATCGCTGATTATGGCAAAGTGATGCCACAATATGTAAGTGTAACAGCACTTATTTTTTTTAAGTTAAAGTATAAGTTAAAAAAACAAAACATAAAACTAAAATTTGATGTTATGTCCTATCACTGGTAACAATGATAGCATTATCACTGTGATAACGCTATCATTGCTAATGTTTTTTATCATTATCACTTTTTTTTTCAGCATCGAAGACACGCAGTATCAAACGAATATGGAGCAACCAATATAAATAGTATGAATAATCCGTTCACGACGATAAATGAATCAACCAACAATAATGCATTTGAATATACTCCTCAAATTAGGTAACATTTATCACTGATTACAATAAACTTATCACTAATTAAACTTACCTCATTATCACGCTTATCACTGATTGAAGTAAAATTTTACTATCTCCAGAAGTTCAACTAATTTCATTATCATACTGATATAATAAGGAACTGTTATACATTTTGATCTAAAATCATTTAAATCAATTTGTATCGATTTATATTAATATTTCAGGAAAATGCAATCATCCGGAATTGCACCAAATTCATACGACTATCAACAATTTGCAACAAATTTGAATTCTGCACAACAAATGATTTCAAATAGAGCTGAAGCAATTGAACACCTTCCGCCACCGCCAAATCCAAAAAGTACAGAAGCATCGGTACATACGGTGCAAGTGTATCCACCATCACAACAACCGGATTATTATCAGGAAAACCGTATGTATCAAAATAACGGAAATGAACAAATGTTTGGTGATAGATACGGTGGAAGAGCAAACTTTCAACAACCCTTATCACAACTAATGTCTAATGATTATAACATTGATACAGCATCATACATGCCCGAAGTAAATGTAAGTATTACTTTATAAAATCTTTTTTTTTTTTTTTATAATTCAAATACTTACTTTTCATTCATATATATATGTATGGGATTACGTATATATTTCATTTGAAATCAATAAACATATTAAAAAAAGTAAACAATCAATAAAAACAGCTCATATTAAATTTTATGAGTATTTTTTCTTTCATCTCATAATCTAAAGAAAAAATAAAAGATAAATGAATAAATGTTTCTTAGAATAAATTTATTTATTTATATGATAAAAAGAAAAAAGAATATTAAAATGATAATTAAACTTAAAATTTATTTAGCCTAATTGCATTAATGATCCATGTGAAATTGATAATGGAAATCCATTTGGTTTCATTGAAGATGAACGATGCAATAGTCCACGTTTAAAACAAATTATTTTACAGGTATTAATATATTATAACTAATATGTATGTATATTCCATCACGTAATATTCCACGTAATAAGTATTAAAATACTTAAAGAAAAATTATTATTCTTCGATAATTTAAATATAAATGAATTATATCTATCCATAATTATCATTAATATTTTGATGCACCACGTAGTAGGTATTAAAATACTTAAAGAAAAATTATTATTCTTCAATAATTTAAACATGAATTATACCTATCCATAATTATTATTAATATTTTAATCCACCATGTAATATCCCACGTAATAAGTATTAAAATACTTAAAAAAAATTATTATTCTTCGATAATTTAAACAAAACTGAATTATATTTATCCATAATTACTATTAATATTTTGATTAAAAAAAGTACAAAAATATTGTGACAAAAAAAAATCCATGAATACTTGAGAAAACAATGACACTAATTAACTAATTAATGATGAGTATTTAAAGATTGCAACTAACCAATTAATAGTGAGCATTTAAAGACTATAATTAACTAATTAATAATGAGCATTTAAAGATTATAATTAACTAATTAATGATGAACATTTAAGGATTATGATAATTGATTGATAAGATAAAAAGATCACATATATATACATTTATAATGATAATTTAATTAATTTTATTTGTAATGAAAATTAAATTTTTTAAAGAATATTGTGCAACGTGACGCAGAAGCATCAAAGCAAGCTATTTATAATGTTTGTGAAACAGAAATGGAAATACCATGTAATGTTATTTGTGGTACCGGTTTTTATAGTTATCTTGCTCGAGCTAGCAATTTTTGTCTTGTTTCTATGATGGATATTAGCTGTTATGCATTCTTACCTGCTTGTAATTTTAATTTAAATTTAAATCAAAAACAATGGATTAAAAGACATCGTACAAAAGTTTAAATTATATTGATGTTAATTAATTTCTGTTAATTTTATAATGAATAAAAATATTTTGTATAAACTTTAATATATAATGTTCAACAATGACCTATAATTTTTGAATATTTACTTTTTTTTTCCGAGGATTTTTTTTCTACTAAAATCAATAAATAATTTAAAAATTTTAAAGCGATATTTTCAGAAAACTCATTTTCTTTTTTTCGATGATATCTTCCTTATTTACCATACTGTAGCGAATTATACCGTAATTGTTGATTCTGTTACTGTAGTAGTCCTGTAGCTTGTTATATGGTATTTACTCTAGCAGATAATTCGTTTCAAAAATACTACTGGAAAAGACATAGAATATTCTACGCCATAATTTGTTTAATACACAAAAGAATTGGAACTCAATGAAATACAACAAAAGTAAAGAGAGAAACGTTGAGAATACAGGCAACTATCTAAATTTTAAATTTCAAGAAAAAAGTTCAGTTTAGAATTCAGGAAAAAAAAAATATCAGTTCAATAACAATAATGACATTTTCCAACAAAATTTATTAAGTAATTTTCGCACAATATCAGATTAATATCTAAAGTGTTAGATAAAGAAGAAAAAAGCTTATGTTCAATTTCTAGCTCGATGACTCATATCTACCTGAAAATAAATGTTAACAACAGAAAAAATCAATGGTACCAATATGCAAAATAAAATATATATTATACCAAAAGTTAAAAAAAAAAAAAAAGAAGTCGAAACATGAAATTTCTCGAATTAGACCACAATAAATTGTGATAAACAGCGAAAAAAAAAACGAAAATGTATGCTTTTTCTCTCAAACAAGAACAATACTGATGAGATCAACTGTTGGCACCAAATATACCTTGGCTAGCAATAAAACTAGTAATTTAATTCCTTCCTAAAGAAAATTTTTGTAATAACCTAATAAACTATTTCCGCAGTTTAATAGATTCTTAAAAATTTAGATTATGTGTTCAATGAAGTAGGGCTAAATTAGTGTTGTTTAAATAATTTCTTCTGCGAATTGCTTAAGGCAAGTCAGGTAATAAATGGAAGGAATAAGCCTCAATAGGAAATGAAATAATCTCTGAAAATTCAAAAAAAAAAAAAAATCTGAATTCTATTTGAATGATAATTGTTGCAGTTCCTCATCAGATTTAGAACTCCGAGTTTTAACAAAATTCGGAATACAATTTAAAATATAAAAATTACTGTAAGAACAATAAACACTTAGAAAATAACATCCAATGTTTTTAGTTTATGCATACAATTCAGGCCAATAACCATTTTTTTCTTCTTGCCAATCCACAGACTAAGCAAACAAACGCTCATGAACGTCTTTTGTCATACAATGTCACCATTGTCCTGAAGAATAAAATCTAAACGAGATGAAGTAAATATTTAAAGGTAAATTTACTTATCTAATCAAACTCAAAGATAAACGACACACTGAAGTACGATTTTACAAAGATATATATATAATGGTAACTTAATTTCTGAAACTCTGTGAGAGATGCAACCAATGTCTTTTATCGAAAAAAAAATATATATGAATTACAGCTAATAGAATAAACTATTTATCACAAGAAAATCCGGCCAAATTATTACAGCTCTCATAAAGGCTGCTTTATTTTTAAGTATTCTGTTGAATATAAATGAGAATACATACTTGTAAAAACCACTTTGAGCTCGTTGTCTCTTTGATGAACGCATATTGCCTGATTCATCAGATGAAGATTCTGTTGCACTATCTTCAATATTATTCTGAATAGTTGCTGTATTTGTAGCTTTCATGATTGAAGCACTGAGACTCTTATAAGATTTACGTTTCTTCGATATTGCAACTCTACCCATTTCTTCCGAATCATCTCTTTCTTTGGCATCTTCAATTTTTCCATTTTCTTGAGATTTAGAAAGCATCGATTGATTCGATGGTGAATCTGATGCTCGAGAACGTTTACGAAGTCCTGATGTACCAGCTAAAGGACCACCAATACGTGAAATTTTCTGTGTCACTGAAGGAATTTGTTCTTTCAAACTGGCCAACTTCTTCCTTGCTATTTCAGCACCTGTTGAGTAGTCGCGTAAAATTTTTGGCACTTTACGAATTCGTTTTGGCACATCATCACCAGAATGTGACGCACTATTTTTGTCAAATGTCATAACATCCTGTTCACTTTTGATTGTTTTAAGGTTCGTTTGTTTTGGCATACCTCGCTTTTCTCTATTGTCATCTGATTCGAAACAATGCACAAAATCTGGGAAATACTCAGCAAATTTTTCGGGATATAAAAGTTTTGCGGTTTTAAAAGCTCTAACAAGACGTTCCATTGCCAAATCTTCAACAGATGCACTGCTAGTGCTCTCTTCTCTTGCTGTTTTTATTTTCTTCACATTTTTTCTTTTCTGTGATTCTTTGATCCATTTTTCAGGAAGAATGAATTCATCAAAATGTTGATTTTGAGCATCTAGTACTTTTTTCGAAATGGCAAATGCCTGCTTAATATTGCTCACATCTTTCGTGCGTTTTTTCAAGATGCCTCTTTTGATACCATAAGTAAAACTTTGTGATCTTGGTTTCTCCTTCTTCCTGACACCATTTGTTGCCGATGGGAATGAAAAACGCTGCGACTTGTTACTTTTTTGAGTAGAAGCATATCGGCCACATCGAGAACGTCGTTTGGCACTAAGTGTTGGAATATTATCGCCAAATCGATCTTTTTGAAAACGTATTCGCTTGCTACCAGCTCCACTTTTATTGGAGCCACCCGTTTCTGAGTAGTTGCTTGCAAAAGAACCCACAAGATTATTACGATAACCTGAAGAAAAAAGATTTAACATTAAAATAGCTATTATGAGCATTGTACATCCAGTTTTTCAATTTGTCAAAGTTAATTAATCTAAAGATAAGCTTTGCTAGTTTATCTGTTTTTTATTCCACAACTTTCTGGGCAAAAAAGTGTAGCAACAGATAATAAGCTACTTTTTACTAATTCCAATACAGCTTATGATAATTGAATGATAAAAACAGTACTTACTTTGTCCTTTTGCAAGTACAGCATAATCGAGTATTTTACGTGGTCTACAACGTTCGGTTTTATCCTTACTCAATTCCTCTGTATGATTTGAAGAAGCTTTCGATGGACGAGGAGCATCAAAATCCAATAATGTGTTCAAATCCTAAAAGAAAGCAAACATTTACATTTCATACACATATGACGTAAGCACCACATACGTACATCGTTCGTCAGGTTTAAACTTCAGATGCAAATTACTTAATTGCTAGTGAAGATTGTTACCAAATTTTTGTAAATAGCAATCCATCCTCTTAATATACTATAACCAGAAGTAATAAATCCTTTGATTACCTTCACATGATAGCATATAGCTGACAGAGTGAAAACAATCAAACATTTAAAAATGAATTACACTTCACGAATTACAATACTGTATGAATATTAGAGTATTGCATGAATATCTTCCATCACGACTTAATATTAGAGAAATAAATGATTTAGAACGTGTAGTAGAGAAATGATAAAGTTTTTAACATAGGGTCGTTTTTAGCAGCTCTATTACAAACTTAGTTAACCATACAGATATTTTGTAAATAATTAATTTGAATATATTAGCCAACTATAAACAAAAGTTAGAAAAGGCAGCCAACATACTTGTTCCATGTGTAATTTTTTGAATATCTGGGCCAATTTACGATCCTTCATTTCTCGATCTGGATCAAATGCTGAAGATGCCTCTAGAAAAGAACGAACTATCATAAGCGATAAAAAATTCCAAGTCGCAAATGCAATGTGATAAAAATGCGATAGAAATTAGTAATTCACATAAATTTTTGCAATTTCCCCTTATTGAATTAAAGTTTGTTTGCAAAGAACTCAAGAAATTACAAAAAGAAGACCCTAATATTCCATAATCCTTACCATGAACTATAGTAGTGCTCGTTTCCATATTTCACATGAAAATTATGCTTAGCACTTGGGATTGAAATTTTCACTGAAAAATTAGTGGATGGTGAGAAGTCCAAAAACTTTTGTCAGTCGAACCAGATGTCTCAATAACCGAAATCATTTGCAAATCACACTATACTTTATGATTCCAAGGAATTGAAATATGAAATAAATTTTATTTTAAAACATAGAAGCTCCAATCTTATTAATGGAATTTTTATTAACAACTCTATTATTTATTTTAGTATAAAAAATCTTGTTCATGTTGTAACATATATATTTCATAACAATAAAATTCTGTGTTACTCAATACTTAACATTCGAAATTAGACAAAACATGACACAATTGCTTTAAAATTATGAAAGCTTACTAAAATGTTCACTGTGTATCCTGTGCACAACCAGATATGCTATAAGTTCTATTTTACGTCGACTCGATTTTGACTAATCTAAATAAGAACCATTCAAGATTAAAAAACTTTCCATAACAAATGAAATGTGGAGATAGCACATCATTTACACTATCTAAATTTAAGTGACAAGTGAAGTTAATATGACTAACATTTTAAAAAATTAATTAATTATGATTCACTTTAAAAAATTCCCATTATATATATTCATACATAATATATATGCGTATATGTGTGGTTATGTATTATTATCAAACCAAATCCCTCATATGGAAGACATGTCAACAAATCAAAAGAAGAAACAGAAAGAAAGATGGAGGCAAAAAACTGAGGTTAATGCTCATTTGAAGCTGTGACACCATGAAAACCCTCCAAATATATTGATTGTGACCTGAATCGATTAACCACAGTCAACAAGAACTGTGCAAAGGAAGAGTGAAACTGTTAGAGAAGTTGCACTAAATGCTAAAAGCACTATAGGAAGTAGAGAATAAGGTACAAGGTCAGTTACAAAATAGTACCACATATTATGTGGTACTTTCACCAGAAGATGTTTACAACATCTACTTTAGTTGGGTCATCATCTTAGTTGGGTCATCATTCTAGTCGGGTCATCATCATCTTAGTCGGGTCATCATCATCTTTCTCTTCGAGGTTTGTGCACATTTTGGTCATTTACTTCGTTCAGCATCACACCGATGCATCCTTCCTCAATTTTCTGTGAATCCGTACGATTCTCTTACTTCCAAATTTCATTTCACACCGTAATACATCTATTAGGAAAGAATTTTTTAGGAAAAAAAAGTGTAGCTACATTTTATTTTGGACATCAACGCTAGAACTTCTATATTATAATTATAAATGATCTTATTTTTTTACAGTTTCTAGAAAGTTAAAGGCAGTTTCTGACTGGTGGAAATGGAGTGATTGTCTATAAGCAGGGATGGTCGTCGACGATATCACTAAAAGATTCCTATCTTATGAAAGTCCTCACTTCATGTTTGAAGATATCTGCAGTTCACAAATGAATGAATACAGTGATCATGTGAGTTAACCTTCCTATTACCACAAAGATCATACGAAACAATCTGCTTTCAATCGATGAAATGAATGGAACGGAATTTCCAAAAAAAAAAAAGCAATTAACTACCTTGCACATCGATTACTCAGTTACAGTTAAAAGTGAGACCAGTCTTTATGTCTTATGATTTAATACATTTAATTCTATCCCTCAAGTCAATGATAACAAGGAATGTTAAAACTATCAAGCCTATTCAGTCTTCTGCTTTTGAAACTACTAGAAGTAACTGCTCCTATATACTAAGTATTGGATCATGTAAAATCAATAAATAAAACTATCATCATCAAATGGTCTTTTCTTTTCCTGTCCTTCTTAAATCGATCTAAAATCTAGTATTTTTATTTCAAATCAATAAGGATACCCTTCATGCATATACCTCTAACTTTCATTCCAATTACTTGTAATACGTAAGTTACTAATCAATTCATAAATGAAATGAATAACAAACCTTCGAGCGGAATTTGTTCAAGAATCAGTGTGTTAGAATACTTCGTTTCTTGTCTTTCTACACCTGAATTCAACTTGCTATCTTTCTTTCAAGCCTGAAATTGAAACGAAACTATTAAATTCTATGGATACACTTATCATTATATAACCAAGAAAAAACGTTTACGTACGTAATACGTACAAAACATAAAATTTGAGAATAAACGTAGATTTATAGGAAAATGTAACTTTGCTAATAATTTCGCAACTAAAAACATCTTTCCATAGCTTATTACTTCATCTTAGAAGTGTAAGGAAAATTCGCCGTGCCCACAACTAACGAAAGAGCTTATTCCAACTTTGATAATATGCATATCACGAGAGCGGAGGAGGTGCCGTGTTGTCGCATGGAGTGGGCGGTGAAGTATTGGTGACATTAGTGTGGGCGGGAGTGGAGGTGATTGTAGAAGTGCATTTTTTAGTCTTATCTGTAACGACATTATCGCACATGGGTCATGTGATATATGGGTAAAAATATCATGAATGTTTTTTTTTTTTGTATAGCACAATTATACGTGAATTTTTCACGATAAACACGTCGTTTTACACGGATTACTGAATGCATATATTGAATTCTTTTCTTCAAAATGTTTCACTTTCTAAGTATAGGAAATTCTAACTTTATTACTGCAAGAAAAGAACTACTCAGGAGATGTCGATGTCCTTATAGATTCTTACGAATGCAGTACTATTACCTGAAATGTTGATGATTTTCAACCTAATTTAAATTATCCAAAAAAAGAACCTGATTTTAATATGTAGGAAGTGATGCCTGAATATAGAAGCTATACGTATTTCATAAAGATGAAAATCCACAATAAGCGTATCAAAATAAAAATTATGTAGCAATCATCGATTTTGGTTGTTAATTACCTGTTTTGTCCAGTTGTAACTTGTAATAACTGAAGGCACTATCATTCAGTCAGGTGTTCGAATAAATATAATAGTATATCCCTTAAGTAAGATTTATATGTATTATGGTTAATTACATTGTTACGTATACTTTGATTTTCTTTTTCTTTCATAATATGATATAGAAAGCAGTACATAAGAATATGTAAGCTTATTAGATAAGATGTATGATATTAGATTAGCTTAATTATTGATAATAACTCAGTTCATATAAATAAGTGAATTACAGGGGCTCAACTGGAAAATGAGTGCAGTGGGTCAGGCTAGATTCTTACTAACCCAAATAACTCGATCTGCACCAAGTACCTTATCATTTGGAAAACGTGGTTCGCATAATTTGTGGTTTCCTGATGCCGAATTTATGCATGAATTCAAGGTCACCTTATTTTAATTCAAATTTGAAGAGGGCTACTGGATATAATGTAAGCTGTATGATTTTTTTTCTGGTCCGATTAGGAGAAAAAAAAAATTTCTCGGTTGTAATTCATATTTGATTGGCGGAACTTAAACTTTTTACATGTATCTTTTTGCAGACAAATTTTAGCATCTTAAGTCTTCATTTATAGCATGTGTTTTTCAGAAAGCAAGTGTTGTTGGACGAGTATGGATGCCTAAACCGACAGAGTATGAAAAAAATGTTGGAATTGATCAAATATTTGAGGAATCAAGTCGGCAGCCGGTTTTGTCTAACTTAAGTGAAATGCATGAAAAGCCATTGCATTACTACTTATTGAATTTTGGACCGCAGCATCCAGCGGCACATGGAGTTCTTCGTCTCGTACTCGAATTGGACAATGAAGTATCGTAAAGATTTTAGTTTAAATTCAAATATGGATCTGAATTTTATTGACGATATGCATTTCTACCATGCTAAACACTCACAAATTCTCTCAGATAATCACCTTTTACTTAATATAGGGTTTTTTTTTTTCAAGCTAGAATTCAAAAGTCAGTGAATTTCAACAAGTTATATCTTTATTTCTAGATGGTAATGAAAGCGACTCCCCATATTGGTCTTTTGCACCGTGGTACAGAGAAACTAATCGAATACAAGACTTATACCCAAGCAGTGCCATATTTCGATCGTATGGATTACGTATCGATGATGTGTAACGAAACAGCATTTGCACTTGCTGTTGAGAAATTATTGGGAATTGACATTCCGCCAAGAGCTAAATTTATCAGAAGTTTCTTTTTTTTAAAAGATTTTCATCTTTAATTAACGTTTAATGAATAATATATTGTAGTCTGAGGTACTAGCTCTTATTTTGTTCACATCCGTCAAATATCTTTTTTTTTTTGATATTGCTAATTAAGACATTAGGTTTGTTTTGATATTCTTGATTTGTATATATAGGAATTTCTCACCCATAGATATTTTCTGTTAGTCAGATTATCTGGTAATTTTTGGCATAGGTTGTTTAAACTAACAATTATGTTAATAATTAATAATTATATGGTATTATTATTTGCAGCTCTGATGAATGAGCTTACTCGTATACAAAATCATTTGATGGGTGTTACAACGCATGCTTTGGATATCGGTGCAATGACTCCTTTATTTTGGATGTTTGAAGAACGTGAAAAGATGTTTGAATTTACGTAAGAAATGAATTATATTAAATTTTAATCTTGTTTATTTTTCTTTGAATGTTATATGATTCCTGACTTTAGATGACGCGGAAATTGAAGTTTCATTATAGGAGGTTATGGTACAATTTGTTTTTCTGAACATTGCTTTGATTCATTCCAAAAAAGTAGCATATGATTCAGTTACGCTGGATACTGCTAATTTTCTGCAATTTGTTTCGAATTTTTGGTTGTTATTTATAACATTATAATGATTTTTTGATTTAAGTGAGCGGGCGTGCGGAGCTAGAATGCATTCAAATTACGTGCGTCCAGGAGGTGTTGCATGGGATTTACCACTTGGTTGGATGGATGATGTATACGATTGGACATTACGGTTTCCGCAGAGATTGGATATGATGGAAGATCTGTTAACAGGCAATCGCATCTTCATGGTATTTTTTTTTTTCAGCATTTGGATCTTAAAAATGCAAAAAATTTGGGATCATTCGACGTAATTTCTTCGTTGTATTTAGGCAAGAACTGTAGATATTGGACTTGTTAAAGCTGAGGATGCTTTGCTCTGGGGCTTTTCTGGTGTTATGCTTCGAGGATCCGGTATTAAATGGGATGTACGTAAAGCACAACCGTATGATGCGTATGATCAAGTGGATTTCGACGTTCCTGTTGGTGTGAAAGGAGACTGCTACGATAGGTAAATGTGTCCAACATATTTGAAATTCTAATCATATTATATAGTATATTTTTTACCGTTATCTTTGCAGATATTTAATAAGAATGGAAGAAATGAGGGAAAGTGTGAGGATTATTTTTGAATGTTTGAATAAGATGCCTGCTGGTGAAATTAAAGTTGACGATCATAAAGTGGTTCCTCCTAAACGTGCTGAAATGAAGGTAAAATTGAATTTATGGTAGTCATGATTGAAATATATAAAGTTCGTTCTAATTACATCGTGATGAATATTTAAGCTATAATGATATAGTGACATGGATGAAATTCACTTTATATAGATTAAATTACAATGTTTTAGCAAAGTATGGAATCGTTGATACACCATTTCAAATATTACACCGAAGGTTATCAGGTACCACCCGGTGCTACTTATGTTCCAGTTGAAGCCCCCAAAGGAGAATTTGGTGTTTACTTGGTATCGCAGGGTGAATCAAAGCCTTATCGATGTTTTGCTCGATCACCCGGGTGATTTTTTTGTTGAAAGATTTCACAAATTTGAATGTTTAATTTTAATTGAGCATATTTCTTTGCATTTTCAGATTTCCACATCTTGCTGCAATTGATGATATATGTCACTTGTCAATGTTATCGGATGTTGTGGCGGTTATTGGTACTTTAGACCTTGTTTTCGGAGAAATTGATCGATAGACCAGCACTGATTAGTGAAATTTTCTTTTAGGAAATTACATCAGAATTTTATAGTTTTATAATTAGTACCCTTCGGTGGATGATGTCTTACAGGTTCAGATGACGAAGTAAACAAGGTAAAGGTCATGCATTAATACACAGGCATGATGCTTTGTGAGAAAGTGACGCTTAATAGTTGTAAGGTCATAATCTGATTCTGCTCATTGCTGAAATTGATTAACTGTTTGCATTTCAAATATTAAAAAAGAGAAAGGAAATGGAGGAAATGGAACAGTTTTCAAACAGTTGTGTTTTTATTAAATTGACGAAATGATTGGTGGAGAAGCAATTAATGGAAAAGTAAGGATATTTATTTTGCAGCAAGTAAGAGATGCAAACAGTAAATTGCAAATAAATTATGACAGTATTTGCAATGAGTTTCAAAACATCATTCACCTTTTTTTAGATTACTGGCAGTTAGACTGTCATTTGCACCTTGCTTCTTTGTAAATTCTTGTACTTTCATTCGCCTTCGGTTTCCCTTAATATATTTCTTTGTAATCTTCTTGTGGTTATAGATTTTTTTTTATCAATGTTGTTAAATCTATTCGCATTGTGAATCTTTATTGTGTACTAAGTGCAACTTTCATCCATTTCTACCTTGTGTGATTCATTATCGGAATTTAAATTACCATTTATATTATTTTCATTACTGGCAGTCAGACGGCCATGAAGTTTTTTTTTTCTTGCTGTGTTTATCCGCTAGTTTTACTCAAGTGTGATTAATTGTGTTTCAAAGTTTATTGTGCTGTGAAGAGTCTTGAAGGGTTTTGTTTATTATCCTGTGAAAGGTTTTTTGTCTGTGAAAGGTTTATTCGTCCCGGTTTTCTGTTGTGAAATTTTCGAATTTACATATTGTCATTAAACTATTTACTAATTAATTTTATCATTTAGAATTCTAACAATTTTCCTCTGTAATCCTCTTTTTGCATTGTGCTCAATTTTTCCCCTTCATAAATTGTCATTTTTGTATTCTTCAACTACCTTTTATTGTACGTTTGTATGCTCCAAAAATAATGGCGTGGTTTTTCCATATTTTTTCTCAGTATTATTTGAAAAAAATGAATATACATCTACTGTACAGTGTTTTCTTGTTTCCTGACGTTTTATGGTGAGCTTTTCCAGTTCCTACAAAAGGTTAATTTAAAATATTTCTTTGCAATTCATGGCATATAACATTCTCGAATTAACTTTACTTTTAGATTATATAATAATCTAACTGTATCCAGTTTGATGCTCATTGAGGGTAACATTCACTTTCAGTTTGCAAATCTTTTCAATGTTTTCATATTGTATTCTTGTTCAAGTATAATTTTATAAATAAGAAATAATGTAAGGTACAGATATCATTGGGTGGTGGTAAAATGTATTAGTTGTTTTAAGGCAGTCTCTGTAATCATCATGCTTAATCAATGAAGTCTTTTTTAGGATTTAAATAAAGTCGATGGGAACTTTTTTTTTAGAAGAATTGCAGTTGGACATCATGCCAATATTACTTAGCGATGTGAACTCTTGTAACAGTGATCTAGGACGCATCCTTTATGCAAATCCAAACGAGTGGGATGTCCATTTAAATATCATCAATACAAAGACTGTGTCGACTTTCTTTACTTCACATACCGAATATGAAATGGCACTTTGTGTAAGTGTTTTTTTTTTTGCAATTTTAACAGAAAATGGTTTGGACAGGATAGCTGCTACGTTAAATAAATCAAATGCAACAATATAAACTAGATACGAGATTCATATATTTGAAATGACCTTTTAAATTTTATGGATATGTAGAGATAGTGTTTTCCGTTTGCAACCATATATAATATAGCTACCGAACAGGAGATCGTAATGAATAGCGTGAGATTGTGATTACACTTAGCAGAAAAAGTAAACAAAAATCGGCATTTCTGGCCAGAATAAAAATCATACTTTAAATTGAAGATAATCTGTTGAGAGGAATTAGTTAAGAGAATTAAGTGAACAAATGACTGTCTCAATGATTATCTTTTGCTCTCCCTCATCCTCTTTCTCTCTGGGGGATTTAATTTGGAACTATAGATTTACAGCGTCTTCCAAAGGAAGTAATGGACACTATATTATATTGTCTTTTATTTTTTGGTATTACTCTTTAATTATTTTTTCTTAATTGTTGCTTGTTTGCTTATCAGTTATTTTTCAGGCGATACCATGTAATTCCGTTGCAGCTGATATCCGATTCTTCGAAATGTGGACACGCTTTAGAGATGTGAAGCGTCTTTGGGAACAGCTAGGTGACTTACACAAAAAGGTATGAAGTTTCGAACTTTCCTTGTAAAATACTATCAACTTTTAGAGTCATCTTTCGAATTTCAATTCTTCCGAGCATTTAATTTTAGCTGTTCAGTGCACTATATGTTTTATTTAGCTTCATGTATTTTTAAGACTTCTTTCAGCAATTTATAGAATGAAATTCATGTGTTTTATATGCATTCCACTTTCTGTAATTGAACGAATCTTACGGAAACTTTTTTTTTTCAGTTACATCTACATGGTTCATTCCCACAGTTTGCAGAAGGAGTTATTTTTGGAAATCAAAGTGCCCAAGTTGTGGGTAAAAGAACGTTGTCAATAACAACTTTCATGAATTACATACTTAATCATCGAGTGCTTCGACAAAGCAAAAGTTTGCAGGATTATTTTGACGTTAGTTGATGAAATTTTTGTTTTTTTTTTTTTTTTTTTTTGATGAAATTTGCTTGCCTTGTCAAAATTAAATTCCCTCTTCAGTGTTTTGATGACTAAAAGATAAATATGACATAGAAACTTATGATTACGAAACATGCATACTGCGAATGACATAAAACCATCATTTGTATAAAATAAAACGGGGACTTTTTCCTCTTAAAGTTCACTCTATAATCACACTTTGGCAGAGCAATATAAGAGATTCTTTAATGATGTTTTGCAGAAAGCCCATGAAATTTTGGAATATAAAGATCTGTTGGATCCTGTGCAACAATCCCATTCAAATGACGATTCAACGGCGACATCATTTGGTAGTATGATTCATGTTTCAAAATATAATGCACAGGATCCTAGACTGTTCTTTATATCTGAACGTGAACAAGAACATGAACATGAAGGTTCACTACCAGTAATACCTCCTCATCGTGAATCAACTTTATCTCATTTTGATCCAACTATACCTCAGCCTGGACCTAATCCTGATCTAACTACTCAACTCTACTTCCAAACTTGTCCAATATTCTCAACGCTGACGCAGGAAAGTTCCACGTTGAATGCTCAGACGAATAATAATCTAACAAATACAACGTCATTACCAAGGAATAATAATACTTCAGGCATGATGAATCAGACATCCACTTCACAGTCTTCTTATGTTCTTCCTACCTATTACTGTGTCACACTGTCGCAACAGCCACAGTTCACACACTTCTCTCAAGTTAATGATGATCCACTGCAACAGGATTACTCTTAATCCAATTTCAGTTAAGATAGCTTGCATATAGCTCTTCTTTCTGTAGAATGTACATATCTATATATACATCTATATAGTCCGTCAGTAATTCGAATTCATATAATTATAGAAATTTGCTGAGATAACCCATGGAAATTTTAGAGTTAAATTCTTAGATTGCGTGCAGAAAAATAAAACTCAAATCATAGCCATGAGGAATCAATAGCTTACTTGTAAAAATTCTAATTACTCCTCAATTTCTTAAGATTAATTTGACAAAATCATTGTAAGCAACTAATATTCATTTAGTATTTATTTTTCTTTTTTCTAATTTTTTTAGATTTCATTCTGTTATTTTAAGGTGCAGATATCAATTATTTTTATAATTCTTGATCTTTCCAAACTTGTATGGGACGATTAGCAAAAAGTAGTTCCTTGTTTCATTGAACTTGTTAAATGAACTAGTTTGTATTATGTTACATTTTTTTTTTTGCAATTTCTTATAGAAATTGTGAATGTGTACTTCCTCTAATAAGCCTTCAGGAATTAACAGATACTTTCATCATCTATAAATAACGAAATTATTTCACTGTTTTTTTTTTTTTTTTCATTTGTCATTGTGTTATAAGGGTGTTAAGGCAAATGACGAGCGTTATTCAATCATAAAATTGAGGTTCCGGTTAGACTAGTATCATCTCTCTTATGTAGATAAGAGATATTGCTAACTCAGTCTACACATCTAAAAATTATAGTTTCGCACTCTAAATAAATTATCTTTGTTAGGAAACAGATATATAATCACAGGCACTTTAGTTTTTATTGTTTTTGCCGTTCTTTTTAAAAAAAAAAAAAAACATTTAGGGCAGGTGACATGCGTGATGTCAATCAAAAATTGAAGCCCCGGTTCGGTTGTTATTCTATATCATCTCTTACGTAGATAAGAGATATTACTAACTTATTTCCACATCTAAATAATTATAGAGTTTCGTACTCTACATAAATTATCTGTGTTAGAAGACAGACATATAACCACCATCATTTTAGTTTTCTTTTGAACATTCAAGGCGGATGGCGTACGTGACGTGAACTAAAAAATTGAAGCTCCAGTTTGATCTTTGTGATGTGTAATCATCGCTTATGTAGATAAGAGACACTGCTAACTTAGTCTCCACATCTAAATAACTGTAGAGTTTTCGTACTCTACATAAATTATCTGTGTTGGAAGACAGACATATAACCACCATCATTTTAGTTTTTATTGCTTTTACCGTTTTTTTTTTTTTTTTTTTTGAACATTCAAGGCAAGTACGGACACATGCTGTTGTTAATCAAAACATTGAAATCTTGCTTTGTTTGGTATTTATTCCATATCGTCTCTTATACAGAAAGAGATATTGCTAACTCAATATCTCCACACCTATCTGTGTTAGAAGACACACATATAACCACCATCATTTTAGTTTTTTATTGTTTTTACCGTCATTCTAAATATTGTTAATTGACAATGTTGCATTCTGTTTAGTATTCGGCACGTTCATTTTAGACCATTTTCAAATATCGAAAATGCTTAGTTAATCGGAATTTCTTTGTTGGATAACTGGAGATAATTCTAATTGCTACTATTAGGTGATCAGAAAAAAAAAAACATATTACCTTTTAAATTTTTGAATGGTGGGGACACCTCAAGAATTAAGTTTTTGAATGGTGGGGACACCTCAAGAAAAACCACACTTTCATCATTTCCGATTAACTATATTTAATGAATGATGCCAAAAGTCTTATCGTGCTGCAGGTTTTTCATCTTCCATCCTACTATTACTAACTGAATGTAACATAATTTGTTAATCTTTATAGTACACTGATCAACAAAAATGTTAATTTGTTGCTCCGTCTCTCTCTCTCTCTCTCCCCCTCTTTCTTGTTGCTACGACGACTTCATGCCTTAAACAGTCGTAGTAAACAAACATAGAAATTGTTGCATGGAGATTGAGAAAATGCTGTGCTCGGTCTAATAAACTTTTCTCATACTGAGACAAACTACAACATAACTGCTTAGCATAATTAATTAATTAATTGCTTCCTTCAATATGTGAAACACAAGTCATCAAAACAGATTCAGTGTTGTCACAAAAGATCTCACAAATTACGGGAAACAATTATCATAAAGCCAAGTGGAATCTTATCAAAAAAAAAAATTGTTTATCATTTTTATATCAGAAATTAAATTGAATACAAGTAACATACATGATTGAAAAGTTCTTTTTCTTGAAAATGTGAATGGAAAATTTTTATGAATGGTTGTATTACAGTGCACCAACCGTCACCAACAAGATAAACCCTTATGCACTGGCAAGATTGGTAACAAATTATTCAAATACTGATAATAATGAACATGGTGATTTGTAGATTGAATGAAAACACCGACTGTAAATAGGAAAAATGTAGAAAAAAAAAAAAAAAAAACGAAAAACTGTATCACCGATTCTGCAATATGAAAAATATATTTGTAATGCAACAAAGTGCTGTAAATCTGTGTAATGTGCTCCTTTACCTTTTATAGTTTGGAGTTTCCCAATTTCAGGATAACTATTTTCTTCTTCTTTTGAAACTCCCAAATCATAAAAGTGGAGAGACATAGCACCTTCTTCAATTAATTAGTCAAATTCAACTATCCTATAAAATGAAAAAGAATGAGACCCAATTTGAGAAAAGTTTTAAAAAAAGTGAGGTATCGAAAGTAGCAACAACATTCCCAACAAATACACAAATTTACATATCATAATTGTAGTCTGATAAGTAAATCGATCATTTCCAGAAGGAAGAGCCAAAGCAAACTGTTTCAAAGGAAATTTAATTGAACTATAACCTTTCATACATGCAGAACCGAAAAGGAAATTAAAAAGCCATTTTAAAAGAGAGATAAAATAAAATGTTATGATTACAGACACATATTAACTTGGTTTGTAGCACTATAAAATCATTCAAATGAAAAAAAAAAATTTGAAATCGCTGAAAATCTTTTCTCTATTTTGCAAGACGAACAGTGAGTGAATACACCAAATCCCGAAAAGACCCCTGAAATGAACAAACAATCTGGAAACAAAGATACCAGTGTGAACTGGTTATTCGGAAAAACGTAAGTATTACAAAGAAGGTGAAAAAGGCAAGTGAATAGTAGAAGAAAAAATACTGAGCTGAAAATTGGCAAATAAAAGATACTTTGCGAAAAAAAAAGAAAAAAGCTTAAGAGATGATAACAACGGGCATAAACATCGATCGATTGAGAAATTCCGGGAAAGTATTACTATAACAATGATACTTCTCGCAACACAACCATTAAAATTATGTACGAAAGGAAATACAAGGAAAAAGTGCAGAAAAGAGGAATTACCATTTGAAGAAAGAAATAAAGAAATTGTACAAAGTATATAAATGGAAATTTAGGGTTGGCAGCATCGTAAGATGCAGAAGGCAAGATATTTATTTATAACAAGAGAATTAAATAAAGGCATTTCAAGAAATCGACAAGTTACATTCGTAATGTTAAATTTCAAAATGCAACAACAAACACTGACTTACCTGTCGAAGATGATATTAGTACTCAAATCTAAATTTAATTAAGTATCTAAATCTGAATTCAAATATATCTATATATTATCAAATCTTCCGCCCTTCAATCTCTTCAAATTTTATGTTATTACCACTCCTGCACTCCTCATACTTTCCTGTTATCCTCTTCCTCCAAAAAAAAAGGGTAAAGTTAGGTAAATACCTCTATTTTACCTTCTACATCTCTTAGGATTACGCTATATTGCATGATGCACCAGTGTCTTATCGTGATATGTCAATCTTGTGTTTAAAAATTGAACGTAGCATAAATGAAAAGAATACGAAGCAATCTTGAATGGAATGGAAGTTTCATGCTTTAACAGGAAGAATTAAATATCTCCCAATTAAGTCATTAATAAATGACAGTATGCACGGAAATTAGTTAAAAAGGTTAGAGTTTCTAAAACTTCTTCGTCAGGTAGGAAAAAAAAATGAAGGATTTTAATTACGACAAAGGCAAGGAAGGCGCTAAAATTATTTCTGAGAAAGAGTTACAAAAGTGAATAAAAGGCACTCTAGATCTTTAGAAGAACAGAATTAAGTAAAACTTTGAGAATGAAATATAATTACAACCAATTTAAGTGGGTCATCATCGAGCAACATAATTGCAAAACCAATAAGTGACATTCAAAGCAGCTTTTTGAAGTGACGATAACAATAAGACGAAAAAGAATTGAGAAAAAAGGCAAAAAAGTAGAATACGAAATCTTTATGAAAAAAATAATTTCCAAAATTTCAACAAATAATGGAAAAAACGTTCCAAGGATATGGGGTATTTAACAAGAATGAAATAACCAAACCATAGAAGTGCACAAAATAACCCAGGATAAAGAGAATGGACAAAGAAGTCTAGAAAATTCCATGTTCTTGCATGAATTGTGAAAAATTTCGGGAAATTAGTTTCTTTCGTAATCCAGATAATTACAAGACAATTTTTTTTCTCCAAACAAACAACATTAAAAATCAACATTAGAGTCGAGAGATTCAAAATAAAACGCTTATTTACAAAAAGAAAAAAAGGAAAAAAAGCACAAACTGCTGGCCAGCGATGAATAGAACATTTCAAAATATAAGAAAAGTTTTGCATTAAACAAACCTTATGTCTGCTAATTTCTCAACGACTCAAATTCTTACAACCATAGCCAACTTTAAAAGAGCAGTAATACATGAAAAGTTTATGAATTATTTGGACTGGACGTGCCACCATTAATATTACCGTAACGACAAGTATTAAGCAGAAACTCTCCAATTTGTTCAAGATGAGACGCAGCTTTAGTAAGCGATGCAATACTATCCACAATTTTTGATTCACGTGCTAATTGCTGTTCGAAAAGAAGCTCGGCACGACGCTGAAGCTCTTCCTGTCGCTGAAATACGAAAACAAATGCATTTTAAATACTGTCAAAAATAACAATTACTGAATGATGGATAAGAATGAATGTTATCACAAACTTACCTTATCTTGACACATTTCATATGCAGCAAACTACGAAGATAAATCCTTAAAAAGGATTCATCTTTGTAATTTGTTGTTGCTTTTTTTTTCATTTTTGGCCAAATTCAATACAAGCGATATGAAACATAACTTTTCAAGTTAAAGTATGCTCAGAAGTTGATATGAAAAAAGATAAAAATGTGCCATAATGCCATAATTTTCATGTTTATTCTCACAGTTCTTAAGATGAATAAAACGAATACGAATTAGCAAATTTTGAAAGTTCCATAAATTTGGATTTAGGAAATGAGAGAAAAATCAAATACACAAGTTATTCAGTAAAAATCAGCAGTATGCTATAAACGATTCCATGTTTTTCAGTGGCAAATACTGTGCTCAAGACGACATAAATACAAATAAGAAAAAACATATAGTGTAGAAAGTGAAAAAAAAAATAAATATGATAACCTTTAAAACATTTATTTGTCTGGCAATCAATTCAGTCATAATCGCTAGTTCGTGTCCTCCATTACTACTTGGAACTGTATCCGTTTTAGGGAAATGTGTAGCGGCAGAAAGAACATCAAATGGTTTAGAAAATAAACTTACAATCTAAAATACATGTTTTAATTCGATCAAAAATTTCCACAACCATTTGATAACTATAAAATAATAGAAAAACAAATAATTTGCAAATTATAAAAACCAGCACTAAACAAACTAAGACAAAGCTATATCTCGTACAAAGTCTAATCTAAATGATGCAGTGAGTCATATGCAATGAGCTAAAAACAAATCAAAAACTACATTTGAAAATTACCTACCGGAGAATTTTTTGGTTCTGCTATGCAACTCACGCTGTTGAACATTGCCTGCGGCTCTTTCGTAATTTGTGATACATGCTTCTTATTACCTAAATACCGTAAAATAACCATATGCCTAATGTTCAAATTTCTTCACGTATTTCCTTCAAAATAAGTTTTATTTCGACATTCACTGTTTTTGCATTCATTTGTCAGTGTTGAAGGAACACTTACAAGAATGTGTAGCCCTCCAGACAATGACCTATATTTTGTAGTTACTAACAACTAATCGATGGATTATAGGGAAAGTGTGTTGTCCTTTTAAATAAATTCATTATAGAAGTGCACGCACTGCAAGCAATATGAACAAGCTCGCCTAGAATTACTTGGAAAGTTAAAGCACGGCATCAATAATTTATAAAGATAGTCAGACTTGAAACTCTCCACTGAATACACTAGACAGCTCAAAACCTGTTCGATACACACACAATATGCAAAATTAGTTGTACAGCAAATATTATCGCTACTACAAAATTCAATGCAAGTCAAAAATCAGAATTGAAAAATCAGATTCGATTTTGTAGAAAACGTACCATTCTGAGCAGCTTGGTTGATTAACATTTGTGGGTAAATTACTGGTTTTGCATTTGATGAAGATGGTGATCTTTCTGAAAATAAATTACATGACAGAAAAATAAACTAAGATTTAGCAAAGTCTAACTAATTTCCCAGTTCACTTCTCTCAATATTGGAAAATTTTCAGGTATTCCAAAGTTACACCGTACTGTAACGATTACTACCACTACCGAAAAAAAAAACCTCTCTTTATGCTCAGGTAAAATCAACTACTTTTGGAATATCTAAATAGAAATAACCGTAGTTATTGTGCGCGCCAAGTTATATCAACAAGAAGAAATGACCCACCTAACTGCCCATTTTCAAGTAACTGGATTTTCTTGTCATTACTTTCACGTCTCATCAACGCTTCCAGTTGCATATAAAAGGGCTCATTGTTTTCATTTACCGTGTTTAGAACTTTATCGCCATTCTGATAGAGCATTCGAACCATTTCCATTTCCGCTGGCGTGAATCTAATATTCGTATCTTGTGGTACAATACCATTACTCGTTTCTCGTCTGAAAAATTGGTGAAATGAGGATCAAAATTTTTATATCTCCCATCTACCTTTTTGCTTCACGAAATATGCTCACCGCAAAGCTTCGATTTTCCCTCGAGCTCCAGCTTGTATGTTTTGTATTTTCTTTTTTAATCTGTTCACGCCAGAATGAATCCCGAATTCCTCAAAAAGGCGGGCATCAATAGCATCCCACATTTGATGACGCGCTTTACGATCTTCCTTTTTCTGACTGAATGTTCGCAGAAATGCTAGAATATTGTTATCGATTATTTGGAATACAAATTCTCAATTAGTTCAATTTTTAATATTTCAACTTCAAATGAAGAAATGTGATATCACTCACAAATGCGACAGTAAAAAAAAAAGGCTAAAACCAATTAAAATAAAACAAGCAACCTCGACATCTTCTATAGAGTTCTACCAAACGGATACACATCGGCATCGGGATTGTCATACTACTTCCCGATTCCTTTGTCGGCCAGTCTTCTAAAGAATGTATGTAATAGAGCTAAAACCTGCGATAAATCTTACTGCATCCAAAACTGCAATATCAGTTTCTATTAAGCAGTCTCAAAACATTGTCCCAAATCAGAAATTTAGTATAATAAACATAATAAAAAGATAAAATAGAAGAGAAAATAATATCAAAATAAATATGATGAATAATACACTAATCTATACATAAAAATTATTTTTAAGAAATACCTCTTGCATTACCCAAATCATCTCGGGCTCTTTTTGCTTTTGGTCCATCCAAATCATTTGCTCCTGTTTCGTTAAAAGGGCTCTAAAATCATGGATTTAAATTAAATCTAGTTTAACGTAAAAAGCAGTAAACTGTTTCACAATAAAAGCAGTGCGCACTAGCATAAAATCTTCATGAAATCTATAAATCCTCAGTGAATCAATTAGCCTTATCTTATAGAATTACAATGAAAGGGTTAACCTCAACATGCTCATGGAATATATTCTCGAAAACGCTCGGAATTTCATCACTTTCAGAACTGTTATCGATTGCGGTAGAGGCGGCACGTTTCCCATCTAAATAGCAATGCTGTTCAGTGACAATAAACCAGGACAGTTTATTATGTGAAGGTTGGTTTTGAAGGATTAAATTTGAAGGATGTGATACATTAATTGTCGGAAGCTGCTAACAAAAGAGCCTACTACCTTTCTGTTCATTTCAAAAAATAAAAAATTTCGCAATTCCACAAATTACAACATAAGGTAATATACCTGCTTGACTATTAGCACTAAGCAATCTAGAAATACTGCCTAAAATTTGGTTTGCAAAAAAGCTCGATACTTCTTCATCAGCATCATTATTACCATTGGTTAGACCATTTTCACCCGAATAACATCCCTAAAACCAAAGCTTACATATATATGATTTGGATAATTAAATAATTACATGTATAACTGATTTAGATAATTGAACAATTAATTCGTATTACATATAAGTCGTAATAAGCACTGATATCACGGGAATAAAAAAGAAAGATTGAAATATTTAACAATTATTGGTGACCGTTATAAAGTATTTAGTGCTAACAAAGCCATGATTAATAAAATAATTACTTCATCGGAATCTGCTTTCATTACTGATCCGGATCTATTCGCAACATCGAAATCGTCTCTAAAATGTACGAAACACTAAATCCATTAAAGACAAGGAGAACTTTGTCGCTTGCTTCTCCATAAACTGCAGGTAAGCATGCTTACTAGATCAAAATACATACAACCCTTAAAGCTTCATTATTTATTAATTCATATTTTATACTGTAGCAAATATATGCAAAATGGAATTCAGAATGAAAAATTAAATAAAATGTAACTACAATCCACTTGTAAAATTCTGAATCAAACTCATCACTTTTACAAATTTCACATACTGAAACTCAATTAATTCATTCCTTTTTATTTATTTAATCCCTGAAATAAAAATGCATCACGATATAAATAATGCCAGTAATATCAAAGATATTAGATCATTAAATCAGAGTGCTTTTTAATAACAAAAATAAACTTACTTTTTGATAACCATGCGATGGGTACGTCGACAACGGGACATAAAAACCCCTTAAATTAATATGAAATAAAATTACATTTCAAGGGCATAATAAGGACAAATAGAAAAAAAAAAACGTATGAGATATTCCAACAATTATAATGCTTTGTTTGCTTATAAAAAAAAATAAGTCTATAAGTTAACAAAATTAACATATAATACTAATTAGAAGTAAACGTGAATTTATTCACGTTTAAGAATAAACATAATAAAATATTGCAAAGGATAGAAATTGATGAAGTACAAAGCGCAACGGACGCGAAACTTACCAATTCAATAGAGTGCACATACACCTAGAACTGGTCTATATTTCAAGAACTACAAAATAACGCAGCTCTGACGTCACGTAACGGTGCACTATGCAACAGCAACGTCTTACAACTAAGGGATGGATTATCCCGCTGATGACAATCGATTACTCATCATCTAAGATCATCAAATATTGAGGATAATTAGAGTGTGTTATCTGATTGTAGCACAGGCCTCGTGGCGCAATGGATAACGCGTCGGTCTACGGAACCGAAGATTGCAGGTTCGACTCCTGCCGAGGTCGTCGCAGCTTTTGTGAAATTTAACTTTCTTATTTGAATTGTCGGAGATGTTAGTTGCCGTTTTGATTCGATAAAGAGAGGAAAATTGCTAAATGAAATGCAAAAATTTTCAAATGCACAAAAAAGGTGTATTCACTATTGCTTTAATTGATAGATTAATTTGTGAGTTAGACTAAGTTTATTATTTTAAAATGACTAAAGTAGTGTGAAATTAAAATTAATTCTCAATTAAATGCTTATTCTTAATGAATCATTTTATGAAATTCTTTCAATGATAGCAATTTAATACAAATAATGGAGCAAAATTTTAGTCATAAAAATGCTAAAGGATTGGATAAAATAGTATGACAAATTTAACTGTTTAAATTTGAATATCAAAGTATAAAATCAAATTTTTATTTTTTCATTTGAACAAATTAGTTCAAAAAATGGTTTTAGGATAAGTGATTTCGAAGTGAATAAAGAAACTTTTTTATTTCAATATTATTATTATTACTACTTTCATTATTATAAAATTATGAAAATAATTTATTGAAGTACATTTAAAGGATAAAGCAATTTGATAGAAAATTTTTCTTATTAAAGAGTTAGCATTGCCTAAGAGATGCAGAAGGTAAAATAGAGGTATTTACCTAACTTTACCCTTTTTTTTTTGGAGGAAGAGGATAACAGGAAAGTATGAGGAGTGCAGGAGTGGTAATAACATAAAATTTGAAGAGATTGAAGGGCGGAAGATTTGATAATATATAGATATATTTGAATTCAGATTTAGATACTTAATTAAATTTAGATTTGAGTACTAATATCATCTTCGACAGGTAAGTCAGTGTTTGTTGTTGCATTTTGAAATTTAACATTACGAATGTAACTTGTCGATTTCTTGAAATGCCTTTATTTAATTCTCTTGTTATAAATAAATATCTTGCCTTCTGCATCTTACGATGCTGCCAACCCTAAATTTCCATTTATATACTTTGTACAATTTCTTTATTTCTTTCTTCAAATGGTAATTCCTCTTTTCTGCACTTTTTCCTTGTATTTCCTTTCGTACATAATTTTAATGGTTGTGTTGCGAGAAGTATCATTGTTATAGTAATACTTTCCCGGAATTTCTCAATCGATCGATGTTTATGCCCGTTGTTATCATCTCTTAAGCTTTTTTCTTTTTTTTTCGCAAAGTATCTTTTATTTGCCAATTTTCAGCTCAGTATTTTTTCTTCTACTATTCACTTGCCTTTTTCACCTTCTTTGTAATACTTACGTTTTTCCGAATAACCAGTTCACACTGGTATCTTTGTTTCCAGATTGTTTGTTCATTTCAGGGGTCTTTTCGGGATTTGGTGTATTCACTCACTGTTCGTCTTGCAAAATAGAGAAAAGATTTTCAGCGATTTCAAATTTTTTTTTTTCATTTGAATGATTTTATAGTGCTACAAACCAAGTTAATATGTGTCTGTAATCATAACATTTTATTTTATCTCTCTTTTAAAATGGCTTTTTAATTTCCTTTTCGGTTCTGCATGTATGAAAGGTTATAGTTCAATTAAATTTCCTTTGAAACAGTTTGCTTTGGCTCTTCCTTCTGGAAATGATCGATTTACTTATCAGACTACAATTATGATATGTAAATTTGTGTATTTGTTGGGAATGTTGTTGCTACTTTCGATACCTCACTTTTTTTAAAACTTTTCTCAAATTGGGTCTCATTCTTTTTCATTTTATAGGATAGTTGAATTTGACTAATTAATTGAAGAAGGTGCTATGTCTCTCCACTTTTATGATTTGGGAGTTTCAAAAGAAGAAGAAAATAGTTATCCTGAAATTGGGAAACTCCAAACTATAAAAGGTAAAGGAGCACATTACACAGATTTACAGCACTTTGTTGCATTACAAATATATTTTTCATATTGCAGAATCGGTGATACAGTTTTTCGTTTTTTTTTTTTTTTTTTCTACATTTTTCCTATTTACAGTCGGTGTTTTCATTCAATCTACAAATCACCATGTTCATTATTATCAGTATTTGAATAATTTGTTACCAATCTTGCCAGTGCATAAGGGTTTATCTTGTTGGTGACGGTTGGTGCACTGTAATACAACCATTCATAAAAATTTTCCATTCACATTTTCAAGAAAAAGAACTTTTCAATCAATGTATGTTACTTGTATTCAATTTAATTTCTGATATAAAAATGATAAACAATTTTTTTTTTTGATAAGATTCCACTTGGCTTTATGATAATTGTTTCCCGTAATTTGTGAGATCTTTTGTGATAACACTGAATCTGTTTTGATGACTTGTGTTTCACATATTGAAGGAAGCAATTAATTAATTAATTAATTATGCTAAGCAGTTATGTTGTAGTTTGTCTCAGTATGAGAAAACATAGTTTATTAAATTCATCCCAATATTTCCTCAATTTTCTTGCAACATTTTCTATGTTTGTTTTAAACGTAGCAACAAAATTTCTGTTATTTAAATTTAGAAACAAATAAAGCGATAAGATAGCACAGTGGTTGATGTGACACGATAGTTCGATCGTTTAGGGATCACGTGACATTGTCCACGACATGCGACATCTAATTCTAATATGTTTGCAGTTTTTAAAACGAAATCTCATTGGAGCAAATATTGGAGAGAGAGAGAGAGAGAGAGAGAGAATATATGAAATTAAATATGAATGTTCACATGGTACCAATATTATTTATGCTCATCTTTCTTCACTTTATAATCTTCATTATTTGATGAATTTTGTGGGAATGTAATTTTTTGACTGGAAATGCCGAATAGTACATTATGTCATTATATGGCACTAACTAACTAATTAACTAATCAACAAATGCAAATTACAATTAGCAATAAAGCAACAAATTTGATAAACAAAAATGTGATTTTGCTTTTTTGAATTTTTCGGGTGAGATAGTTGCAAAATATCAAAATGCTAAAATTCGCTCATTCTAAAATATTTTATTTCAAATTTAAAAGAAAAAAAAATGTTTCTTATCATGTGTTAGAATAATTATTTCTTTCTCGTAATTGATAGTATTTTTCAAATAATTCGAAATGATAAATTGCCTTTTGTAATAGTGTCTTCACACATTATGTTTTGATTATAATAACGATAATAAACAAACAATGTTCCAAAATTTTGATGACAAACCTCTGTATATGAAAACAGAAAATGTCACATTGAATATTAATTGGATTTTTGTATTAGATTGATTTTTTTTTTATTCAAATTACATGCCGGGGAAAATATGCAAATGATGAAATTTAAAATATCTGAAAAAGAAAAGAAAATAAATCTTAGAGACAATGACTATGATAATACTACAAGTTTAATCCAGTTCTAAATTAAAATAAATAAAAGCATTTTGCTAAGAAAAAAAAAATTAAATTTTTATCATAACAATTTAATCAAAAAGAGCTGATCGCAGTAGTTCTTCTTTCGAAAATTTTTGTTGACAAATGTGATGAAATTTAAATGAGGGCATTCTTTATCTACTTGTTCATATTTTATCATCATCATTATCATTATAATTAATGAATATATAATATCTTATTCAACCACAAATATTTTAATCATTATAAATTTTAATATTGGATTATCCAATTTCTTAAGTTTTCCTTAAATTAAGTCAATAATTAAATGGTAGCAAAAATTTGATGTATATGTTAAAATGAACCAAATTTCATCATCATCCCTTTTCATAAGAAAGGAGAGCTCGTTTTCCATCATAAATCAATGAATTCGTTTGTTGAATGTTGATTTTAGGATATTTGCGAAAAGAAATAAAAAGGGAATGAAATTTGTACAGAAATGAATAACATTTATTATTTGTTTTATTTTTAATTAATTGATTTTAAGTGATTTTTGTTTTAATTCTTTTTTTTTTTTAAACATTATCATATAACTTTTTTTTTTCTTTTACTTTTTATCAATTAATGGAACTATTATCAATTTGAAAATTAGACGATTGTAAAAAAATTAAAGCAAAAATTGAAATGCCTCTTAATGGCTTTTCTTTTTTTTTTCTCCCTCTGTCTCTCTTAATTTTTTGAAGTAAGTACAGAAAAAAGAAATTATAAGAGAGTTTTAATTTCTATCAACTTACTTAGACTATTTTAGATAAGATAATAGGAAGCTTTCTTCTTTCACATTAAATTATCAGAATAAAAATTTTTTCTTGATATGTAAACATTATAATTTTTTATTGAAGTTATACGGTTGCAAAAATTAAACGTTTCACGTTTTAAGCGTAAGAATGACAAGTGCTAATTAATTTTACAATTTCTAGAATTACAAGCCAACTTTAAATTCTTACAAGTTAACTCTTAACGAAATGTTAACAAATTTCTAATCGATATTCTACATTTGCATAGTGCTAATTGATAATTCTAATTTATATTTTTTTTGTTTTGTCTATGAATTTCAATATTTATCATTATTTATATATTTATCATATGATAATTGTAATTGATATTTTTTATTTTCTATGATTGTCAATATTTATCATATCAATTGATTTATATTTATGCATAATCACTTAAATAATGATAATTACAAATTTGCTTAAAAAGATTTTAAATCGAATACATTTTACTTGAGTATAGTTATCTTATCTTATCTCAAGCATATTAGCATGATAATTCTTATCAAATACAGGCTAGAATAATCAATGATAACATATTTTCTATGAGTGTTAACAACTCTCTTAAGAATAAATATCAAATTATTCTGTCAACTACCAAGAAATAGCTTTTTCTTTTTTCCATTTAACTTTAATATTCAAGCATTAATTTTATAAAATCAAAAATTAAAAGACGTAATTGAATTTAGAATATTTATCATTTACTAAACTGATATGATATATGTGATTTATTATCACTTATATGATTACAAGTTTGTTTAGAAAAAGAAAAACTTTAATTTAAATATATTGTCACTTTCTTATATTGCCATTTTATTTCAAATTCTTCCATTATAATTCTATCAATAGTTTGCTATTTAATGTTTTTGAAATTAAGACTTAATTTAAATTAATTTAAAGCAGTAAGAAAAAATAAAATGTCTTACATTCATTTCAATTATTTAATCTCTTAAATGTTCCCCAAAAATGCTTACTAAAACTATTTACTCAGTGTTTATCATTTCTAATCTATCATTTAATGATAATTTCACTCATTCTTATCATTGATTCATTGGTAGATTTGAAGTATGCAATTTGAAGTAGATTGAAAAATGTCACATGTAATTGTCACTCACTGTGATATATTATTATTTAATAGATAGACATTTCGTATTTTACTTTTATAGCTTTTATCTTTGAATATATATTTGAAATTTGAATATTTCAGTGTTTTAATATTTCAATGTTTTACTTTTAACTTTCGTATTATTTTTCTGATATATTCGAAATAAAATTGAAAGAGTCTGAAATGTTGTAGTTAATTTAATTTATATTCTAAATAGACTGAAGCAGCTGTGACATTAAGTAATAAACATTACTTTGTATTTCATTTTGAACAATTTATAGCTTTATAAAATCAATGTAATGTTAATTATGAGTGATTGAAAATCTATCACATTATCGCTTCTCAATGGTGACAACATTTTCTGTCACTGGAATGGTTGACACAATTGTCTTGATGAAATTACTGAAAATTATTGTAAAATAGATATTTTAACAGAATTTCAAATCATCAAAGTTTTATTATTTACAGAAATGAAAAATCATACATTGAAGTCTATAAACAAATGGACAAAAAGAAAAAGAAATTTCACTTTCATTATTTGTTAAATCTTATTCCATTAGAATTTCAAAATTTTTGAAAGAAATTAATGAAAATAACTTCAATATTATTAATTTTGTACTTATACAAAGTTAATTATAAAATTTGAAATGAAAAATAAATTATGTAAAAATACAATTCCAATAATAAATAATAAATTAAACATAAGTCATTGGATGAGTATTATTACTACGATGAGCATAAATAGTTAGCGGTGTTTGACGACGAAATGCATCGTCTGATTCTTTCATTGTGATTCTGAAATATTTCAATATTTAAATGTAATTTAATCATTAAAAATAAATTATCAAAAAATTAAAATAAGAAATTGAATTTTACGCTTCTTATCATCTGAATTTACCGGAATTTTGAACTAAAGATTGATGTTATATTCATTCAACATTTTTCTCTATCAGTTTAACAATTAATTGAAAATGATTTCTCATTTAAACAGATCGGTACCGTTTTTGCTGATGCATTATCAACGGACTATTCCATGACCTACTTGGTGCGGTACCATAACCACTTTCATGTCCATTATCACCTGAATTACCGGAATTTCGAGATTTTTCATCATCGGTCAAACTGAAATTTTTCATTATCGATCAAACTGAAATTTAAATCGTTAGCATCAATAGTAAATTTAAATTTTTTCAACTAGTTAGCACAAAAATCAACAATATTTTCATAATTTTACAACCACAAAAGAAAAAAAAGAAGAAAAAAGAAAGAAAAGAAGAAGAAAAAACAAAGATAAAAAGGAGAAATTTTATCAATTTTTAAAATTATACATTTTAGAATTAAAAATATCATAATATAATTAATTCTTTGTAATTTTGCAATATAAATCCAATTAATCATCATTTCGCTGCAATAAAATTTTCGAGTACTTCAATAATTTATTAAAATGCTATAAGCTTTGCATTATGAATTTATAAAAAGTCACTTTTTATCATTTTAAATTATAAATAAGATGTAATTTTGATCTAATAAAGTTTCATTAAATCTAAAATGCATTAATAATTTGCATTTTCTCTTAAAATTATACTTAAAATCATTGTTACATTTTTTTCAATTTCTTGGCTTTTTCTATTCATTTACTACTGTTAATCAAAAAATGTGACAATTCCGCCTATTTTTAAGCATTCGAATTTTACATAACGATTACAAAATGCTGTGAAAGATACAAAACTACAAAACTTTTCATTTTTCACTTGTTTTTAAATCGATTCAAATTGATTTTTGTATGGATTGTTAAAATTTGATTTTTGCATAATTTTTCCTTTTATGCTTCATTTATGAAGTTTTTTTAGCATGAACTTTTGCGCCGTCCGTGATTTTTTTTTCTTCCTATCGTAATTTATGAAATATTAATGAGCTAATATGGTATACTTCTTCTTGTGCTTATTTTTCAATCCTAATTATTTTAGTTTTCTAAATTAAAATTTTACTTTTTAATCAGTTAGAAACCAAACAAAATAAACTCTAACAAAATTAACAGTTTTAATTTAGTTACAAATAAATCCGTTACATTTCAGGAAAAAAAATATAATAAAAATTTATAGTACCTTTATGACTTAAAGAAAAAAGGTGAAATTTTTCACTGTCATAATATTATTGTTGTCACTTAAACAAAAAAAAAAAAATTAAATATGAGAAATTTTACCGTTTCGGAGATGAAACAGGCATTACGTCGTGCTCTTCACGTTCCTTTTCCGCTGAATTTCCGGATGAATCTAGACTAAGCGGAGAATGTTGAGATGGTGGTGGCGGTGGACGACATGTTGGTGGTGGCCTTCGCACTGATGTTAAACCATAAAGTAACTTAAAACGGATAATTAAAAAAAGTCATAATTAAACTCAAAAAAAAAAAAAATAAATTTGCAATTTTATTTAATTTATAAAATTTTTGCTTCTCAAAATGATTTTTTCGAGTTGTTGATTAGTCTATTCAAAACAGTTACTTAAAATAAGTAATGAAAAAAAAATTTTTTTTTTTTTGCATATAATTTTGAAACAAGTATAATTGAGGTCAAAAGTTCATACTTCTCGTCTTGATACATATGCTAGAGAGTTTTCCGGATATTTTATAGCATGTGCAGAATTAAAAATTTCATTTCCCGGAATTTCTTCATATAATCTTCCAACGGTACAGTAACCGTCTGTTGATCCACGAAGCCGGCATACTGGTCCGGACTGAACCGATGAATTTCTCATCAAATTTGTTGAAAATTTATTTGGATGACATGGATAACTCCTACAAAAAAAACTTGTCAAATTTAAATTAAATCAAAAAAATTTAATTATCATTTAGTTAAGGTAAAGTGATTGAAAAAAAAAATCCTCAGTTAAAAAAGATAATCGATAAAACTTATCAAATTTAAATTAACATTTAGTTAAGGTAAAGTGATTGAAAAAAAAATCCTCAGTTAAAAAAGATAATCGATAAAACTTATCAAATTTAAATTAAATCAAAAAAATTTAATTAACATTTAGTTAAGGTAGAGTGATTGAAATTTTTGAAAATCTAATATTCATTACAAGTTATTTTTATTATAATAAAAATGTATTAATAAAAGGTCAAATATTTCACATTTACAATCTAATCAATCGATTGATAAAATTGATCATTTAAAGGTTAACCTTAGCGAATTTGAAGTGACCCGAATAGCTTTATGCTTCATAAAATTATTCTCAGCGGACCCGTATAATAAATCACCATTTATCATTGAATTACTATCACGAATTGTTGTGGTATATGGCCAATCGCTACTATTTAATATAATATCTGCCGAAAATTCCGTTTTTCGTTTTATTTTTGCTCGTCCATTTCGATTAAACCTAAAAAAAAAAAGAATGAAAGTCAAATAATTCCTATTTTCTCTACAAATATAAAAATGTAATTTTACTTTAAAATTTTCATTATCTTTTTCAATAAAATTATTATTATTAAACTATTAATGCAATATTTTATTCTGTTCATCTATTTTGAGAATTTATAATTCATCTATTTATTGGTGCGGAAAAAAATAGATTTGAAATATTTTTCAATCTTTTTTTTTTTTGGTGCGGAAATTTTGATAACAATTTTCTTCTCAAAGCCAATTTATGAGTTAGTAAAAGAGAATAAAATTATTCCAAATAACAATACTCTCTTATTTTCTAATAATGAATGAATGAATTGGTAAGGAAATAATGGAAATCGGATTATCATTTTGTTTTCCTAAATATATGAAATTAAACAAGTTTTTAATTTAAATGGACATTTTAGGATAGAATTTGATGGTAAAAGAGAAAAGTGACCATTTTTAAATTTATGAATAAACTGCATTTCATAAATTGCAAAATAAAATGCATTTTCATCATGCAGCACAAAAATTTAATGTTACATGCATGTTGCATGCTAGAATTTCACGACAACAATTTGAACACATTCAAATAATCTAATTACAAAACAAAAGGTATGCATATGAGTACTTCATAAAGAGTACTTGAATTTAATTCCTCTAAATGAGTAATTAATTAAGAAATGATCAAAGATGGGAAAGATAGGTCAAATGATTGAAAAGATTAATGTTGCAAAAGTAGAGCGAAATATTTCATAAAATTTTTAGAGAATACTATAAGGAAAAAAATCTTTAAAACGGCTAAAATGAATGAATAAATTAACTCAAATATGCTTTATTCCAACAATCGTAATGCTGTACAGATCAAAGATCATCTTATTAAAAGCAAATACCAAAGCAAAATCATTTCCAAAAAAAAAAAAAAAAAATTTCGACATGCTCATAAATGTAAATTTTTAGCAAATTTGATTGCTATAACATTTTAGTATGAATTGTAATGTCACAACGAAATTAATTGCATAGCAAAAAACTGTGCTTTAAAAATGAGGATAAAATAGGATGAGAAATGCATGCAGACATTTCCGCTTCTTCCTGCATTTGGCATATTTTCAATTGCATTTTTGCAGGCTTATCTTAGACTGGCTTATTTATTGATTATTTAAATGATAATTATACATTTACGAAAGGCAATTTAGTAATACTTCCAATAAGCTAAATGGGAATTACTTCATTTTCAATCCATTTAAAAAATTTTTCAAATTTTATGAAAGTTAAAATTGTTTGAAAAATTTTGCAATTCTTTAATTCTTGTTTAACTATAAACTTTTAATTTTTTTTTTTAAACAACGGAATGTCAAATAATTAATTAATTTTTTTTTTTTTATAATTGATATTATCAATGTATGATAGATAAAAATATATTATGCTGACAAGTGAGCAATATTTAAATTATATTACAATTTGGGAGAATTGGTAACGGTCATTGGATGATAATAAATGAACCCTCTCTTTTCGATGATACATCATTCATCATTGCCCATAAATAAAGAAAGCATATGGATTATTAGTATGGGTAAAATATATGGGCAACCCAAATAACAATAGCAACAAAAACAACAACAACAACAAACAACAGTAACAATAAAAACAGCAGAAGCATGCAAATGTGATTTATTGATATGGTAAATAGATGGTAATAAGAATTGACTGTCTAATCACTTCTCATTAATTAACCAAATTTGATATTTAACTAATATAAATTAAGATAAGTGATGATCCAGAGCTAAAACAGCACATCACCTATGTTTATAATAGAAGTAAGAAAAAACAAATAAATAAATGAATAACTTTATTTGTTTACATAATTTCAATTTTTCAATTTTTCTATTCATCGTTAAATCATTCTTTTCTGTAAACAATTTTTCATAATTTTTCTTTTTTTTTTGTTTCGTAAAAATCCCTAGAGAAAACTTTTTATTTTTAGTTTTTGTAAATTTTTATTGATTTTTAACTCTAATCAACTCTTCTATTTATTATTAAATTATTCTTTATGTAAATAATTTTTTCATAATCTTTTTTTCTTTTTTTGTAAAAATTCCTATGAAAAAACTCTTCTTTTTTTGGTAAATAATTTTAAATAAATTTTATAAATAATAAAAAATTGAAATAAATTGAATAAAAATTAGTCAAACCTTCGTATTCGAATGCAAATAATGATGACTAATAAGGCAGCAGAAATTAGCGCACCGGATGCTAATAAGGCATATAAGAGATAATTAGATAAATTGGAAAATATCAGCGACACTTCATTTTGTGTCGTTATTTTTTGATTAGTATCACATTGTTGAATCTAAAAAATTAATCTGATAAATTTTCAGTTTCTTATCTTTTGGTTGTATTATTCTGTTTAATTCATTTTATTCTTATCATTTAAATCTTTAAATTTAAAAAAAAGAACTAAATTTCTATCGTTTAAACTCCTAAATTTAAAAAAACTAAATTCTTTTAATTTAAACATCAAAATTTAAAAAAAAACTAAATTTTTTCACTACTTTCATATTTCGCTTATATTATTTTATTTACACATTATTTTAGTTAATTCATTTTATTCATATTATCTAAATTTTAAAACTCAAAAACAAAAAAACTAAATTTTTATCACTCAAACTTCTAAATTCGAAAAAACTAAATTTTTTCAATATTTTCGTTTTTCCTTTTTACTATTTTATTTACACATTATTTTACTTAATTCGATTCATTCATATCATTTAAATTTTCAAATTCGAAAAGAAAAAACTGAATTTTTATCACTCAAACTTCTAAATTCGAAAAAACTAAATTTTTTCAATATTTTCATACTTCTTTTATATTATTTTATTAAAATATCTTATTATTGCCATTTCAATATGTAACATTTGTTCGCAACTATTATACAACAAATTTCATTCAATATTTTTTTCATTAACTCTATTGTCTAATATTTTTTACATACAAATTAGATTTTAAAAAAAAATTAATAATAATAAGCAGATGTTAATTTACATATATACAATTCTAATCATTTTTTTTCTCTTTTTTTTTAATAACATACACTCTTTTTTTTTCTAATCCTTTCTAAGCCTACTAATTTCATTTTTTTTTTTTTAATACAATTTCTAATGTAAATAAGAACACATAAAATTTTTTTCCTTTTTTAATTATTCATAAAATACATAGAAAAAATATTTAAAAGATAAAAAATGCTTCTCACTTTACATACTACTCAATAATAAATATTACAAATATAATTTTTAATAATTTGTAATTGTTAATAATTTTGTAATTAAGTGAATTTTTAACAATTTTATTATTAAAAAATTTTTAATGTTTACTAATTTAAATAACAAAAAATTCATCATACAAATATAATACAGCTTATTTATCTTCGATATTTGATAATTTTTTAAAAAAAAAAAAAAAAACTTCGATAACTTTTTGATAATTTAATAACTTTCAAAAAAAAAGAAAAGTTGAAAAAAACCTGTGTAAATTCATCAGTAACAAATTCATCCGAAAGCAAATGCCATATCAATGAAGGATCCGGCGGTGATGGAATATCAAATTCCGGTGGCGGTGATATGCATTCACATTCCATCACAAAATAATAATAATAATAAACATTGCTCTATCACTGCAATAACTTTATAAACATTATTTTTATTAATTAAATGATACATATAAATACACAATAATCACGTAGTAAATATATAAATTTAAAATAAATGTAATTATATGAAAAATTTTTTATAGTTTTAATAGAAGAAAAAGAAAAATCAATTATTTTATTCCAAAAAAAAAAAAAAAAATGGAAAGATAAACAATAGCTTCATAAGTGATTAATGAATTATTAAATAAAATTTAATTTGGTTTCTTTTTTTTTTATTTAATTCAAATTTGATGTCGTCTACTCAATGCAAACAAATTTCTTTTAAAATTTTGCAAAAATTTTCATCAATTTAAAATTTATTTATTATTAGACTTTTTTTATGAATGCTATTTAGGATAATTTATAAAATATTTCATTCATTTTCTACTGCTATAAAATGTATATTATAGAAATTTAGAAACTTTTTTTTTTTTGGAATTTAGTTTTAAAAAAAAAAATTAAATGAACAAATTGATGACCAAATTAGTTTAGCTTTTATTAGCAATCTGCGCCTTATTCGAATTTCAATTAGCACTTAGTATTTCCTTTTCTCATCCTTTTTTTTGTTTTGCTTTTGCATTAATTGATGAAAAGTTTATTTACACAAAAAATTTTTCGATCGAAAAGAATTTTTTAAAAAAAAAAAATAAAAGTGTTAATCGTTTGATTTAGCTTATAGGAATAGTGAAAAGTTAGCCAAGATAGACGACAAATAGACAGCCAAATTTCGAAGGGTAATTTCATCGGAAGAGAAATGGTATTATTAATAGCGATCCAAGGGTTAAACGATTTTGTGATTGGGACAGCCAAGCTAATAGGACTGGGCTAATGAACCGTTTTCAGTGAAGACAGAATTGGCTAAGGTTTAAGAAACGATGAAGGAGAAGGAGAGAGAGAGAGAGAGAGAGAGAGAAAGAAGTACGAAGAACGAAATGAAGAAATGAAATCGGATTGTAATTTAATCAGCGATAGTTTTGTTTGATGTTTAGGCTTGTTCCAGAGATTAGGCTTATCATCATTTTCTATATTTATTTTCCACTTTCATTCAAAAGTTTAATGGATAAATCAAATTTTGAAACAAAATAAGCCAAGAATTTTAAGCTTAGGCAATTTAACATTGTGAAATATTTTCTTGCAAAATTTCAAAATTAAAACTAAAAAAAATGTTTTCTTCTTTTCATTGCTAAAGAACTGAAAAAAAAAAATAGCATAAAAGCTTTTATTTTTCATTTGAAAAAAAAAAAACGAATATTTAAAATGCTTCATCAACTAAATATTTGTACTAATTTGTTAAAATTTCAACAATCGTATTTATTTGTTTAAAATTTAATAGTGACAATTTTAATATGATAATAGCTTATCGATACTTTAAGCATTTTCTTATTACTTAATGATTAGAATTGAGTTTTGATTAGCATTGTTTAATTTACAAATTGTAATCTTATCTAAAATGATTAATATTGGTTGGTTGACAAATGACATTAATGACGTAAGCTTTGCTAAACTTTGCTAGGCTTAACAAAAAATAAAATTTATAATTTGCTAGCAATCTTAGTAAAATTTCATTTTTTTTTTTTTTTTTTTGCATAAACATCAAATAAAAAGTATGAAAAGAGTAAAAATTTGTTCGTTAGTTGCTATTTGTGTAGTGCTATCTAGCAAAAGAGTATCAATTTTTCCCGGTGAATCATTTGGGAATTCAATTTGAAATGGAATTTTTCTTTTTTTTTTTTTCATGTCAAAATAAATCATTTATGGTATTTCAAGCAAACACAGATGCATGCATTAGCAATTTGTACCATTTAGTAAATTATAGCTTTCTTTTTTTCTTTTTTTATTTCAAAAATCATTGCTATTCATTATCAGATTTGAATAGAATTATTTGATGGGAAATTTTTAAAGTATAAAAAAATTAGTTTGCAAAATTAATTTGTTTACTAAAAAAAGATGTAATATAAAATAAATTAGCTAATATATTAGTGAGAATAAGAATGAAGATGAATCATTCTAGTATAGTATTTTTGAGAATTTAAATTTAAAATTATACTAACTCAGATTTACATCATTCTTTGAGAGTTTAAATTTAAAATTATGCTAAGATTTATACTAAACACAGATTTAACTCAGAATTATTAAGCTTAAAATTATATTATTCATACTTATTAGTTATGTATTATTTGATTCATTGAAATGTTAGATTAAGCAGTTAATTATTCCAAAATTTTATATTACTTAAATTTAACGTAGTAATTGAATTTAGATTAATGGTTTACATAAGGATTCTAACAAATGATCGTTAATGAAGGCGCAAAATGTGTAAACTATTTAATTAACTTTAGCAATGAATACATCAATCATTTATCATTTGGAATGTATTTTTTCTTGAATTATATATTTATTTTGCATAATAAACAAATTTGACACTTAAAAAAAAAATCATTTCACGATTTATCAAATATTTATATCAAAAGTATCTTTTTCAGTTTGAAATTTACAAAAAAAAAAAAACTTCAATTGAGTTTGCTTAAATTTATTTTTGTAATAATCTTTTACACTGATAAATATAATATACATAACTTTTAATGTATATATTTTAATTGCCAAATTTAAATATGCTTTGAGAAAAAAAATAATTGAAATTTGAAAAATTTTAAGTTAAAAGTGTCGAAAAAAAAAAGAAACATAGACGAATTGAAAAATGAAAATTATACAATTGTGCTTTATACAATTAAAAAGTGTAACTGATAAAAAGAAAGAACGAACGATTCGAATCATTTTTGTGTAATAGCAGAAAAGAAATCTTTGTGATAATAAATGAAATAATTAATTGGTAAAGAAATTTCATCGTGACAAGTGATACGGAAGTTGGCGCAACTGTCAGAATTAATTTTGTCAATTTTAACTGTTTTATTTTTCTTTTTTTATTTTTTAAGAAAATGACAAAATTTTGACTAGTCAATTTATGTACTAAATTTACGTACCACCTAACTTCTAATACATTTCTAAAATAAACTCTCTAAAATTGAAGCTACATTAGCTTATTCTTATTAACTTTATATTTTAAACATAATTTAACTAAATCAGTGCAATACTTAAAAATATTTCTGATACCTATGCTACATCCTTTAAGGAAACAAATATCAGGGAATAATCAATTGTTATCAGTTCTTAACAATACAACAATATTTGCATAATTTTCCCTTCATTTTTGCTCATCTCATTTTGTGTTGCATTCAAATTTGGAAAAAAGTAAAAAAAAAAGCAGAACGATAATTGATACAACGAATTAATTAAATGAAAAGGAAAAAAAATTGTTGGAAAAAAATGTAAGAAATTTTTCTGTTAAATGAAAAAATGATCAAAGTGACATCTGTTATAAAAAGTTTAATAAACATTGTAATCAAGTAGTAAGAGTATAGCTGCAAGCTTATCGTTACTTATTGTCAAAAATACATTTTATTTTATTTTATTTTTTTGGATAGAACAATTTAAATGGAAGATTTCGCTTTTTTTTTCTAATAGAATGAAAAAGTAAGTAGAAATAATGACAAACTAGCAAAATTTGATGTTAAAATTCAAAATATTTTTACAGACAGAATTAATTTAACTTAATAAAATTTTGCTTATTTTCACTGGGTAATACCGATTTTATAAGTAGATTTTATAAGTATTTTATAAGTAATTTTGCAAATTCATTCTGTCAAATCAATAATTTGCAATATATTTCACAAAATATTTCACAGAAAAAAATAGAGAAAAAAAGTGGTAAAATATGGAAAAACTTTTAAATTATCAAAGAAAAACTTTCGAATATTTTCATGAAGACCAACTGATTCAGCAAATTTAATAAATTGAAAATTTTCAAAATAAGAAATTCTAATTTACAAAAGAAAGCAAAAATTTAAGTAATTATATCTATTATAGATATCTCATAATTACGATTAAATCATTAGCTTAGCTAATATTTGATAGGAGAAAATAAAGGTGAAAAAATCGAAGTGATATTAAAAAAAAAAAAATTTGGCCGGAAAAGAAGAATGCTAAGATGAGGCTAATCGGAACCGGAATCGGAAGTGCTATTCAGGTTATGTAAGCAAAACACATCGAGACAATTTTCAAGGGTACTAATTTATTTTGTTAAACATCTGTCATAAGGTTATTCCTTCATTACAACGGAACATGTTAATGTCTCAAGTAGACTAGGCAGAAGTGCTTGTTCAAAAATGGTACTTAAAATCTTTCAGTACCATTTTAGCCCAATTCTTTAAAATATGGACGAATTTCGATTTCATTTCATGCTTTGTTAGCATTCTTGCTAAATATTTATTTTACTAATAAATTTTGTCAAAATGAAGAATAGATTTATTATGAAGAAAAAAATTTCAGAAAAAAATTAAAAATCTAAAAAAAAAAAAGAAAATTTGGAAGAAAATTTTTCCCATCATTACTATTGTGCGAAAAAAGTAACTAACAATACTTAGAAAATTATAAATATTTCATTTTGTCTTTCTTTATTTCTTCTAGCCATTTATTAAACTATAATTAAAGCATCAAAAAATTTGCACAAAAGAATTTTGGAAAATTTTTGGATGTAAAATAATTGATAATTTTTGAAAAGAAAAAAAAAGGTGTAAAAATTATTTCACACTTACTTAAAATTTCAAGCACTCAAAAAAAAAAAAATATTTTGCACAATTCTTTCTTTACATTCCCTAGGGTTTTTCTTTTCGTTTCTTTTTTTCTTTTTTTTTTTTCAAAATTGTATCTTAATTGAAAGGTTGTTGAAGTAATAATGGTTGTAAAAAAGCTTGAACAAAAGAGAAAAACTAAAAGAATTTGATTTGTTTAAAAAGGGATGCAAGTTAAAGTATTAGCCATAAACTTCGGCCTAGTTTAGTCTCTCTTTATTGTCTGTTATCTATGCTTTCAAAAAAAAAAAGAGAGAAAATTTTTTTTTTTCGTTTTCTAATGAAGAATTCATGAAGAAAGCATAGTAGAGCCAATATTTGTCATCATTTTGTTGTATCAAAAAGAAAAAAAAAATGAAATCTTTTTGCATTTTTTTTTTTTTGAAAAAAAATCCAAAAATGAAATTAGAACAAATTTTTGCTACTACTTAAATACGTATGAAATTAATTATTTATAAAAATAACACACAACAATAAATTGTTGACAGAAATTAAAATGTCATTTGTGTGTTAAATTTTCTTTGTTCATTTTTGAAACAAAATTACTTTGTAATTTTATAGTGTATTTTGAAATTGTATTATATGAAAATTAAGCGTGATAAGTAAATTGGAAATATTTTAATCGTTTTATGAAATTGTTTCAGAAGTTTAAAATATTTATAATTTGTTGTCTTATTTACTTTTAATATTAAATTAATTAAGTGATTAGAAAAGATCACAGATTGTATAAATAATAGAGAAAAGAAGTAAAAAAAAGGAAAATTCAAATGAATTATTATCTTTTCTATTCTTAATTGTTGGCATTCGATCACACTACTAAAATTATCACATATCATATCAGTTTATATTTTTCATTTTTAATTTTTCAAAATGTTAAATATTTCAAATTTGTTATGACAAATAGTAAATAGAGGGTAAATAAGAATTGTTGTGATATTGTAATAATAATTATTTATGAGAATAAGCTTCATCATTCTCAAAGAACAGTAAACTATGATATGAAATATGCAAATAATAGTGGTAATTGTTGGTTAATTAATATGGTTTGTGCATTATTTCTAATTAATAATTAAAAACAATACGGTTTGGGTGATTATTTATCATAGAGAAATGATAATTGATTTAAATGAATAAATTCTATGTTACTTCACTGCAACTGTAACTGTGTAAATAAGCTAGTAAGCTAATAAATAAGCTAATATTCGTTGAAAATTTATATCTATGAGAAATTAGAACAAATAATAAATACTAAGTAAATATATGAATAAGTTTAGTAAAATATAAGTAGCAATGTTAATTTTATTAAACAAAACAATTTTCAAATTTAATATTATTAATAAAATAGTAAAAGTAATAATAAATAATTACTATTATTATTACTATTGTTATTATTATTATTACTATTGTTATTATTATTATTATTATTATTATTATTATGAGCAATAAGAATATCAGTTTACAATGATACGCTTGGATTCTCTTTAAATATCTATCTATCAATCAATCAGATTACAAGTGATGCTATAAGCGCATAGAATGCGGTGAAATAGCGCCCCATCAGGTAAATCAGCTAAAATATACAAACAATAGGAAAGAGAGAGAGAGAGAGAGAATAATTCTAGGAGAACAGGTGAACAATTAATCAGGAATTAGTCAAATCTCAAAAAGGATAATCTGTTTCAGTTAAGCAGTAAGCATGCCATTAAATGGAAGATGAAATTTGAATGAGAGCAGCTTATAATAAAAATTAGAATAGAACGAAAATTTTAAAATTTAATTGAATAGTTTGAAACAAACTGTAGAATAGAATAGAATTGAATATAGTTAAATAAACTAGATAGAACAAATTAATTGAAATAGAATTAGAATAGAATAAGTTCTTAATGAAATCTAATTTAATCTTAATAGCTTCATCCTACAATTTAAAATGCAATACGATGAATTGTGTTAATTTTACATCCAATTTAATTTCTTTTTTTGTGTTCTTTGATAACTGTAATTATGCATCGAATTTTAGTTTAATTTACGATAATAAAATATGAAAAGAAATTCTGTAAAAAGTAAACCGAACGTAGTATTTAAATATAGAATAAAGCAACAAAAAAAAAAGATGCTAATTTAATTGAATGAATAACTGTAAAATATTCTAAAAATTAGCAATTTGTGTAAACAATCAGAAAAAATGAGAAATGTACACATTTTCAAATTGTTGTTTTTTCAAAAAAAAAAAAACACAGGAAACGTTAAGAATATGAATTATATTCTCTCAACAAATAGTCCTCTTAATAATAATAAATATGATTTAATATCATTTCTAATAATTTTCAAGTGTTAATAAATGGAAAGATTTTTGTCAACAAAATAACAGGAAATAATCTTAATCCGGTATAATACAAAAAAGATTACCAAATATCTTTTATAGTAGTTCAAAGGTCACATGTCATTTTTTTTTTCTTTCTTTCTTATTAGGAAAAAAGAAAGATATGAAAAATAATATTTCATGATAATATTGTGTTCGATTATAATCTTTCCTGCTGATATTATAGCTCATCAAAAGCAATGAACCATAAAAAAAAATTGACGAGAAAAAAAAAAGAAAATAATACATTCAGCAAAAAGGATAGAGAAGAAAGAAGAGATTGGTTAAAAGAGAGACCGTCCGAATATGACACTCATCTAATTATCATAAAAACAGAAGAAGCCCAATTATAGTTCATTAAAGGTCAGTTATAACTGTTCATAAATATGCTAACAAGAATAAATTGTCAACAATTTTCATTCCTATCTTTTCCTTGAATACATAATTTTTCAAATATATATTATCTTCAAATCATAAACTAAACAAACAAATTATCCTGAACAATGCAAAAAAAATTTCTTAAAATGATCATAAAATAAGCAATACTAAAGTTAAACTTAAATAATGACTATGAATAGTTTTTTTTTTTTTTTCATCTTATATTACTATGTCAGAGTTCCCCAAATATCTTCTTTGGTAGATTATGCTAAAATGCTTATCTTAAATGATAGAAATAAATGAAAAAAAAGAAAGAAATAATAATATTTCTCTTATGAACACGAATAATAATATTTCAAAAAATAATTGATCAAATTGAGAATACCTTTGATCATATTCAATTTAAAATTGATTAATTTGTATATCTCATATTCCAATCTAAACTGAAAGATTATTACTTTGTAATAATGATACGATGACGTTCAGTGTTATCCATTAACTGAAAGGATGCTTAATAATGATTGAAGGTAATATGATACAGTGATTTTCTATTGGATGTTTATTTATTTGTCTATTGCTGATTGATTTAAATCTAATTTCATTTCATTTCACATTAATTGCATTCATTGAAGATAATTTTCTTGTAATTAACATTGCTACTAATTAAAAAAAAAAAAGAAAAAGTTTCATTGCTTTAACTAATAGCAATTTAAACTGAAAAAAAAATGAACTGTTATAACAATAATGATTATACATAACAATGAATAAACAAAAAATTAATAATAATTATGATAATAATGATAAGATATGAGTAACAATTGTGATAGCAAAATTAAGACAATACCTGTAACACTAGTGACAAGAAAAGTTATAAAATTCAATTATTTAAAATTATCATTTGAAAAAATTGTGATACAATGACTATACTGGTTTATCACTATGATATCAAAGTGATATATCTTTTATTAACAGAAAATAACTGTGATAATAATAATGATATATATAAGCAGCAAAATTAAATAAGAAGGAATTAAAATAATAGCTGTGATAAGAAAAGTTATAAAATGCAGTTATTTAAAATTATCATTTGAGAAGCTTGAAAAAAATTGTGATGCAATGATTATACCGGTTTATCACTACGATATCAAAGTGATATATCTTTTATTAACAGAAAATAATAATTGCGATAATAGTGATAAGATATGAGCAGTAAAATTAAATGAAAAGAAATTAAAATAATAGCTGTGATAAGAAAAGTTATAAAATGCAATTATTTAAAATTATCACTTAAGAAGTTTGAAAAGAATTGTGATACAATGATTATACTGGTCTATCACTATGATATCAAAGTGATGTATCTTTTATTATTCTTTATGAACTCTAAAAAGTAATTTACCCTTTTGACCTTCTCATAAACCAATTTTCAACTGAAATTTCACACTAAATAATAGTTAAGAAGCGAAGAGTAATATGCATAAAATTATGCCATATGGTATGACAGAGAAAGGGTAAACCATACGATAATATCAAAAATAATTAAAGGATGAAGTAGCCCATTTCATCCTTTCCCTCTCTCTCTTTCTTTCTTTCATTGTCCTCTTTTGAAAGTGCTAGAAACTTCCTTTATGATAATTTTAACTTTTAATAGAGTTAAAAATTTTGATTGCTGCAAAGGATAATTGCTAGCATTTAAATATCAAAAAGAAGTGGAGGAAAAAAAAAGGGAGCAATCAAAAAATTGTAGAAATAATCTTTGAAGTTTAATAAATTATCACAAAAAAATTCAAGAAAAAGATCATATTTTTTAAAATTTGAAATAACAATTTTTAAAGAATGAATGAATGAATGAATGGATATTTGTATATTTTGAAAATTTCAACAAACAATTAACAAACAAAAATTTTATCTCTTCTAAATTTTGATAATATTATCAATGCTATCTATCATTTATCATTTCACAAAGAGAGAGAGAGAGAGAGGAAAAATAAGGAAAAAGGAGAATAGATATGAATAGATATGAAATTGGATAGATATGAATGGCTTGTTGTTAACAAGTCTGTAATTATTTGTTACCCCGAAAGTAGAAAGGTACAAATCCGATCAGGTGGTTGTTCTGCGCAACAGGTGGAAGTACTCATTACTTCTCAAAATTCTCATCAATAGCTACAAAGTTACGATGTAAATAGGCAATAAAATTCATCCAAAGAAAAACTGTTTTCATCCTATTTTTTTCTCTATCTTGAAGTATAACTATCAATGATATTTTAAATTTTGTTACAGCTAATGAAAAAATTACTTTGATAATTTAAACTTTATTACAGCTAATGAAAAAATTACTTTGACAATTTAAATTTTATTACAGCTAATGAAAAAATCGCTTTGATAATTTAAATTTTGTTACAGCTAATGAAAAAACTACTTTGATAATTTAAGTTTTGCTATAAATAATGAGAAAATTACTTTGATAATTCAAGTTTTGTTACAGCTAATGAGAAAATTACTTTTGTTAAATAGTTATTTTGCATGAATAAAGTAAAACAGAATAAAATAAAATTATGAATTAGTTTGTATATTAGCATAATGATTACTGTAAAATGAAAAGTAAAGAATATTCCAACGACAAACTAATATTGATCAATTTTGAACTCTTTAATCATTTCTAAATTTTATTTCTGTTAATTTATGCATCTATCACGAGTAATCGACAAGAAATAAAAGTACTGAGCTATAAATTGATAAGCAAAGTATTATAAATTAAACTTGAATATTTTTCTAAAAATTTTTTTTTAAATTTTATCGCTATTTTGCATATTATCCATCAATAATGATTTAAGGAAAATAAAATAGTTTCATTTTTTGTAAGTATACCTAAGTATCTGATAGACTAGTACTTACTTACTAGTACTTACTACTGTCTAAGTATATGCTAGCTTAGATAGTATCTAATTTAGACCTATTTAGTTTAGGCTACTTCTTAATGCAAAAGAAATTACTGTAATTGGTTGAAAAATGTGACTGATTAAGGTGTGAGATAATTATGTGTATGTATGTATGTGTATGTATGCATGTGTATGTGTGTGTCATGAATTTGTTTACTCAAATAACATTATTAATCATTAGCTTTTAGGTGGTTAGCATTTTGGCTTTTTTCTTATTTACTTTACTCCTACCATTATGTCCTATGTAATGTTAAATATTATAAATTATGTACATTTATTTTTTTCAAAAAAAAAAAAATTTTGCTCAAATTTGAATTTGTAATTCAAATCGAATTTGCTTATCATAAAAATTCAATTTTAACAATTTTGAAAATTTTGTGATTTATTGATGAAATAGGAAAGGAATTATTAATCTTTCATCATTTTAAATTTCAGTCTGATATTTATTCTATTTAAATGTATCGAAATAAATAATATTTTTACCTTAGCTAAATATTCTTTTTATAGAATCAAACAGATAAATTGAATCGAATAAAATTAATGCATACTACACTAATATAAAATTTATTACATTCTTAAAGTCTGTCGTCTATTTTGCTTCTATTTAAAAAATGATTTTCATCCATTTTTTTTTCTGGCCTTTCATTAATTTTGAAAAATTGATTTCTTTGAAGTAAAAAAAACTATTTTTCAGTTTACAATTAATTTTGTCTTTCTTTTTTTCATTGCATTCAAAAACAAAAGAAAAAAAAAATAAAACTCGTTATACATTATAGCAAGCTTCTCTAAAAATATAGTTAAATTTTAAAAGTTGAAAATAATTTGTTGCATAAATAAAAATTAAAAATTAAGTTCATAATTAAATAAATATAAAAGAATTAGAAGAAATTAGCAGATAAATCATTTTCTTATTATTATTAATAAGCATTGAAAAAAAAAATGCATAATAAAGGAAGCATTATAATAAGCGCTTTTGTTCGTTATGAATAAATGAGAATGCATTTCATGAAGCGCTTTTGACCACTGTGAATAAATGCTAATAATAGATTGAAGGACAAATAGTATTAGTTTGGATTTATTAAATGAGAATATTTATATCTGTGAAGATAGAATGTTCGTTCAATTATAAAATTAATCAATTTAATTCATATTTAGTCAAAAATTAAGTAAATAATACAAGAAAAGAAGATATAATACAATATTTTCAACTTCAAAAATAATAAAAAATTAAAAAAAAAAACACTTCAAACTGTTATTTAGTGTATGGCTTAAATTGAAAATTTCATTTTTAATTGTAAAATTTTTTATCTAAACAAAATTTCCGACATGAAAAGTTTTATGTGGAATAAAAATAATAAAATTGAACAGAGAAATTGAATATTTTTCAGTTACATTCATAAATTATCGGCAATATGAAAAGGATAAATAATTGGTTTAATAAATTTTAAAAGCAATCAATAATTTATTCTTATCCATTATGCTTCACTTCCTATTTATGCAAAATTATAGGTAAAAATTTTGAAACGGTTCAATGCTTTATTGCAATAATTCGTCGTCATAATTACTAATAATTATAATTTCAAGAAATACCTTAATTTTTACATTAAGTATAACCTTGAATGTGTGAAATTCAAATGTTAGATGGAAATGACAGATCAAATCAGTGAAGCTGAAATAATCAATGTCAAAAAAAAAAAATATTTAACAATTCTCATAAATAAAAAAAAAAAATATTTAACAATTCTCACTAATAATCATAATATCAAGATTTCTCGTAATTAATTCATTATTTATTAACTTATAAACTAATATTTACTAATAAACTAATATTTACATTAATATGTTATTTTAAAAAAATTAATACATTATTTAATTGAATCAAATTAAAATTTGCAAAAACCAATATGATGATGTCAAAAATTGTCATATTTATTTTAATATACAATTAATCAAATTAATTAATGTTTTTTTAGAGCTTTAAAACTAGTTAAAACAAATTACTATTTTAAAAATTAATTAATGGGAAGAGATTATTTAAATAGCAATATACAATTAATCAAATTAATTACTGTTTTTTTTGGAGTTTTAAATTTAGTTAAAACAAATTACAATTTTAAAAATTAATTAACAGGAAGGAACACTTAAATAACAATATACAATTGATCAAATTAATTATTATTTTTTTTTGGTGTTTTAAATTTAGTTAAAACAAATTACTATTTTAAAAATTAATTAATAGGAAGAGAACACTTAAATAACAATATACAGTTGGTCAAATTAATTATCATTTTTTTTTTGGAATTTTAAATTTAGTTAAAACAAATTATAATTTTAGAAATTAATTAATAGGAAGGGAACACTTAAATAACAATATACAATTGATCAAATTAATTATTTTTTTTTGGTGTTTTAAATTTAGTTAAAACAAATTACTATTTTAGAAATTAATTAATAGAAAGGGAACACTTAAATAACAATATACAGTTGGTCAAATTAATTACCGTTTTTTTTAGAGTTTTAAATTTACTTAAAAAAATCACTGTTTTAAAAATTAATTAATAGGAAGAGAATATTTAATTAGCAAGAAAAGAATTTTAAAATAGTTATGCACATTGTAAAATATATATATGTATAAAATGGTCATACCAATTGGTCGCAGATGTGAAATGAGAATGGAAAATTTATTACTCTCATTTACCGCAACTAATGATAACATTCCTTTCTACTATCATTCACCATATTATGCGCTCAAATCTCACTGTTAAAATTGTTTACAACAATGAATTAAATTAGCTTAAGAAAGAAACAAACAGGTGTCGTCTGTGCTTCTTTAAGTATTAAATAGTTTAAGATTTGAAATGTTAAAAAGTTTACGATTTAAAATGCTAAAAATGAAAAATTTGTTTATTTTGGTTAAAAATTAGAAAATTTAAAACCATTTAATGCAATCAATAAACATTTAATAAATCATTTTTTGTCTAACTTTATAATATATAAATGTCATTTTTCTTATACTACTTTTCTTTTTTTTTTTTACATAATACTTTTAATTTTTTTTGCTAAATGAAATATTTTCAATATATTTAAAAGTTTTAATAATGAAATAAAAAAAATACGAGTTAACATGTTAGATGAAATATTTTAGAAAAAAATTAAAGAGTAAAATTTCAAAAAAAAAAAAATTTCATTTAATTTATCTAATCAATTAAGTATCACTTACTAATTAAAAAAAATGTAATGCAAAAATCTGTACTACGAATTATTTATTATTTATCATGTTATTATTCTATTGCTTACAATGCTAGGAATACTTTATTTATTGCTTCATTTTACAAGTTAAAATCTGAAATTCAATTTAATTTAATTTAATTTTGAGTGCTGGATTTTACACCGTGCAAATTGTTGATTGAACATTATTTAGCTTCAATAGCAATTCCTTAAAAAAAAGTAATAATAATTTCAAAATCAATTTATTTAAGACTAAGACAAGTTAATAAGTATTATTTATAGGTGTAAATACATTGTCAACCTAATAGCATATTTCTAACTTTTCAATGACATTACGCGAAAAAATAGTTTTAAAAATTTTGAAATAAAATTTATGTCCAATGAAGCAAAAGGAATAAGACCGACGATTAATGGCATTGAATTCTTGAGTACTTTTAGACTTTGGCTTATGTCAGTAAAAGTGGCCAATGGCCAAGATGAATTATTTGGGGTTGACATTCTGCTTATACCCATTGTCTGCTCTATCCAACCGTTGACATGATTAATCCATGAAGAGTTGCTAAATAATGTAAATTCGCTTTTGGTCTTCTTTTCTTCTAAATTTCTTAATTTTAAATTTAAACATTTTAATTTCAGTATTGTCATTAATATAAAATTAATATGCATAAGTTATTACTTATGAGCATAATTTATAAATATGATTTTTTTTTAATTATATATTAAATACTTACCTATCTTTTGATATTAGATCTTTTTGAATGGTTACTTAAGGTTAAGTTTAATTTAATGAAAAAAAAAAAATGGTTACTTAAGGTTATCTAATAAAAAAAGAAAAATCTAATATCTAATTGAAAAAATGATTACTTAGGGTTAAGATTGAAATGAAAAAAAAAATTATTACTTAAAGTTAAGATCTGAATGATTACTTAAGGTTAAGGTTTGAATTAGTTACTTAAGATTAATTTAATAAGAAAAAAAGTGGATGAACAATTTCTAATCAATTAATATATCTATTATAGTATGCTGATTTCAAGCTTCTCAGAGAATTTTTCGTTAGACAAAGTTTTCTTTTTTTTTTTCGATTTTGATTTTTAATTTCTGATTTTTGAAATTATTGATAAAAAAAAGAAGGAATGAATATTTATATTTACAATGATGACAAAAATTTTGAAAATTTTTATGATAGAATGAAACGGAATGGTTTATATTGCGGAAAGCACCGATAACACAAATATTTCACTTCAATTCAACTATTTGTTCAGATTTTTTTTTCTTTTTTTTTTTGTTTACATTTGTTTACATATAAAATCAATGTATTAGCATGAATGAAATGAGAACTTTTAAGAATTTTTGAGAAAAAAAAACACTTCGTTTTACAATTTTCACGTAATTTATCAAATTTTAGACGAAAAAATTAAGTTAAAAGAAAGAAAAAAAAAACTTTAAGCGATGGACTTTAATTTCTAATAATAGAATAATCATTTTATATGGAAGAATATTATTTGCAGATAAATTGAAAATTTTAATTTTATACTTCTCAAAAAAAAAAACTTTCCAACTGCTACTGCTAATTTTGATTTGATATAATACCACAATGTTTATATAATAATTAAGCATAGAATTTCAGGAAAAACCCTATTGCTAATAAACAATTTTAGGATTTCTGAAGAGTTTTAGAATTTGTTACTAATAGAAATAGTTTATTTCAAGTTTAAATTTAATTTCAATTTCAATTAAACTACTACAAAAACCAATGTGTGCTGCTAACTCATATGTACGAGGAATTCCTCGTCCAAAAAAAAAAAATTGCAATTCCTGATTCGATCACGGTAATTTTTAAAGAAGAAAAAAAAATTTCAATCAGCAAATCCTCCATTACAGTTTTTTTTTTTTTTTTGATATCTTTTTGTTTTATCATTCAAATAATACTGCTAAAAATTCATTTAAGAATTATACAACAAATTTTTGAGTGCAACAAATGATACTAAAAATAAACCAATAATTAGTTAAAATCAAATTTAAACCAAAAACTAAGCAATAATTAGCTAAAATTAAATTTAAACCAAGAGCTAAGCAACAATTAGTTAAAATTAAATTTAAGCCAAAATATCATAAAAAAAGATTTTCACATTTATTTTTTTTTTTAACTTTTATTTTTACTCTAACAATTATATTACTTGTACTGTCACATGCCAATACATAATTTATAAATGAACAATAATTAACAAAATAAAATCATTATTCTCAATGGAATATATTATTAACATGACAAATATACATCGATCATCGCTTATCTGATCATTTTTTGAATTATCACTTTCATTATTAATAAAAAGAGAGGGAGAGAGAGAGAGGGAAAAAGAAAGAAAGAAAGAAATTGATATGAAGTGGTTAATTGAAAAGATAGCGGTAAAAATAAAACAATAATAATAATAACTTTAACTGGTAATGAAAAATATATTTTGTTTTTCTTTTTTTTTTTTTAGCGCACTTAAGAAAATGATAGTAATCGTAAAGAAATGGATGATATGGGTGCTTGACCTTTTATAATTGACTTCCATTCAAACATTACTATTTGTTAAGCAAATTAAAGAGATGCAAAAGAAGAAGAAATAACTCATTGTGAAGAAAATTTTATCTTTTCTTTTTCATCTTTTTTTCTTTTATTTTCAAACGAAAAAAGAATTTCATTGAATTTTTATCATATTTCATTGTTGTTAATGAATTATTATTGTTAATGAATAAAAAAAAAAAAAATGAAATGTATTAAATTTTTAATAAATATATTAAATGGTAATGTTTCTAAAACAAAATGCTAACACAAAAAATAGGGAAACTAAAGTTAAAAATTGTTTTGTGGAATGACAACTGAACAAACAGTGCAACAATATTAGCGATCTATTTAAAATTAAAATTTAAAAATGAAGATATAGATTAAAAATTAAAAAAAGTCGAAATTTAAAACAAAAAAGAATGAACAAAAAAAATTGAAATTTAAAAAAAGTCAAAATTTGAAAACAAAAATAAAATAAAGAATGTTATTTTAAAAAAAAAATTATCATTACTTTCAAAAAAGATGCAATAAGTGATTGATAATTTATCAGTACTAATCAGTGTTAATCAATATTATCAATAGTAATTGAAATCAATGATATCAGTATTAATAATAATAATTAAAATTATTGTAACAATAAGTAAAATTACAATTATTATTATCATTTCATTAAGATATTGAAAGGGGAAAATATAAAAATAAGAGTCTTCTGAATTTGAGATGATAATATTCCATCTTAGAGAGAGAGAGAGAGACATATTATTGGTAAAGTTAATTAAGCCATAAAAGATATGAAATGAATGAATATGATTGCAAGAGAGAGAGAGGGAGAGAGAGAGAGGGGAGAGAGAGATGATTGAAGAAAACCTATAAAATATTATTTCTTATATGGATCAGGGCAACTAATAGAAGAAATTCCATCGAAGTGGACAATCAAACGACCGACTTATCACGGATATATACATATTATCTTACTAAGGTCATGCACATTAAAGTTCATTCATAGAATCATGGATATTACAAAAAAAAGAAATTAATCAATTTCATTAATTTAAATTTAAATTTTTAATTGATCGGATTTAAATCAAAGAGATAAAATTTATTATTTTGATAATTGCATTTATTAGATGTCATTTTAGTAATAAATACTAATTATGAATGTAATATTTAGCAAATAATAAAATTATAAAATGCTATTAATTGAGATGAATTTTAATTATTGAATAGCTAATAAATTCAAAATAAAAGGAAAAAAGAGAAAAGAGAAAAGGCGTTGTTTTTTTTTAATTTTTATTTATGTTTACTTTTTTGCAAAAAAAAAAAAGAAAAAAAACATTTGCGCTTCAATAAAATATAATTAGTGATAAAATAGAAGATCCTAACAGAATTACAATCATAAATATTTCAAGTATTTAGACTAGAAAAAAAAAACAAAGAGAACGTTGGCTAACAAAAGTAGGAAGAAAGAGAGAGAGAGAGGGAGGGAGAGAGGGAGAGAGAAAAGAAGACAAAGAAATAGGAAATGGTTTTCTCACAAAAAATGATTGATGAGATTCATCAATCAGTGCTGATCAGTAAGGAAGGAAGGTCGAGTTGAAGACGGAAAACTCTTAAATAAATTTAAATTAAAACTTTGGCCATTCTTTCTCTCTTTCATACTTTTATTTTAGCTCTTTTTTTTTTAAAAAAAAATTAGTTTCAATTTGTCAACTTTTATATATGAAATGATTTCAAGGAAAATTACTTCAAGTTAAGAGGAAAAAATTTTAGTTCTAATCAAAGATTTACACTTTAATATGTTAAATATTTCTTATGAAGAAATGAAATGAATGCAATTATTTTGAAACTTCAAAACAAAAATTTTTTTTTTCTAATATTTCTAAAATTAAAATTCATTCTGTTAAAATTTCTGTTAATATTGATTAAATTGGAATTGATTAATATTGATTAAATTGGATTGTTATTACATTTCAATGAATGACCAAAAATTGAGTATACGTTTATCAATAATTTAAATTTTCAACCAGTACTACGATAAAAAGTATTTCATACTTTCTTATGATCACAAAATACTTCAATTTTTACTAATCTAATTAATAAAGTGTAAAATTGAGGTATGAAAAATTCAAAAAAAAAAAAAAACAATTTCAATTCATTAGTGAAAATGAATGAAAAGTTGTAAAAGGAAGAAGAAAGAAAAATATTGGAAATTTTGTTATGTTTAATTTAAAATATGTGAGAACGAATAAAATTAACAATTTGAAAAAAGAATGAATGGTAAAATTTACAAGGACAAATAGTTGTGAATGACACCGATTGATAATAAGTTAATATCACTGGAAATGTGGGAGAGAAAAATTATACAAAAAAAAAAAAAAACTTTTTATCACTTATTTCTTCAATTTGTGTCATTTTTTTCGTTGTCTGAATTGATTTCATTGAAATAAATCAAAGGATAAAATAAATTAAATAATTTATTAAAAAAACCACAAAAAAAAAAATAAATAATTTATCAAATTTTAACAAATTTGATGAAAGTTTACCATTTATTAAATTTATTCAAAAAAAAAAGAAATTCTATTAGTGAATTAAATTTGATATTAATGAAATTAAATTTTTGAATTAATATTACTTAAAACATATCATGCAAGAAATAATTTAAATTATAAAATTATATGTAATCATTAAACAAACATATACCTGAGCTATTTGAAAATTTTCAAAAGTATAAAAATTTTTTTGATTTTAATTTAAAATAATTTAATATACAGCTAGAAAAAAGAAGAAATTGTAGAAATCTTTTAAAAACATAAAAAAAACCAATAAAAGTTTAAATTAAATTTTAATTCATCGATACAAATTTAAATGTTCGTATTTTCTCAATAAATGTTGAAATAAATCAAAAAGTTGACAACTAAAATTGCGATGGAAGGTGTAAATTGGAATGATTCATATTAAAATCAAACACAGTCATCTGCAAATTCTTCGCCACAAACATCACTTGTCAGGATTGAGATTATTCGACAACTTCAAATCTTTTATCAGTGTAACAAAAAATGTCACTGATAATCTGTAGACCTTACTAATCACTCAAAATCACTAAAATGATATGTTCAGAATTTGGAATGAATGTGTAAATTCTTTTTGTAGAATATTTTGCCGCATGTAGCAAAGATGATTGAAGATGATAGAAATATGAATGATAAGAGTGATAGATGAAGGAATAAATGTGAATGATAAGAGTGATAGTGATAAATAAATTTACACTCATATGTAATCTATAATTGAATACTTCTTTGAAAAAGTGTTGATAAAACTTGATAGAATGATGTAAAATAATATATTTTAATAAAAAAAAAAAATACAGTTAATACTTTAATTTTAATTTTCATTTTTATTTTTATTTTGCTTAAACTAAATTTAAAACTTTATCAAATAAAAAAGAACTTTATCTGTCTTCTAATTTTGCTCTTTTTTTTATTCTAAATTTCATCCCTAAATTAGCATAATTTCATTTCGAAATCTTTAGCATCAATTTATCACACACGCAAATCACATACACAAATGATATGATATATCGTTTTTCAATTGGTTTATTTCAAAATAGTATGAAAAATTGAAAAGAAAGAGAATTAATATGAAATGACAAATAAATTGATGCATTTTAAAAAAAGGATGGAACAATTGAGTAGTTTCGACAGAAAAAAATGATTTATTGATACGAAAAAAAGTGACAACGAATCAAATTGATTAATTTGATAAATTTAACCAAAAGTTTGCAAGTTTATGCAAATTTTTGATTAAAATAAGCTCACGTTTAATACGTAAACTTACTTATAATACGTGAAATTAAATATTACTTATATTAAATATTAAATGAAATAAAGGTGAAAGTTCATCAATATTTCATTTCATTTCATTTCTAGGTAGTACCATTTGTGTTTTGCATGATTAGCAAAAGGTCATGAATCATATCGTATGGAACAGCTGCAAACAGGTGGCATGGAAATAAAATGTGTTCCTTCAACATTTGTTCAGCAAAGGTAAGAACAAATTGAGCTGCAAACAATGGATGCATGCATGCATGCAATGCATGCATTCATCAATACTGCTATTGTCCTTGAAGTGTCATTGTATTGGATGAGAAATGCAGTATGTATGTATTAGAAGATAGAAATTTAGGGATGTAATCTATGAAATTATTTTTTTGTTTCAAATTTATTTTAAATTAAATAATAATTAAAATGAAATATTACTGATATTGAAAAGCTCAATTTAGCTTTGATAAGGTGACAAAACTTGTAATACTACAATTAAATTAAATTAAATTAAATTATTTGATAAAAATTATAGTTAATTTTAAAATTTTATAAATAGAAGCAATTATACCTTAAATGTTAACAAATTTCATTTGTAAATTTTATTTTACTATAACGATTAGAATTGATAGAGTAACTAAATTTGAATAAAAATTTGAACTAACAAGTCATACTCAAATTTAGTAAATAAAATTTATTGGATCAGTGATTTCAGTTAATGCCTGAAATTATGTCGTTTTTTAAATTAAATTAATTTTAAATTAAAGGATTATGTTGTTTTTAAATTAAAAAAAAACTCCAATAATTAAATATTCGTAAATTTCCAACAGTATATTTGCATATTTCCTTTTAATTTTGTTTCAAGCTACCATAAGAAATATCAAAGTAATAATAATATTCAATTTCAAATTTCAAATGAATCGAATTTTCATTTTCTTTTTTTTTTGTAGTGCTGATAACTGGAAGTGCATTATTTCATTTTTTTTCTTTTTTTTTTTTGATCATTTCAATGGATACCTGGTAACACTCATTTTAAAGGTCCCTTTTCAAGGTCATCAACCCAATACCACAAAAAAAAAAAAATTGCTTTAATTCTTATTGTTTTTCAAGCCATCATGTGAAATATCAAAGAAATAATAATAGTTAATTAAAATAATAATATTTAACTTATAATTAGTTAAAATAATAATATTTAACTCATAGTTGATTAAAATAACAATATTTAACTCATAGTTAATTAAAACAATAATATTTAACTTATAATTAATTGTAGTTCTTCAAATAATGTATTAAGTTATGAAATTTTTTATTATTATATTGGAAAAAAATAAAAATAATTAAAGTGAAGAGATAGGATTATTTTTATAAAACTTAAAAACATTAGTTCAAATTAAAAATTACTTTTGCTTTAAGGGAAAGAAAGAGAAAAAGAATTGTACCAAGCAATTATTATCGATAATTATTTTTGATTTTAGTAATTGAAAATGGAAGAAGTATATAAATTACTTAAGACAAAGTAATCAATTAGTGAGTTTATTTTTAAGCTTTTGTAAACTGAGATAAAAGCGACATTTCTTTGGATTATTATTGTTTGCAAATCGTAAAGCAAACAATGCGACATGAACGCATTTAATTGTACAAAAGCACTTTTCATTGATTTGTTAATCTAATAGTTCAATAATTTATTAAAAATGCTTTTCTAATCAGTAACTTTTTTTTTCATAACATTCAAGTAATTTGTAGCGAAGTTTACTTAAGAAATTAAAGAGAGAATATCTATTTTCATTTGTTGAACTTTAAAAAAAAAGACTTTTCAAAATCCCATTTAAAAATAACCATTAACAATCGATTAAATAGGAGTAATGTAGATAGAAGTAAATTTTATAAGGAGTAAAGTAATAGTTATTGTTATTTGGAATTAAATCAGGCATTTTAAAAGTATTAAATTCTAGTATTAAATTCTAAGATTATATTTTTCCGAAATCAAATTCTATTTACAATGTTATTTTTTTCAATCTATTATTCAATTTTTATCATTAAGAATAATACGATGTAGAAGAACATCGAAAAATTCATTAATGAATTTCGAATTTGAATTTGAATTTAATAAATTTAGTATAAAACAATTTTCTATTTGTGCATAATTTGAATAATATATTTCAATTGATCCAATGATTTCAAATATTTGTTGTAAAAAAAGAAAGAAAAAAGAAATTGAATAACAAGTTTTAAAATAAAAATTTAGAAATAATAATTTAAATAATATAATTTATTTTATACTCTCATAATATTCATATTTTAGCACTAAAAAAATGATGCAATGATTAAAATTTATTTAATTAAAAACGAAAAAAAAACTTTCAAAATAAACAGTATTATTATTTTAACATTCATATTTTAGCACTGAAAAATGATGCAATAATTAAAATTTGTTTAATTAAAAACAAAAAAAAAATTTTCAAGACAAATAGTGTTATTATTTTAACATTTACATTTTAGCATTGAAAAATGATGCAATAATTAAAATTTGTTTAATTAAAAATGAAAAAAAAAACTTTTTAAGGTAAACAATGTTATTTTTTTTTTGCACAAATATGCATTTCTAAATTAATTCCTATTTTATTGTCCAATTGAAGAAAACAAAAAGTAAAAAATAAGAGAGAAGAAAAGAAAGGAAGCATAAAGCATAATAAGAAAAGTGTGTAATGACAATAATCATTGGAACAGGTGTGAAGCGGTCATTCAAAAGGAAAACTAAGTGCTAGTAAATGTTGGACGCACTCAGAGTGTTGTAATTTTTGATGTCCTCTAATCGAACAGGTAAATGAATCAATTGAATGCATTTTTAGTTTTAAAATTATTTTGATGAATTGTATTAGTATTTTTACATTCATATTTTAGCACTGAAAAGTGATGTAATAATTAAAATTTGTTTAATTAAAAATGAAAGAAAAAAAACTTTTAAGATATTAGATGGACAATTGCAAGAGTGGACATTTAAAAAAAGGATAAATAAATGTATATTAAGTGGACAGACGAAATAATTAGGAATGAATAAAAAACAAACAATATGCTATGATAAATTATTCTTTCTGCTAATTTGATAAACAAACAAGTTGAGAAGAAATTAGAGAAAATATTTCAATCATTTTAATATTTATCAAAATTTATCTAAGAATCAATTATTCAAAAAATGAGCAAGGAAAAAAAAGAAGAAAATGAAACAATTTAAATTTAGTTGTGATAAATAATTTTGTCATACATAAATTAAATATAAATATTTTAATTAAAATTGTTAATTTGAATAAAATTTATAGATAAATCAATGAGAAATTGTGTTTAAAATTTAATTAAAATGAAAACAAATTTTTTAGTAAAAAATGTTATTTACAAAATTAAAGCAAAACTTATTCATTTTTTGTCAGGTTTATAGAAAAAAATAAAAAAAAAACGAAAAAGATACTCTCAAAGTGATTGTCGGAAATAGCAAATGCATCAAATTATCACTTTATCAGCTAAGAATAGAACCTGAAATGATAATTAAGATATGATAGTATTACTTTTTATCTATTTTTTCTATTAAATTTTTTTATTGCAAAATAAGAAATTTTATTTGAAATAGTTAAGTCTAATAAACAATAGAAAGTAGTAGCAATTTTATTTATCTCTCTGAATCACTTAATCCCGTTACGTTATTTTTTAATCGGATTACTAACAGTCTCGTACCAAACGAGGATTTCATTTTTGAGCTTAACTAGATTCCACTTCAGAATTATTTTCAAGAGGTTAACCTTATCTACAAAAAAAAAATCATTAAAATATTGTCCTCATTTCCAGTGATACTAGGGTTTTGTTATTATTTTAAGTTTTATATGAGATCTAATAATTGGATGTTACCTCAAAATAATATCACACCTGGCTAATTATAATTTATAGCTTGAAGAAAATTAAAACAAAAAGAGGAGAGTACAAAAAAAAAAGGTAGAATAAATAATCAAACATATTCCGATGGATCAGACATTGTCCATTGTCCATTTAATGTTAGTCCAACCTTTTACTGCCAAAAAACACCGAAATAAATGGATGATATATTTAAAAAATGGTAAAATGAAAATTTTTAAATCAATATTTAACAGAAATTTGTTAATTTTAAAGCATCAAAAATTTGATTTATGATAAAAATTTCAATTTTGTGAAGTTTTTCATAAAGCATACCGTAGCTTTTTTCANNGGTTTTCTCTTTGTAACATTAGACATTCGATGATTATTAAAATTGAATTTTTTTTTAAATTAAAATTGAATAAACAAAAACAACCCAATTCTACACAAATAAAACATACGATCGTTGTTTTATTTAATTAAATGATTACTATTAATGGTATTTAATGAGATTTCACTTCGTCCACTTTATGCTGCATAAGGCTAATCTGATTACGGTAAAGAATTTATACCGTTTCATCAAAGGGTGCCATTATCACTGATCCGTGTCTTTAATCCATCGCCAAACAATCGTTGAAGCCAAAAAATTAATCGCTTACTTCAATTTTTTACTTTTCTCACACATAACTTAATGACATATCATATAATAAAGTAACGAAATGGAAATTTTAATTAAGTTAAACTGTAGTAAACGATAAAAAAAGATTCAAATTTAAATTGAAATATGAAAGATTCAAATTTAAACTGAAATATGGTACACATAAATGCTAGCAGAAAACATTGTCATTTCGGAGATTATATGTCGCCTTAAAATCATTCGTCACCAAACATAAATAAATTTATGGCCTCTTTTTACGACAGTCGCATTTTATGATCCTCAAATAGAGTCGGTAAGAAATTCATCCATAAATTAAGTCTTTAAATTTCGAATTAAATATTTCAATTCAATAAGGGATTTTCTGGTGTTGACGATCTAATAGTACCGCAGGATATGATGGCTTGAAAACAGTTTATTTGTATTATTGCACTTTTAAATTATAATTCTCACATAATGCGAATGATATTCTCGACTATCACTTTAAATCTCGAACATTACTTTTTGCTAAGAATTTAAGATAACTGATCTTTAGTTCATCCGGTTTGTTGATCTTTAGCTCATTTAGATAACTAACTGATCATTAGCTCATTTAACGTTGCAAAGCTGCGAGGTGTAAATTACTTTACAGTAGAAAAAAATTATTGAAAAATTTGATTTTTTGCTATACAACAAATTTTTTTTGCACTGCAAGTAAGTAAATAGGTTAAAAGTTATAAGAGGAAAAGAAAAAAAAAAGATTTAAATTAAGAAAAATTTAAATAATTTCATGAATTTCGGACAAGTTTACCATTTCGATGAAATTGCAATCTGTAACTATTTTCAAACAATGTTTAGCAGTCCGTGAAATTAGCTATTCGTGAAGACTCTAATTAGGACATCCGACGACAATCAATTGTCACCGTTAGCTCATTTGCATTTGAAAAGTTAAATCAACAAGTATTTGAGGTTTTATATAAATAGAAATTTTGATAGTACGTCAAAGCATTCTCAATATTTCATTTCTACCCGGTTGTTCCTGCGTCATTTGCGCCAATTGCTGGAAGTTGGCCTCAATTAATCAACAAATTGACATTACAATTCTTATATTTGAACAAACATCGATGCTGTGAAATTTCAGAAAACAAATTTTGATTAATTTTGATTATTTTAAAGATCGAAGATAGAATGCTAGTTCAAAAAGAAAATATTTTTAACGTAAAGTTACTTTCCGGTATAATATCACAATCGATTGAAATCGTAATTTATGTAAAATACTGATAATATTAATAGGAAGAAAGTCCGGAAAGTGCCTTAAGGAATTGGTCTGTCACTCAAAAATGATTGCTATAATTAAATTTCATTCCTGAAAGGATAAAAATTTATTTCTGTATGAAACGGTAAATAAAAATATACACGAATGAATTGGAATGTGTGAAATTGGTGCATTACAGTGTCACACCAATTCAAGAAATAAACTGAACAATTACCGCCACTTCTTCCCTCTCCTTTTATCCCTCTAATTGTTGCGCAGTAATGCAAAGCATAGTGATTGTAATTGTGCTATAATTGTTTGTTTGTAATTTCCTTGACGAAAATAATTATGCAAACAATTATGCGCATTTGGTTAAAATCACTGCTACATTTGAAACATTGAAATTGGTTTACCCTTAATTTTGCATAATTTTAACTTCATTATTTAGCTTCTTTTTTTTTAAGATTTCAATGATAGAAAAACGAAATTTTCTTTTTTCTATCATACTAATTTATGCAAAAGTTGATTACAAATTTTTCATGCATCTGACAGAATTGATTATTTTTGAATTTAATTAGATGTAATAATTAAATGAAATCATTGGAAATTCATGTGATCAAACAATGAAATGTTAAGTTTATTTTTATTTAACCTTCTGATATGATAGAGTTAATCATTTCATGCAATTTTCTTTTTCCATTTTATTTAAATTCATCTTTTTAATTAATTGCAATTAGATGAAAGATGCTATTAAGTAGCACTTATGTCTACAAAAATAAGAAAAAAAGAAATGAAAGGTTTTTTTGTTGTGAAGTGTAAAAGTAAAGTGTATCTGATGAAACATACAATTATTCATTCTATAAAGTATCCATTAATGACATTTTACATTTATGTCGTAGTAATTGTGCTATTTTGTTATAAAATATAATAACAATTAATAATAGAAAACTGCACAAGTTGTTTATATTTCAAATATTTTAGATAAATTTTTCATAAATTTGAAAAATTTGTTTTCATTGCTGTCAAGTTGTTCTTTTTATGGTCATTAAAAATTTAACAAATTTATATGGAAATAATAAAATATTAGCTATATATTTCTATTTGAATTTTTGCCTAAAATATTTGAAAAAAATAAAATAAATAAATAAATAAACCATTAAATATGAAAAGAGTTAAGTTGAGAGAGAAATTGAAAGAAAAATTATCATTTACCTTTATCACAACACATTTTTTTTAGGTATATATTTTTAAAAATATTTCGAAAAATTTTTAGTGTATATTTTTAGGTATTTATCGTAGTATATTTTTAAGAGGAATTTTTTCCTTTTTTTTTTTTTTACTTTAGAGAAATTAGTGGAAGAAATAATCTTTGCACTCTATATGAGAT
>SSBO01000009.1:10564515-10682878 GCA_005281725.1 Wuchereria bancrofti
TAAAATAAATAAATAAATAAACCATTAAATATGAAAAGAGTTAAGTTGAGAGAGAAATTGAAAGAAAAATTATCATTTACCTTTATCACAACACATTTTTTTTAGGTATATATTTTTAAAAATATTTCGAAAAATTTTTAGTGTATATTTTTAGGTATTTATCGTAGTATATTTTTAAGAGGAATTTTTTCCTTTTTTTTTTTTTTACTTTAGAGAAATTAGTGGAAGAAATAATCTTTGCACTCTATATGAGATATTTTAAAGTCATTAATGACTATTTGACTTTCATCCAAAATAAGAGATCAAAGAATTTGCTTTTTACTTGCCAAAACTCCATATGAGGTACATTAATTAATTAATTAACAGTGGAAGTCCATTTTGCTAGCATATCATTTGTTAAGAATTCCGTAAATGAGCGAATTGAATTGAATTGAAAGTCACTGCAGGTGGTAAAACTATGACAAATAGTGTTAGAGTGAACTGTACATTTTGTTTGAAATGAAATAAAAGAGAATCGGTAACACAAAAGAAAAAAAAAAAGAAAAAAGAAAAAAACCGAAATATAGAAAGGAAATAAGGAAAGAAAGGTTAAAAAGAAATAAAAGCAAAAAGTGGAATGACCTTTATCATCATCATCAACCATACAGTGTCATCATTATGACCATTCTCAATTATAACAACAATTTAAGCAATATTGCAAAAAATTATGAACTTAAAATGATATTGAAATTCTTTTACTTGAAAAGTACACACTTCGTATAAAATATTAACAGCTATAATTATTAGCTAATAATATCATCATTAAAATTCAACATAATTTAATTCTGAGTTCATTAAATTGCTATATGAATTGATGTAATTTAAATTGAAAATATTTAGATGACATTAATTTCTAAGTAATTTTTTTATTTATTTCCTTTCAAAAATGTTCTTTATCTTTTTCAATTTATTTATTTATTTGCCTTCAAAAATCTTATTTATCTTTTTCACCAACCATCTTATGCTGCTAAAAAGTCCATAATTAAGAATTTGAGCTCAAGGTACTGTCCACAACATAAACACATCATCGTTCTGATCTTTTAATCGTTCCATACAATTCCACTTAAATGGTATTTATCAACAACAATCATCATACCATCATTAGTACCGTTTACTATTCAAATGAAGATTTGAAGATTATAAATCAAAAAATTGCCATTAGTACAAAAGATTTTCTCTCTTCGTTGTTTACTTTCATATAATGATGCATTAAAGGAATAATCTTCCAATCAGACAATTAGACTTATTTCAAGTATAATTTAATTTAGCAAAATCATATAGTTCATAGACCAATTCTAGAAAATCATTTGAATAAACCAATGTGTGCTTCTTCTAAATGGAATAAACGACATATTGAAGTTATAATTATCGTTTGGAAGAAAATTAATGATGGATAAAGAATAGTATACTTAATCTCTTATTCTCGTCTATCACAATTTACTAAATGATATAATGAATAATTTTTTTTTTCTTTTTTTTGCATAAAACATGAGATTAACACCTGTATATACACTCAGACTGTCATAAATTTTAAGACCAGAATGTTTCAAGATAAAGTTCTAAGGCAATTTAGACTATGAATAAAACAAAAGCTTAGCTTTTATTAATTGACAACAAAAAAAACAACATTCAACAATACACTTTATATGAATAAAATGTTGCAAACAAAATAAATATAAAAGCATAAAAAAAGTCATTCCTTTTAATGACAGTAATATTTCTAATTTACAAATTCTTATATCAATATTCTCGACTTTTATTAAATGACAAAAAAAGGACAAAGAGATAGGAAGACTTACATAAAACATTAGATTTTCACCCTACCACCAAACCCTTTTAATAACAACAACAACAAAACCTACTTAGTGTTTAATTTGTTGTCTAAATTTGATCCATAGAATTTCCCTAATTTCTCTAAATATAACAACCAAGAAAAAAAAAGGCCTCACCCCTCATTTTATTTTCTCAACAAAATTCGCATTTAGTTCCACAGAATAATTAAAGGAAAATGGACGAGGCTTTAAAGGATAATCATAAACGCTGAATTTGATTGTAAGAACCATAATATCAAACATATTATAAAAAGGTGGAAGTTAAAGAAATCACTGCCTAATCGTATCCGGAACCTGCTGACGGCCTAGATAATTTGCTAGCATGTCAAGACAAGAATTTTAAATAGCTTCCTTTTAGATAAAATTGGAAACAAAAAGGAAAGCATTTTCTCTCTAAATAAAGAATTTCGCTGTCACTCTAAATATTTTAAAAATTTGTAGCATCATATAAAAGCAGACTATATTCTAATATTGCTTAAATTATCCTATTTTTTACCACCTTTTTTACTAGGAAAAGCTGTCGATATTAACTTTGTTTTAGTTGTAAAACATGTTCGAATGGGGTCGCAGAACTGATTGATTTTAGATATAACTACTGCCTTTAAATCTGCGGGATGCAAACTTCCATCCACAATTATTCTTGCCAATTCATCACAACCATTAATCTCTATATTTCCACCATTTTCTTCCGAACGTTCGATTAACAATTCTAAAATTCGAAATTCACTGACTCATTATAAAATCGAAGCAATTCAGAAAATCTCTGAAACAACTCTAAAGAAATAGTACATGGTCAGTGCATATAACAACCTTTAACATTACAGGTAAAGGGAATGAACAATAAGAGTCATTATATTTCCATTCAAACAGCAAAGAAATAATAATAATAACAAAGAAACACTTGACTAATTAGTAATTTGATTCTCAACAGTTATGTAGGGCAATAAAAACAGATCAGTCATGGGATTTCAACGATAGAGCTCACAACCATGACATACAAACTTTATTATTTATTAGAACAAATCTCGTGCAGAAGACAAAATAATCCTTAGATTGCATCAAACAATTTATAATGATGTAGGAAAAATGATTAAGGTAAACTCACTTGATCCAAAATATGGAAATATAAACTGTTTTGCAAGTTCGAAAGCGATATTACCCTTCAAATTACCGGGTTCACAAAATGAACGTGCAATCTTTTGTTTGACTTGCTTTGGTGTATCCAAGGGATCCAGATGAAATTCAGGATCTGATGCAGACATTTTACTACCTGACATAGATGGCAAGATTGGGACTAACAAATGTGCACGAGGTTGTTGTCCACGTCGTTGCATCATCTGAAAAACCGGAATATACGATGAAGTACAATCCGTGAATAACCTTCTTATGATGACAAAAGTGAATTTCTAGAAAGAACTCTATCAAAAAATGAGAAATCAAGAATAAAATATTTATAATATTGTTGTATAAATAAAAATAAACAAAAAATGATACGCTGTATCATACAGCGTTTCAAACTTTAGCATTCTATATCAAACAATAACTCATATTACAGTTATTGGGAGCAACGAGAAAAATTCAACTCAAATTTAAAAATTGAATAATGATTAAAAACCTGCTCAGCGAATTCCGAAAAAGGACGCATTTCTTCACCCATTATAACAATATCAATATTCATAAAATAATGGTCAATGGTGAAATATAGAGGTGATAATAATGAGCCCAATGTCACTCCTTCCAGTATGGATGCTTCATCTCGTGTTACTTTGGAAGCCATCTGATACATTTCAAAAGTATATTCCCTATATATAAACTTTACTTTGTTTTATTACTTGATTGACAAGTTTAAGTATAAGTTAATACCAATGATCCAACTTATTTTAGCTGAAGTTAAGCTGCGATATCGTAACAAGATTTATCGGATGTTCTAGCGCTTTCAATAATTCGAATATATTATCTGCGGCAACAATTCAATTCATGCATAAATATATTGTAATTTAAGAAAAATAATACTCACGGTTCCAATTGATAGCTCGATCCTCGAACAATTTTGATATGTTTTAAGTCAAGTAGAATAAAGATCTGCTGCAAAACCATAGTATAATAATCACAACGCGAGTCTCGAATATTCCAAGAGCATTTCTCGTTATCCAAAAAAGCATCGATATCAGCCAAAACTATTGTTACAGAAACATTCCCTAGCAGCTGTAGTTTCTAAACATAAAAAAAGTATTGAATATATCTTCAAATGACAATATCCTATAAGATCAATAGATCGTGGTAAAAGTTGCCAGAGGGAATCAATTTCCACCGAAATGTAAAACATCTCCAGTAACATTTGTCTGTATGAATGACGTATATTTCTCAACCTTGAGAAAACTAATATCCTCAAGAACATTGAAAACGGCTGGTGAGGAGTATTCGCAGTTATTTTGAATTATAAAAAACAAGCCACGACAATTTTTTTTTAATAAAAAGGAAGAAAATTCCAAAAAAGTATAAACAATTTTAAAAAAAAAGAAAAGAACTTTGAAATCAAAAAAAGGACCTTCAATTTGAAAAGCGGAATAACAAAACCCAGATGAAAGCGACCTTTTGGTGCTATCGTATAAACAATATGTAATAAACCATTCTCTTTGATTCGTTTTTTAAGCCATATTTCACCACTGACTAACTGCAAGATACACAATTAAAATTTGAATAATTTGTATGAGGTTTTTTGGTTCAACTATCTAAAGCTATAGTGGAAATATATAATGATATTTATATAAGAATCATTCATGCAATCTCATAAAACACAAATACCTCAGTATCACAGATAATTTCTCGAAACCTTTGATCTTCGTCACCATTCAGGGTGACGCTATCGTCAATCGTAGGATTAGCAGAGTGTGCTAAACTATCATCTAATATACTTGTGGAATATCCTTTTTCCAATAATAATAGCATTTCTTCGTCCATACAGTTGTTTTGTACTTCTTCCAGTACATCACAAATAAATTCCTACAAAACAAATATGATCAAACGATTCAATAATCAATCAATCAATCAAAAAGAAGGAAATAAAGTAACGAAATGAAATAAGAAACAAAGATACATGGATTAGTAATGCAATGTACAAGAAATATAACCGAATTGTTCGAACAAATACTAGAGAATACAACGAATCACCATTGTATCTAATGAGATTACTCGATATCTATTTTGCATACTGCGAAACTGATACATGAATATACATACCTGTATCAGTTTTAGAGGTATGCATAGCAAGGGTAATGAACCTTAAAACCTCAACACGCCAACAGAGCAGCTTCACGCTACACCATGACGGTAGTCCCTACACGCGCGGGTGTTATATTTTAAAATGTTCTTGTTAAATTTTGTGGAAAAATGTAACCGATCGAAACATCAGAAATCTCATAAAAATTGATGGAAAATAAATTGTGATGCTACAAAGTGATTCCTTAAGTGTAAACTTTCAAGACATGATTCAATATTAGCGACAAATTGTCGCAGCATCAGGACTTTTTGTATGTTCACTTGAACTACCAATTCGAACCCTTTGCTACAAAATAATTTCGCATATTTTGCACGCTCACTAATTGAAAACATAGCACGCGTATTAGAATATGCAAATGCAAAGCTTATGTCACCGAGTACAATTTTTCATCACATTATTTACTAATACCAGTAATGATGAATCAAATAGATTTGTTAAGTTAAATTCATTTAAAAACAAACGATAATTGTTATTGAGATTTCTGTTTTTCCATTTAATGCAAACTTAATATAAAGATAAAATATGAGATAACACAGACCTTAACAGTCGCTTTCAAAACAGTTTCAGAGATCTCTCCTGCATTATATTCTTCAAGTAAATTCTTATAGTTGTCGTATTCCTTTCCACCAAAACTGATTGCTTTTGGAGAAATAATTGGAAATAAAACATGCTCACAGAAAGCTAGTATACCGTTTTCATCGGAATCACGACTGCAGACAGCGCTATCGATTTTCCTCCGCACAATATCTGCTTTATCCAGCAAATCAATTTTTGAATTTTCTTCCGAACTAAATCAAAACTATTTCGTTCCAATAAATATAGAAAATAAATTTCAATAAATGTCAGTGAGAGAAAACACAAACTTCCGTGCGATAGGAAGTTGTGTAGACTTAAGAAATTAAGTCATATTTGACAAAACTAACTCAAATGTATTCAACTGATCGACAACATTAAAATGGAAATCAAACAAACCAACAAATTTAAAAAACTACCTGCTCATCTTTGATCCTTGCAACCCAGGTACCATAGGATTCATAAGGTGAAACCTTTTGCCTAATTTTAACTTTGGAAGCTGTTCCTCAGCCAGTATGAAAATTTTTCTTTGATCCACTCCACCAAACTGACCATCAACTTTCAAGTACTGCTCATCCAAAGCTTGCAATAATGGATAGAGTAAACCGCTCAATAATGGTGATGCTACCTGCAAGGAAGGAAGAATCACTAAACTAACTACTGAAATCTTCTAGAGACAAACCTTATTTTAAAACCTAATCGGCACATAAAAGGAGTCTTACTTGCTTTACCACTTCAGCGCCAGCACGTAAAGCATCTCTCCTTGTTACAATATTACATAATCGAAGCAAATCAGATGTATATTCCCTTAAAATATGAATTATTAACTAACTTTATGTAAAAATGATGAAAGCGTACTTGAATACCAAACAAAAAGCCTGCTAAATTGATCATTATTAACTAAATATCAACGAATGAATTAAGTAAACAGTAAACATTTCAACGAAAAATTAACCTTGTCAACTGGTATGATGTCCCTCTAACAAAATGCAGCTGATCCAACGGTACATGCAATGCAGTAAGCAATGCTTTGATCACTTTTTCATAATATAATACCCGATTATCCAAAAGCTCCCAACTGCTTTTTAAATTATCCAAAAATGCATGCAAATCAGCAAATAGTATCGTCACCTGCATGTGAAGTTAGTCTATTATCCTGAGAAAGTAAAATGTCCAGTAAAAATAGTAACAATAAAACCTGGACAATCTAAGACCACTAAAAATTCACTCCATGACCGAAATTAATTTCTGAGATATTACTAAAAAAGCTACCTAAAATTAATTAACAACACATACCTTCAGATTTGCCGTCAAAAAGTCAGCAATTTTCCTTATTGGTACAAAATATCCCACATGCGGTTTTCCTGTAGTTGCTGTGCCCCAATATACATGAATATTTTTTTTTGATGCCAACTGTTTTGTAATTTTCTCCAATCCCAAAACTTCCTAAAATAAACGATCAGTATAAGATATTAGGATAAATCATATGAATTGCCATTTTCTGGATAATTAATCATCATTTTTTCATTTCAAGGTATGAAATAATAAATCTCTAATTGTAGCGAACCTGTAAATTCCTCGTAATAAGCTTTAGTCGATACAAGTCTTTCTCGGACAATTCATCCGTATTAACTTTTACATCTGATTTGTTGTCGTTTATCATGTTGAAAATTAAACTGGACCAAAAGCAATAATTCCTTTCTTCAGTAATATCCAGCTAATATTTTATTCCAATTCAAGTAAATCCATTAAAAAATAACATTTGCCTAAATCTTAAATAATATAAGCAACAAATTTTAAACTATATAATCAAACAATAGATTGAACTTTGATCTCGAATTTGAATAAAACAAGTTGTGAGTCATCATCTTCTAAATCAGCAAAATCCGCAACTTCGCGACAACGACGAAAAAAAAAAACTTTAGTCGAAATTTCCAAAAGCAATATAGCCAGCAAAAAGTTCCGCAGTGCAACTGTTAAATTTCGAACTCGAACAATAAAGGCACATAAATCCGTCCACTCATTTTTCCGGATTAATGTCATGCGGAATTCGGATTTAATTCCGATTATTGATACATCAATAGAAATAATTCCATTGTTATTGTTATTGCGAAATTTCTGAAATATTTTCGAAATTTTATTTTAAAATTTAATATAGAAATATGAGAGTTGAATTAATTAATTAATATTTTCTCTTCTCTTTTGTTTCACAATCAATATAATACATCAATTAATGATTGCTATAATATTTTCTTTCTTTTTTTCTTGAGAAAATTTTTGAATACAACAATTTGTTAACTTTCAAGTGTTATTTAAATATTATTTCATGAAATTTCCACCTAAAAAAAAATTTATAACATGGCTATTGTATATTTAACTTGAAAACACAATATAATACTTTTCATTGTAAACATTTTGCATTTTTTTAAACTTTAAAAAAGGAAAAAAGAAGAAAGATTGTTTATGGTTCTAACTTGTGTTAATATTAAAAAGCAATTAGTGAAATTATCTAATTGAAAAAATATTCTCTGATATTATCAGTGATAACTTATGCAATGCGAAAAATTGTGCCTTCTAGCAATTTTACTTAAAATAACATTCGTTTTAATTTTGTGATTTCTTTGAATCAAATTTAATTTATTGTATTTATTAAATTAATTAATTTCTTCTCCGTCTTTATGCTTATTTCATTTTCTCCGTATTGTATGACTTTTATTTGTCGATATTATTATCCATGTTAGTATTATCAGTGATAATCTGCACAATGCCAAACTTTATCAGCTAATCAGCATTATCAGTGGACAAGTAATTTCACTACAATTGTATTAATATAATAAGTGAATACTTTTAAAGTTAGTAGTAAGTGTATGTACATTGTGATTGAGAAGAGAAGTCAAAAATTCAAAAGAAAAAAAAAAGTAATTCAGATATTTTCAAATTCAAGTTGTCTTGTTGCGCAGTACTGTCAGATAATAATAGAAAGTAAATAAAATCTATCACTTTGCGCACGGCGGTATTTGTTAGCACAACTGATATTTGCAGTTAACATTTGCAATTGCAGCAAAATTTAGCTAACAAATACAAGTTATAATAAACTCCATCATAGCACTGCTAAATTTTGAATTTTTAATCACTTTTGCAACTGAAATTTCAAGGATATTTTTTAATTTTAATATTTGCTTTTTAAATTAATTCAATTATTTAAACTTATATTCTTTGCTCCTTTTGTTTCCTATTTCTTACACTTTAAATTAATAGCATAATGAACTCTGATCTATTAATTTCAATTCAATTCATTCAAATTTCCTCTTTGAAATCAATCAATGTGTTTGTATGGTATTTTATTTGTGACATATGCGCAATATCCCTCCAAATATGCCATATTTATCTTTTCGATATAAATAGTGCACAAAATTTACACCAAAATTTCAATCGAATTTTTGCTATCTTTTTTTTTTTTTTGGATGAATTCAATAAAAAGAATTTGTTTTGTGATTACTTTTCTCATTCCTTTCCGACATGTTTCGCTTGGCACTCATTTGCGCCATTCAGCGCTAAAAAATATTGCTCAAAATAATTCAAAAAAAAAAAAAAAAATGTTTGCTTTTTTTGTAAACATGTGAAGTGTTAAAATTCAAACACTTTAAATCAACCAACCAACAAGGAATTTGTTTTCTTAGTTTTGCTTGAAATAGTAACTGACGAAATAAATGCAAAAAACCAGTACTTTATTTTTTAAATGCTTGATAATATCGAATGCAAGAACACTAATCTAACTAAACAATTAAATTTCTCAATTTACTTACTCTTGTAACTAACAAAAAAAAGAAAAAAGAAAAAATAAACAGCGATAAAAATCTTTTCATGCCTTAATTCTCCTAAAAAATAGGCATTTATTGTTAATCAGGCTTTTTTGCCTTACCTTTTACTTTAAATTTAAAACTAACCAATTCCTTTATTTAATTAATTCAGTACGAATACATCGTCTAAATGAAAATGTCCATAAAATAGCGCCAAAATTTGCTTCTGTTAAAAGTTTCAAATTTGTAAAATCTTTTTAAACCGCGGTTTCTTCGATAGATTTTCCATTGTTACAAACATTATTGCCGCTATCGTCAAATAACATTAGACATTCGATGATTATTAAAATTGAATTTTTTTTTAAATTAAAATTGAATAAACAAAAACAACCCAATTCTACACAAATGAAACATACGATCGTTGTTTTATTTAATTAAATGATTACTATTAATGGTATTTAATGAGATTTCACTTCGTCCACTTTATGCTGCATAAGGCTAATCTGATTACGGTAAAGAATTTATACCGTTTCATCAAAGGGTGCCATTATCACTGATCCGTGTCTTTAATCCATCGCCAAACAATCGTTGAAGCCAAAAAATTAATCGCTTACTTCAATTTTTTACTTTTCTCACACATAACTTAATGACATATCATATAATAAAGTAACGAAATGGAAATTTTAATTAAGTTAAACTGTAGTAAACGATAAAAAAAGATTCAAATTTAAATTGAAATATGAAAGATTCAAATTTAAACTGAAATATGGTACACATAAATGCTAGCAGAAAACATTGTCATTTCGGAGATTATATGTCGCCTTAAAATCATTCGTCACCAAACATAAATAAATTTATGGCCACTTTTTATGACAGTCGCATTTTATGATCCTCAAATAGAGTCGGTAAGAAATTCATCCATAAATTAAGTCTTTAAATTTCGAATTAAATATTTCAATTCAATAAGGGATTTTCTGGTGTTGACGATCTAATAGTACCGCGGCACATAATGACTTGAAAACAGTTTATTTGTATTATTGCACTTTTAAATTATAATTCTCACATAATGCGAATGATATTCTCGACTATCACTTTAAATCTCGAACATTACTTTTTGCTAAGAATTTAAGATAACTGATCTTTAGTTCATCCGGTTTGTTGATCTTTAGCTCATTTAGATAACTAACTGATCATTAGCTCATTTAACGTTGCAAAGCTGCGAGGTGTAAATTACTTTACAGTAGAAAAAAATTATTGAAAAATTTGATTTTTTGCTATACAACAAATTTTTTTTGCACTGCAAGTAAGTAAATAGGTTAAAAGTTATAAGAGGAAAAGAAAAAAAAAAGATTTAAATTAAGAAAAATTTAAATAATTTCATGAATTTCGGACAAGTTTACCATTTCGATGAAATTGCAATCTGTAACTATTTTCAAACAATGTTTAGCAGTCCGTGAAATTAGCTATTCGTGAAGACTCTAATTAGGACATCCGACGACAATCAATTGTCACCGTTAGCTCATTTGCATTTGAAAAGTTAAATCAACAAGTATTTGAGGTTTTATATAAATAGAAATTTTGATAGTACGTCAAAGTATTCTCAATATTTCATTTCTACCCGGTTGTTCCTGCGTCATTTGCGCCAATTGCTGGAAGTTGGCCTCAATTAATCAACAAATTGACATTACAATTCTTATATTTGAACAAACATCGATGCTGTGAAATTTCAGAAAACAAATTTTGATTAATTTTGATTATTTTAAAGATCGAAGATAGAATGCTAGTTCAAAAAGAAAATATTTTTAACGTAAAGTTACTTTCCGGTATAAATCACAATCGATTGAAATCGTAATTTATGTAAAATACTGATAATATTAATAGGAAGAAAGTACGAAAAGTGCCTTAAGGAATTGGTCTGTCACTCAAAAATGATTGCTATAATTAAATTTCATTCCTGAAAGGATAAAGATTTATTTCTGTATGTAACGGTAGATAAAAATATATACGAATGAATTGGAATGTGTGAAATTGGTGCATTACAGTGTCACACCAATTCAAGAAATAAATCAAACATTTACCGCCTCTTTCATTTCTTTAATTCCTCTATTTTATTCCGTAAAATTCAACCTCAGTTTATATATGAATAAATTATTAAATTTCTTCGCAATATATAATAAAATAGTATTTGCAATTTCTATTTTAGTATCTCATCGGTTTTATTAGTTATTATGATGAAACTCGAAATAATTTTTCTGAAATTATTGAATTTTAGGATCAAATGCTACGTATTATTTCTATTTAGCACTTCTTACAAACTAATGTTTTCAAGTTTTTTTCAATCAAAAGTTTAGATATGAATGACTCATCAACTTGATCCTATCTATCTTACGATGTCACTGCTTTTTTTTCTTTTTTTTTTTGAAACATATTTAATAAGTTATAATAAAAAACTTCGATCAAATAAAATCAGAATGATTAGCAATAATTTTGTGTACATTTCTTTTAAACATTTAATATTTAAGCAATAAATTCAATCAAAATTTTAGGTATAAAAAGTAAAAATGAATTTAATGATATAAAATCATCTTTCTTTCTTCTTTTTTATTTTTTTTTTCTTTCCTTTTTGCTAGGAAATATGATTAAAATGTTTGTAATGTGATAGGCATTTGATGACCGTATCGATTTCCTCTCAATACTGTGTGAGAAAATAACATTCGAGATAGGAAATGATTTAATTCATCTTTGTTTATTTTCTAACATTTTAATTTAATTTAATTCTGATCTGCTCTGATCTGATCTGATATGAAATCACTGATTTTTCCCTTTTTTTTTTTTGTAAAGTTAGATATTAGCAATTAGTGGTATTTGATAAGAGGATTATTGTAGTAATAAATGAAAATATTTTTTATCCTTACATGATAACATATGATAATAAACATAAACTGATAAAATGATAATTGATAAAATTGAAATCAATAATAACTCCATTGTTGCTTTTTTTTTGTATTCTATGATAATTTAGCTTTCATTTTTAATTCAATTTTATTCTTAATTCAACTACTAACGAATGTAATTATATTTGAATATCTTGACAAACTTTTTTTTTCTGTATTGTCTTAGATTTATCTTAAAAATTAAACATCTAATCAATCTATTAGTAAAACAAAAAAAAAAAATTTCATTAGTTAATTTGAACTATGATATTCTTTATTTGTCTTCAATTGACTACATTTATTTTAAATTACATTTGCTTTTGTATTTTGTGTGACTTTACAATTAGTAATTTTTTTTTTTTGTTTACTTACATAGTTTACTTTGCTAAGTTTGTTAGCATTTTTGATGACATCTTATTGCACCTGGACATATAAACATAAATCGTCGTATCATATTTGTTGTATTTGAAATGTCAAATGGCATTGAAAATTCATTTGCTTATCAAATTTATCATTATCAAATAATTTAATATCTTTTGCTAAAATAAGACTTCATAATGTCTAAAATAAAAGCAAAATTTTATTTTCTAATAGACAAGAAAAGGATCAAAAAGCAAAAAGATAATTTCCTAATTACAAATGCTAATTATTCATTATAATCATAAAATACATCATAAAATATTTTATTGCTAATTTTAACAATGACTAAAACTAATATTTACAAATGAGAATATTAATTAAAAAAAACACTATAAACTAATTAATATAATTTATAATATAATTTGAATGCTAATTAAAAAAAAACTACGAACTAATTGATATAATATAATTTAAATATATTAATCTTATATATATCTTATTAAAATGTAATATCATTATTTTGTTTTTTTTTTCTTTTTTATTTTTCGACTAACTGTTTACAAATTTAAGCTATTAATTAAAAAAGTACAAATTGTATGAATCATTTTTCAAGCACTTTTTCGCTTTGACAGGCGAAAAAAAAAAACAAAAAAGAACGACAATTTTGGTTATCTTCATGCAGATGCACGCCGCTATTGCATGCATATACTTTTGCAATATATTGCGATTCACACAAAATGAAATGCAAGCAGTGTTACTACTTTTTCATTTGTTTTAATTTTTCCTTTTACTTCTTCTTTCTCATTTAATTTACAATTTAAGAATTTGTTTTCTTTTTTTCTATAGTTTTAAATTAAATAAGAAAAAGTTTGGAAAATTTTTAGACTTATTTCTATGATTGCAATAAAACTTGCATATAATTTCCTCAAATCATTCTGCAATAATTAATTCAATTTTTCTTTTTTTTTCTTAGTATCTGTTCAAACTTTAAAAATTTTTTAAAAATCATTCTATTTTAAATAAAATTTTACTTAAAAAAAGTATTTTCAATTTGCAATTATAACTGTTTGCAGTATATGATTTTATAAGTAATTGATTAAAATAGAATTTTTGAAGCTTTGCTACGAATTAGACAAAATTTAAATTGAAAATTTATCAATTTCATTTTTCTTTCTTTGTATTGATGTTAAATTAATAAAAAGAATTGTTCTTCGATTATTGATCGTTTCTAAATTGATTTTATTCAGATTAGTAATTAGCAATGCACAGGTATTGCTAGTATCTAATCAGTGTTTGTTATCAGTAATATCATCATTTTGCTATGATCTTCTCTTAAACCAACTGTTTCGAACATTGTTTAGAAAAAAAAAAAAGAAAAAGAAAAAAAAAGCGATATATTTTGAAGTACTAAGCTTCATCTCACATTTCAAAACACTTTGGTATGTTTGGTGAACTCATACTGATACCTATTATTTTATATTAGGTAAGTAAATTGATCAATCACTCATCTAATATTCATTTTTGATATCAAATTTATCAGATCTATTTGATTTATTTCCACATCAATCATTAATTGAAATTTATTTTAGACTAAATGAAATATAATTAATTTAAATTGAAATAATATATTAATAAAAAATTATTTAAGTTATTGATAAAATAATTTTTTAAAAATAAATTTTTTAATTTTTCAATACTATTTTTGAAATTAACTCAGAAATAGATGATAAGCATAAATGTTATTAATAGAATAGAATAAAGTGAAATTGTAGCAAATTTTTATTTTTGAATTAAGCAATGAAATATTTGAACTTAAAGCATTGATAACTAAATGAATAACTCAATTGATTATATCATAAATGAATAACTTAATAACTAATCTCAACTGATTATGTCTTATAAATTTTAGTACTTATAGTTCTTATAATTTTGATTATTCTTCGTTCTATTTTTTTTTTTTCTAAAAATTTTGCAATTTCAGAAAGAATTGAGATTAAAAATTATGAATAAAAATGTTGCTAAATGGCATTTCAATAATAGATATTAGCTTCTTTTTTCATATTACAAAATAGAACAGATCAATCAATCAATCAATAATCAATCACTATGCAGTAAAGTATGAATTTTTAAACTTGGAAAATTATTAAGTCAATCAGAGTGATAATCAAACATTAGTCTAATCTTCGTTGATCATTAGTCTAAGTGTTTCTTATATCAAATATATGATTTCATGAAATGAATTTTATTAAGTATATAAATTTCATAATTTCACATATGTAAAATTAAATTTTACATATTATTAAAACTTAACACTTCACTATGGCAATATATCTTAAAACTTTTTTAATTTTCTCCTTTTTTTAAAATTAAAAAAAAAACAAAAAAAGGAAAGTTAACTATTCGTAAGATTAGATTATTGGGAATAAATTCTAATAGAAAATGAATGGGAAGAATGGATGAATAAAAAAATTAGAAGGTCAGAGTTCATCATAAATAAATCATAGCAACAAATATCGATGATCTCAGTTATTGCTTTATTATCTAATGATCTCTCTCAATTACCTTTTACAGGTTAATAAAATCATTTCAAACTTTATTTCAACACTTTTTATTTTAATAATTGGTTCAAGCAGAATTATCACCTATTTGTTTCACTTATCTGTAGCACCTGTTTTCCATATTCTTTTCCTTATCACTATTTCATTACTATTATTCAAACAATGTTATCATTTAATTGATAATTTTTTTGTCACCTTTACATCAATAAATTAATAAACGTTTATGCTTGAGTGAAAACTAAATTTAAGAATAGAGTTATAAGGTAATCATTGATTCAAGATTAAATGTACAATTCTTTGTCATCAGATTTAATTGATCATACTTTAATCAATCAGTGATAATATGATAACGGAAAGTAAAACGAAAATGTTCAGTTGCATATTATTACTGAAATTGTTTCATCTTGTTAAAAAAAAAATCTCATTTCAATTGTATCTTCTTTTCATTGCCATATAAAACACTGTAGAAAATCGCATACGACATGCGACATGAGACATGCGACATGAGACATGCGACATGCAGTTTTTCTTTTAGAACAACCGCGTAAGAATGATTTTGTAGCATGTTTTTAAAATTAAGCGATATTATGAAAAATTTTTTAACAGACAAATGAAATGTGAAAAAGTTCAAACGTCGCATAATAGTGCATAAATCAATTTTAAAAATAAATTGTGTTCATAGTCATAAAGAGTTTGATAAATTTGAATTTCATTCACATTTAAAGATAAGAAATTTCTCAAAAAGAGAAAAATGCATTACTAATTTAATTTAATAAATATTCAAATTCAAAAATTATTGTAGGATTATCAGGTAATAATGAAATAAAATCTATCGCTTTGCGCACGGCGGGCGGTATTTGTTAGCACAACTGACATTTGCAGTTAATATTTGCAATTGCAGCAAAATTTAGCTAACAAATGCAAATTATAATAAATTCTATCAAAGCACTGCTAAATTTTGAATTTTTGATCACTTTTGCAACTGAAATTTCAAGGATATTTTTTAATTTTAATATTTGTTTTTTAAATTAATTCGATTATTTAAATTCATGTTCTTTGCTCCTTTTGTTTCCTATTCCTTACATTTTAAATTAATAGCATAATGAACTCTGATCTATTAATTTCAATTCAATTCATTCAAATTTCCTCTTTGAAATCAATCGATGTGTTTGTATGGTATTTTATTTGTGACATATGCGCAATATCCCTCCAAATATGCCATATTTACCATTTCGACATAAATATGCCTCCCAATATGTCATATTTATCTTTTCGATATAAATATAGCGCGCAAAATTTACACCAAAATTTCAATCGGACTTTTGCTCTCTTTTTTTTTCTTCAATTTTATTTATTTTATTTCATTTATTTTTTGATAAATTTGAAAAAAAAAAAAACGAAAGCGTATATGTTATTTCTTTCTTTTGCTAGAAGGTGCTAATGCTTTATTATTTACAGAAAAAAATTGAATGAAGAGAAAGGTGATGGAATAGTTAAATTAAATTTCAATAAATTTCTATCAGAAGCTATTCTGATATCACAGAATGGTTCATAGCTCTTTAGAAGATCAACGGAAGGATGAAGCATATATGCCAGAGGTTATGGAATCATTGCTCTCAAGGAATAAACTAATTAAAGGTAATTTAAATTTTGTCATCCATAAATGAATGAGTAATTAATTAATTAATCACCGATATTCATTTTTAAGATATCATTAAGTGATCATTGTATCAAGTTAGCATTTTTATCTGTGTTTATTTCTAAATTTTTTGTATAATTTGTTTCAAGAAATTTATTTGGATTAGGGGATGTTAATTTAATTTTTAAATTGAAATATCTTTTGTAAGTGATAAATTCAAGTAAGTGAAAAATTTAAGTGATAAATGTGTAAGTGTGTTAAATTTAAGTGATAAATTTTTATTCACTGAACCACTCATAAATTACAATTTTAAAATAATCCTAACCAGCTTTTTTAATAGCTTTTAATTGAGCATTGTTTGCTAATAATTAATGATTCGCTATTTAAAAGCTTTTCACTTCATTACTTTTTGCATATTTCTGCTTACTCAAATTTCTCACTAATCTTATCATTAATTTATCATTCTTATCAATTAATATTTTATTCTTACATACATTACATACTTATTTTTTCTATGCTTCTCATATGGCTATTATAAAATATTTGAATTAAAAAAATCATTTATACATTATTAGATGAAAAATATATGAGACAACCCGATCAATCAATAAATCATTTTGGACGATGGCTTTTTGGAATTATCAGTGTAGCTATCACTCTTGTATTTATGTTTTTCTTCTTATCTAATATCTATAAACGAGTATCTGTACAACGATCTGATTCATTTATTGATTCTTCTTCTGATTTTATTGATTCGTATGATCAAGAAGAAATCAAAGATCATACATTTGACATCCAACAGATCACTGATAATGCTGAACAATTCAAGATGATCAATGAAAATTTACCTATATCACAACTTTATAATGATAAATCACAAAAATCAATTGAAGGTTTTTTTTTCCATACTTATTTTCTATCTATTGCTAAAAAAAATTAAGAAATTTGTCAAAAATTTAAATTTCTTCGAAAAAAAAGCAAAAGTAAATTACATTTAAGTGATATTAAATTTTTTTGATATTAATATTTGGCATATTATCATATCTTATCTTACTGAAATTATCTTCAGATGATGAGATAACAGAAGCAGTGCAACAGATAAAATTAGACGATGAAGTATTTACGAAATTTTTAAAACCACTGATCATCTCAGATATATCTAAAACTACACTTACAGATGAAAATTTTTTTAATTTACCTACCTTTACTGTTACTCCTACTCCTATTCCTATTACAAGTAAAATTACTTCAGATACTAATGTTGCTGATAAGAAATATAAATTTAATGCATATATTAAAACTTCTTCGCTTCCAAAACTTTTTACTGTAAATGCAAGTCTTTCAAATTTACCAGCAGATAGTACAAAAATCAATTTATATTCAAATTCTAACACAACAGATAAAACATTATTGTTTGGTAGAAGTTCGGTGACACCAATTATTCGAAAATTCTCAAATTCTAGTAATTTCAAAAGAATTAATTCACAGTTTACTAAAAGTAAAGTGGAAAATGATATTAATGAAATTACTATGACAACGACAAAATTTACCGCACATTTACGAATAACGACAATTTCAACGGCAAATCTTACTACTGCTTTATCACGGATACAACAGGATGATAACAAAATGATAATCAATGAAAAAATCAAAACGGATTTTGAAAATAAAGAAAATGAGAATGAGAAAGATGACGATTATGAATATGAAGATATTCTGTATCTAAGGCCACCTGCTGCTACAACAATGACAACAACAATAACAACAACAACAACAATAACAACAACAACAGCTACTACTACTAATATTACATTCCATCAAGTAAGACTTGTCACAATTCATTTTAGATTAGCTTTTGTTTTTTTAAAAAAAATTTATATCTTGTAAAAATTACATCTCTTTAAAAAAATTATGTTTTATCCTTCAAAACAGCAATTCATTTTCAATTTATTTTTGTGCTTATCAAAAAAAAAAAAAGACGAATTGCTAAATACACCTTTAATTTTTAGCACAATTTTAAATTTCTCTTAATTATTCAAATTTTTTGAGCAAAAAAAAAAGAATGAACTTTGAATGTTAAACAAATATTTTCTGCATTATTTATCCACAAATAATAATGTTCCAGTGATCGAATATCAATTAAATTATCAATTCTAGTTCAGTCCAATATCACAATCTCATCATCATTATCATCATCATAACATTATCATCAACATTATCAGTGTGCACATTACGATCGTCAATCGCCAGTGATTGTCACAGCTTTATTTGATATTGGCCGTGGAAAATGGCCTAAATATACTAGAACTTATGAGCAATATATGAATTATTTAAAACATTTATTGAAATTAAGAAATTGTCTTATCATTTATACTGATACAAGTGGAGCAAAATTTGTACGAAAAATGAGGAATGCTGATAATACCAAGGTTATATTATTGTTTATTTCATTTTGCTCATATTATCCTCAATATTTGAGGAATAAATTTTATTTCAACTAATATTAATACAAAAATTTACTAAATCATTAAAAATTTAATTAAAAATTAACTAATTTATCAATTAACATTTATCACAAATGCAAAATACTAACGATCATAATACATAATGTAAAGTGATAGATAAAAAAATTTCAGATATTTGAAATGTCTATGCATGATCTCCCGTTGTATAGGTATCGAGAAGAAATAGAAGGTATTATTCGACGAGAACAACGTGGTAATGAATTTGATAACTTGATAACTTAATAAATTAAACTATTGTGAGATTTTTTTAGAGTTATGCAATTAGTATAGAAATTATTATATCTTTTTTTTTTTTACTATTGCAAATATTTCAAATAGAAAAAAAAAAAAATGCAATTTTCAGATTGGCAATTTGGTCCAAAAATGCGCTATCAACCAGAAGCAAATAGCGCTGATTACAATATAATTGTTAATTCAAAGCCGTATTTTTTATACAATGCAACACAAAGTGCTCAATTTCAAGCTTCCGATCGGATATTTGCTTGGATTGATGCCGGATATGGTAAATTAATTTAATTAATTTTCATTTAATTAAATAATTTAAGTTATAAGAAATTGCATGAAATTATTATTTAGGTCACGGACGAGAAGGAGTTATTCCAAATCATTGTCATTGGCGACCACAACTTCGACGTGATCGTATGACAGTTATTAAATTAACACCAGCACATGATAAAGTATCCAGGTTTGCTCTTCTTCTTTTTTTTTTTTATTCCTAAAAAAATAAAAAATACAATTTGTTAAAAGGTTGTTTGATTAATAAATTTTTAGATATTCAATAACTGATCTATATCGTGTTGATTGGGTTGTATTGAGTGGTGGTTTTATTGCCGGTGATAGCCATACCATTAATCGTTTTTATCGATTTTATCAAAAATCATTTATGGAATTGTTGGATTCTGGAAGAATTGATGATGACCAGGTGACAATATTTTATTATCCTTTCATCACAACCCAAATCACAAAATCTCCTCTTAAAAAAAAAAGAAAATATTCAAAATCACTAATTTAATCATTTTGAATTCACAATTTAAAAAAGTATTCAAAAACACTAATTTAATCATTTTGAATTTACAAAAAAGAAAAAAGAAATGATTAAACGGAGCAAATTATTTATGAATATTCAATTGAATGAATGATTTCTATGTCATTTCCGTTTTCTAAAGAATAGTTTCTATGTCATTTCCGATTTTGAAATTACTACAAATTCATACTAATTTGACACAAATTCAATCAATTGATATTTTTGAAATTCAATGACATAATAACTCCAAATGAGAAATATACAATTTATATGATAAATCAATAATTATTTAAATTTAAATTTATACTGCAATTTTTTTTTTCATTTCTAATTGTAAACCGAAAAATGAGGGTTTTTTTTTCAGACAGTGCTAACATTAATGCTCAAGCATTATGCAACTTTGTTTAATCCGATATCTAGCAATGGTGATTGGTATGCCGTATTTCGATTATTTCCGTGTAATAATAGCTAAAACCGGATACGATATACAACAGCCGGATACGATGCACAATAACCGGATACGATGTACAAAAAAAAAGTTTCACTTTAGGACGATGAGTACTTGGATCATTTCTGAACTTATTTGTTCTTACAACTAAAAATGAATGAGTGTTAAAAAATTGAAAATTCGGCAAACATTTATCGTAAAATGCTTAATGAAATCAGAATGAAACCGGAAAGCAAATTAAAATGAATTGAAACAAAACATATTTCAATAAAAACATATCAGTGACTGAATTAATCGCATAAGAATGTTAGAAAATTAAACATTTCTGTAGCATTTTTGTTGAAATATTTGGAAAATATTTAAATTTCAATTAAATTTTATGTTAACTTTTGACTTTTGCCTACTCTTTGATCAGAATTAATGAATTGATTGTAAATTTTTTGTTTTTGAACACTCGTTTCAGACACAAAAATTTTCTTAATTGTATATATTTTTATCTCACATAACAGCAAATATATTAATTAAACATAAAAGTTTTCATAATTCTTTTAAAATAAATTTCTATTTTTACTTTATACTCTTTATGACTTTTTAGTTCTTCAAACATTCTAATGCTTTCTAAGTTTCATATTCAATTTTGTATTTAATTTGTTGTGTAGAAAAATTCTCGAGTATATTCCGAAATATGCCGATACTGTTCACCGTTTACAAATTCAGTGGATCTCTAATTTACCATCTGAAAATATGATTCATTTCATTAAAATTTTCAAATATGTTCTTTGCTCTTTTCACAAAATGAGCTTATTCTTGTGTCACATAGCATGTCACATAGAGTGACACATAGTGGAACTGTGAAAACATAGAATTCGGATACATTATCATTAACGAGATTATATCGTTTTGATAAAATTAAGCTGGTATGAAACTATTAGTAGTCAGTTTCATTTGAAATTTTTGAAATTTTTTTGAAGCCTAATTCTGTGATTTTATTCTTTTCAAGCAATGTTATGGCATCCAATGCATGCAATGAATTTACTCATTGCAGTTGGAATTTAACAAATGATAATTTGAAAAAAAAAAATTTCAATAAAATAAAAATTGAAATTTTAAAAAATTAAAATGTTCTTTGATAAAAATTAAAGTTTTTAAAAATTAAAAATATAATTAATAATGTAATAATAGGTAATATGATGATGATAATTAATAATATAAGTTAAACAAAAAAAAATGTGAAAATAATAAAACCAAAGTCAAATTCTTTAAAAAAAGAAAAAAACCTAAGCAAACTCAAAAAACGAAAGATTATTTTGTTAAATGTCAGTAAAATGCCAATTTCTTAGTTTTTCCAGAAAAAAAAAAAGAATAAAGAATGTAAAATATTTCTGTGCATATCAACAAAAAGATGTTATACAAGAAATAAAAAACACCATAAAACACAAAAGTTTATTTTCAAATATGGAATATCCGGCAAAGAACTTTCTTGATATTGCAATAATTTTCCATCACAAATAAAAATTATCCATATTGTTCATGTGATCATAAAGTGATCATAAAAGATCGATCAATGATGTTACTGCTAATGTCCTCATCCAGTGAAAGTTCATATGTGATGCTTCAATCCAATAGCAGTTCAAATTAAGTTTAAATTCTAGTTTAGATTTAGGCTTAAGCTTAATTTTAGCTTCAAAATCTGGATTTTGGGATTTTGATAATTAAGATAAAAAAAAATCTATAAAAACATTTCTTTTTCAGAAGTACCAAGAAAGTGACAAATTTAGAAAATTAGTAGTAATAATTATTTTTTTTTTAATAATTATTACTTTTGTAATTCGAATAGTGAGATTAATCGCAATATTGTTTGTAAAATCAAAACTTATTAATATTATAAAGTTTTTTTAACTTATCGAACATTTTTTTTTTTACATTTCATTGGACATTATCTGCTTACATGCTGTTAACGCAGTTTTGATGCTCTATAATTCCATGGTAATTTTATGGTAATTTTAAGAAATGGGAATTTTATAAAATGAGTGGTAATATCTGTTGTTTAGATTTAGTAAATAAATTTAACAAATGATAAATGCATTAACAATGTGTGAATATAAAAATATTCTGAAAATGATTTTCAGGTCAATGTCGAAAATCTGCAACGATTGAATTTGAAACGACCTAAACTATTAATTTCAACCAAATGGAACTATTTTATTAACTGGACCCAAACTGAGAATGGTTGCATTTTCCACGATTCTTTTAATGCTGATATCAGAGCGATCGAGAATGATTTGCGCCAAATCGATGCGTTGCGTGATTTTGTAATAAATCCGAGATTATCCGTGTCAGTTTCCTTCACTATGAGATAGTAGAAAGTTAGGTTTTCAATAATTTAGTTCCCACTTTTCACTTTCGGTTTATTCTGTTTACATAAATTTTTTGATGTTTTGTTAATTTCACTTTTATACATTGCTATCGATATGCATTATATTGCAGTTGTGACAATAATGACCTAAACGTTTTGGCACGTTCATCATCAGCCGAATTTTACATTGACCATAGAATAAGGTCGTACAGCAGTGACCATTCTGTCTGATTGTATAAAGGTCGATTTTTAAATAAAAATACGTTCGTTTTAGCTTCTTCTTTGGAATTACTCATTCTCAATAAGTAATGGCAACACCATTACTCAAGTTGTGTATTTCACGAATTCTTTACTTTCTTTTTTTAATCGAAGATAAAATTTGAAATAAGGAAGACTAATCGCTTGAAGTCATCCATCCTATTTTCGAAAATACTTTTTCTACAGGTCATTACCGCACTACCGCATTTGTCCTTTCTTGCACTGTTCTTCAGAATCAAAGAGTTCTCTTCTTCGACATTTCTCAAACAGCGTTATGATTTGCTAAAGACTGAGAGAATTGTAATTAAGAGAGTTGAAGAGGAATCACAGGAATAAAACATCGATTCCATAAGATGGCTTACTTGGTGGTCAGAGGTGACTGGCAGGGAAGTATTCAAGGTGTATTATACTTCGAAGGAATAATTTTTCTGAAAAATCTGGGCAGTATGAATTGAATGTACAAAATTTAGTTGAAAGTAAAATGCAGAATTATTCATCAAACCATCAATCTATTCAATAAGTCAATTTTCAGTTAAAATTTATCTGTGCACATTTTGTACTCTCTATAACAGATAGAATGAAATGTATAACGAATTTTTAAATTCTTCATATTTAATTTATTTTGATCCCATTCTAATTTAAGATTCAAATACCATTCTTACAAGGCGCAGACGCAGTAGCAATAAATGTGTTTAAATCGGCAAACGAAAATATCGTTTAAGTGATGAAAGGGAAAGTGAACAGAATATATACAATTAACCGTGTCATTAGAATATTAAATAACCAAAGGATTAAATGTGGCGGAATTTGATTGAGCAAATTTGCATTCAAAACATCGGCAATGCAACATTGTACAAAAACAAACAAACAAATGAAAAAGTGTCACTGACAAAGTTGGACATTAACTGCCCTAATATGTGATCACTATCTAAGATACTTTAATTTTTAAATTGCTTCCCATTCACATAAAGAGTGAACTCAATGACTAAACAAAGACTTTTTCAAAATTAGTTTTATATTTATTGAAAATAACTATCATAGACAGTTCTTCCCTATCATAGATAAGGAAGAACTGTGAAATCAAAATCGCATGAAGAGGTGTTTAATTACAAGATTCGATCATCTGCACACTTAATATACTATACTTCAGATTAAAAAGATGATGGAATAATGTAATCTGTCGGAAAAACCAAATTATAATATGTCAAAATAAATTCTTACTAAATCCATAAAAGTAAAGATTGTCATATTTAAATATCAAACAAATATAAAACTGTTTGAACTTTATATTTCAGATAAGAGATCATCTAACCAACATTCATCTTCCAATTTCTGAACTTATCTTCATTGTCTAAAATGTTACAGTTCGTTTTTAAAAAAAAATGTTTATACTTTTTAATTTATTGAAAATTGCTCTCAGTTTTACTGTTAATATCTAAACCAATTCTACTTGCAATGCCAAAACATTACAGAGCTTTTCTAATCTGACAGATTCTCACAAGCAATTCATGTAGTACTGTAAATGCCTACCGTACTATATAAAAGGAGTGAGATAATCTGGCAGTGACAGCTCTTTACTCACTGTAATAATGCGCTTTGTTTTAAGTTAATGCCCATTATATAAGGTGAAATTAAAATTCATTATGTGAGTTAATTTTTTTTCGTATCAGTAAGCTTTAATTTGATTGATAATGCTTACTCATTCATTTTCCCTTAATTCAAAATTTTCACTTATTTTTGGCATTTGTTTGTTTTCCCTTCATTCTATACCTGTAAATAACAGTACATTATGATATATTAATACTTTGTGTAATGTAATTGTTAGCGAATAAAATTCATAACAAAGAGACTCCATTACACAGTACATTCACCTGTACAAACTTTAAATCACACAAAGTTTTCGACACAATCTTTCATTTTTTTTTTTTTAAATGAGCCGTGACTTTTGCAAGTAAATGATCAGTGCAGAATATACAAAGCGATATTGTTCCACGTTTTTTACGAGACACATTCGTTGCTGTCGTAACAATGCCAATGTTTTGCTAATATCCACATACTGAACAAATTTATTCTTTAGAAAACTGAACTAATTTTGATACTATTACCAAGAATACTTATAAAAGCACAGTATCCCCGGGAGCTATCGTCGTAGAGAAGAGGATGAATATACAGTATTCGCGGGAACTATTACCATAGCGAAGACGACGCATGTACAGTATTCCTGGGAACCATCATCGTAGAGATGACGAATGTACAGTATTCCTGGGAACTATCATCGTAGAGAAGATGACGAATGTACAGTATTTCCGGGAACTATCATCGTAGGAAAAGGATGGGTATACAGTATTCTTGGGAACTATTATTGTAGGGAAGAGAATGAAACTATGTTCATTTTAATCTGAAACGCTAGTAACGCAACAACTTAAAGTAATAATTTTGAAATATCTTCCTTGCTAAGAGATAAACATGCCTAAACATTCTAGCTTATAAAATCTAGATGATCACTTGAATAAATAATTTCTCTTTTTCCTTATGAAAATATCATTTCTCATTGTAAGTAAACATACCATGTTATGCTCAATACAATGAATCATCAATTCCACAAGCAAATAAACACCAGATTCATGAGCACCTGTTAGGCAATGTATTACGGTTGGTGGCACAATTGCATCTACCATTACATCATTTCTTCTGTTAGATGAAAATGCCGATGAAAGAGCATTCGAATGACTACAATTGAATCGTTTTTAATTCAAATTTAAACTTTCTCACTCTTTTTTCCACTTTGTGTCATTTTCAGTTACATTCAACGGGTAAATGTTTAAATTTCCTTTTTTTTTAAACCTAAAACTTCCTTATTTTCTGTCATTTTTCAAGTATTACATTGATAATTTGATTATAAAAGGTTACCTGGAAGGTGAATGATGCAATGCATTATTAACAACATGCAATCCTTTTTTACACCAGTTGTAATAACCGAGATCAGTCGATTGTGTCGTATTTCGATTTGTTGGATGTGTTAAATTTACCTACAAATATTTTTCTAAAAAAAAATTACTATCTCCCTGATATTATGGGAAAAGTTTAATAAACTTACATGACAATTGTTTCGACTATTTTTGGATCCTGCTCCGAAATCTATTTCCTTTAACTGCTCATTTTCCAAATGTCGTCGAACGCTATTGACAGCATCCATAAATCCTAAAGGATACAATCAGAAGTGAAAGCTTTTTTAGTTTCGTTTCTTCATTGCACTACCTGACTAGCTAATAAATAACTAAAAACTAATAAAAATCAATAAATAACTATAAAAAAATAAATCGTTTATTATTGACTGACATTGCTTACTCTTTCACAGATTTAATATTAAATTGAATTATACATTCAAGAACAAAATGGAATTTTTTTGGGAAAAACTACTATTGATTGAAATATTGGCTAAAGAAATGTTTATTTTTGAACTGATAAATCAAGTCTGAACTAGTTTTTACTTATTCCTTGGCATATTGATCTTAGAATAACTGATTTTAGAATGAACAAAGGATAATTAAAGATTACAGAATTACAAGGAAGGAAATAACTTTTAAAAAAAGAATTGCGAAAAAAATAATTAATAAAGTCTGATAAGGATTGTAGCTTAGAATGTGATAGTTGTAATTACGTCTCACTACCAATATCATAATTTTAAAAGAAAAATGAAATGCAAGATGCTATTAGAGGAAAGTACTCTTTTGGAACAAACGAATAAACTTACCTAAGAAAGATTCCTCACTCGGTGGTATTCCACCACTTTCCCAATCCATCAATCTCAGATGATAAATGGTTCGTCGTTCTCCATTTGAATTCTGTTTCAATTGAAACATCATTGTTACTTGATGTTTGCTTGACGTACTCGAAAGTAACGTCACTGAGTGATCTGATAATCTTAGTTTGTTCATTACTTTTGTTGGCCAATAAATGGGTGTTGTGGTACCTTTACAATCCTAAAGATATATTTTTATAATTGAAAAACAGTAGAACAAATATTCATTTCTTCCTTCTTATCAAATTTATTTGACTTCATATCACATATATCAATCTCTATATAACATATACCTCTTTAAATTTTACTTTTTTACAGTCTGAATCATACATAAAAAGTTATCAAAATCTTTCTTTAAAATATTAACTTTTTTTGCAATGAACTTTACATGTAATTTCATAACAATTAATCGACCAAAGATAATGTTTGATAGGAAAACTTTTCCTTACTTGAGCACCGCAAAGCATGACGATGAGTTGTGAACCGGATTCCCAAATCATTTGCCAAAAATCTTCGATGGTATCCGGAAGTGGAGCCTGCGCCAATATATATTTCAAAATTCGATTGCCAATTGGAATCTGTGACATCAAAATTTAATAAGAGGAAATTTTTGCGAATGAGTAAATTCTCTAAAGCTGAATTACCTGAATGTTTGAGGCATTAATATAGCCTGTTGGATTCGATTGCTTTGAATGCAACATAATTCGTGTATCTTCGTATGGCACTATCGATCGTGTACGGTTCCGTTTCTGGAAATTGAATGGTTTCTTGAAAACTAGCCAAATTCGGACATAAAACAAAGTGAAATTGAAAATCTCTATTTTTTTTTTTCATCCATAAACTCATCCTTCAGTTATAATTCCCTTAAAGATCTAAGGAACCTTTAAATCGAAATGTAAAATGATCAGTACCAAATAAATTTCCTGGAAACTTGAATAAGAAAAATATTTGAAAACGAGTCAGGAAATTGAGAGAATCAATCTTGTCGTATTTATTATCATTTCTTTCTGTTGTGAATGAATAAATTTCGAGAAACTATACCATATTTTCCGGTCTTTGACTAGTTGACACACCGGCAGACATACGTTTATTCGGAATTACTGCAAATTCTTCATCTAAAGCATCATCAGCTGCTAATTTTGCCACAAGTCTTTTCAGCTGCAAAAAAAATCGCTTGCATATTATTTCAGAGTATCACATGTATCAAAAAGTTATGAAGAAATACGTGAAGATTACGTGAAATACTTATATGCTCATGGCAGAGCTCTCCAAATTTTCAACGAAGTAATCATTACTCTCTCAGTTATTGTTGACGTTGACATTCATTATTGTCAATGATTTCTAGCCAAAATGACATTCATAAGTTCAATGATCAAACTTTAGAATAAAGCACTTTACGATTCTTAAAATAGTTTTTAAGTTCAATAAACTTTTAGAACAAAATATTTTACGGCTCTTAAAATAGCTTTTAACTCCAAATAAACTCACTGTTTGATCGTTAGTTGGGATTGACAATTGATCATTGATCGATGTCGTACCGACCAAATTGGTAAAATTTCCATGAGTGCTTGTGACACGATGTTGCAATGCATTGTTGAGCATTATATGTCGTAAAGAAAACCGTTGTGACATCTCTTCGACTGATTCAGTCAAGCTAACGTCACGATTAGCTAACAATTCGTCATTTTGAACAAAATCCTTGAACAAAAAAACTTATTCTTGTCAATTCACATGTAGAAATTTTAAAAAATGATCAATATCTAGAGGAATAAATTATTAACTAGGCCAAAGATTTAAAGTAAAATTAATTATTTTTTAATACCATTGGAATTCTTACATATTCACTTGACATAACAACCAGAAAAATTAAATCTGACTTTAATATGCTAGAAAGTTTCAGACAAAATATAATAATCAACGGAAAAACTTTATAGGCACTTTAAATTGAATGTTAGTGCATTGAATTTTTTTTTTATACGAGTACATTTAAATAATGCTAGATGCAAATATGGTAAATAATTAAGCTAATAAATTAAGAAAAAAAAAGTTAATACTTAAATTAAGTTTTTTTTGTTTTAAAGACGAATGTTAGTGCATTCATTTTTTTTTATACGAGTTCATTTAAATAATGCTAGATGCAAATATGGTAAATAATGGACATATCCATTAGTCATTTTGTTTTAAAAGATAAATGAATTATATTTGCAATTAAGTGTGAAATATTTTCTCAGAAACGCTTTGTCTATTAGAAGTTAAAGTAATAAAAACTAAAAAAAAAATGCAAAAGAAGAGCTAAAACATAAACTTTGCAATGATTAAAATAAATAGATTTAAGATAGATTTCAGAGATTTAAAATCGAATAGATAGATTTCAAATTTTTGTTAAAAACCCGAAATGGATAACTAACACGATAAGTGCTAGAGATAAATAAACTTTAGTAACAGCATTCTGATCTTTTAAACTGATCAATCTCTTTTTCTTTCTTGTACTATAAGATATTACTTTTAAAATTTTCATGATAAGAAGGTTGATGCTACAAAAAATTTATACCATGGTGTTCGGATAAGAGACATTAAAAAGGAATATATTATGAAAATAGGGAAACTATAAGATGGGATAGAAGAAATGTTTCTTTTGAAAATCTCAGGTAAATAGACGGTATTGAAAATTGTGAAATGATGGAGAAGAGAGAGAGAGAGAGAGAGGGAGAAAGAGGACAGAAGAGCTTTGAAAATGAAATAAATGGAATATCGTCATTTTGTCAAGAAGACATTCAATAAAAGGATGCAAAAATCATTCTCGTCGAATGAATTTATTGTTAGAATTTAATCAGATTAAATTGTATAATTAGAAATTAAAAGAAAACAAACAGAGGAGGGAAAATTTTAAGAGAATGAAAGATGAATCATCAAAAAAGATTAATGAAAAATATTTCAATTTTAATTTAGATGAAATTTCAATTCTGTTAGCTGAGAAAAAAAAAGGAAACTGATAAGCTATTTGAACTTTCCTATAACAAACAATGAATGTGATTTAGAAAAAAAGGAAAAGATAGTGAAAATTCCTGGTTGGGCGGAGCTTAGCAGCAAGTGTAAAATTTTTGGATAAAACAAACCGGAAACAAAATTCCTGATAAGGCATTTTATATTTGTTAACGAATAAAAATTGTTTACACGATAATCATTTCTTCAAATTAATGCAATGAAAGGCCAACAACCAGAAGGGAAAATTTGCAATTAAATTTAGAATCAGATGAATTCGACTAAAACGGCCGTTCATTTCCGTTTTATTAACAAAAAAAAAAAAAAGGATTTTCTGAAACTTTCATTGCAAATTTGGAATGAATCGAAAAGTTTATAAATTTTAAGTTTGAAAATAAAATGAAATTATTGTTAGAATGGAAATGAAATTTAGTAGGCAATTATTTTAAAAATTATCTGAAATTTTTGTGGCAAAATCATTTTCTCAAACGGAACCTTCTGATATTCTTTCTTAATTCAATGCATTATTTAAGATTTCATTGTTGAGAATAAAATGTCACACATTGGGAGGATCTGAGCTTGAAAAAATTTCATCTTTTCTTGAACTTTTAAATACAATGTTCAAAAAAAAAAGTTTGCATAAATTTCGAAACACCAAATAATTAGTTAAATTGATAATAAACAATATAATTCTCTGATGTATATTTCTTCCAGCGATGCGCATTTGTATCATTTTTGCACTTGAAGGTAGAGAATGAATGATAATTAACTGAATAATTTTATGATATGATTAAATAAATTTGATAAAAGAAATAAACGAATTAATTTACCGCTTCACAGATATTTGTTGCTTTGTCGCAAACTGTACATTCCGATGATTCATTAGGCAAAATTTGAGATGAGATATTCTCGGAATCATTTGCGCTCGAGAAATGTTCTAGTGCAGTAATTGATCGAATAACAGTAGATTGTGTTGAATCAACCGATGAAGTACTTAATTGTTTGGAAATTGGATTTTTGGTACGATTGTTGAAAACATCGGGAGATGAAATACTCCGCGGTGATGAGACGGCAAGAGGTGTATTTTGAATTGGAAGCACTTTAGTAGTATCACGAGATAAGGGTGTGCGAAATTGATGAATTCGACGTACGAATGATTCTGGCGTTCGATTTTCCTCAATAATCTCGTAACGATGATGCGCCGAAAATGTTGGCGGTAATTTCATAGCATTGTTAGCGTGTGTTACGCCTAAATTTGACTCATTTGGACTAGCAAAATTATTTGTTGTGCCATTTTGCTGCCGATAAATGTCATGAATTTGCACAAATGATGATGAAGGTGGATAATAGATGTGTCCAGCTTGAGCTAAATAAGAAATTGGACGAGTTTGACCTTTAATTTTTGATGTTGTTGGACGATGAAAAAATGATGCTTGTGATGGTGAGGTTAACATAGGTGATGATTTCTTGCATATTTTTTTTCTCACAACATCTTTTGATATATGGTCTTTAAATTCTGCCTTAGCTACATCCATCATCATAAATCTTGTCGCATGTGTCGCTGTTTTAGTATTGTCACCATTTTTTCTTTGTGATTCTTCATTCATATTCTGCTGTAATAATATAATTGTTCAAAATAGTTGAAAAAAGAAGAAAAAAGTTCAAATTTCTCAAAACAAGAAAAAAACAAAAAACAAATCTAATTGATTAGAAATTTTTTTTTTACAACTTTCAATAATTAATATTAAATGAGGTACCATAATTTAGAAATGAAAAAATCTGGCATAAATCTAAAAAAAAGCAGTACAAATTCAAAGGCTATATTTTTAATTTCATATCCGTTAAGTGAATTAGATGAAATTTGTACCATAAAATAGAATTATTACCTGTGATTTAACGTTTGTTGATTGTTGTGATGGTAATATATAATTTCCACAACCTTTTACTGTTTGCCAATGTCCGCCAGCTTGAATGGTACCATTCAGGTGTTGTAATTTTGATGGCTTTTGTAAAACAACAGCAGCGGCTCGTAATTCTGCTTCAGCTACCGCTAATCGATATCGGTCTAATACGGAAGTGATAAGATCAGGTGATGAATGACAAGTACTCAATAGATCCGGACTACTAAGTGCATGAGCCGGAGATGTCTGTAATATTTGATATCAATGATAAGAATGTTAAAGAAATAAATAAAAAAAAATGCAAAAAAAAGGTAAATTAATGGTGTGAAAATTTTGAAATTTAAAGATGACGTAATAATTACGTTTAAAATTCTACTTTGCTCCTTTTTTTCGCTTTTTGTTAAAAAAAATTAAACAGAGAAAGGTTTAAAAAAAAAACTAACTATCAGGAATTATCAGTCGAAATAATAAATTTTAGTAATATCCGGTGGAAATTTTCTGATGCACTTATCATTAAATTGTTAAACTTATTTTTGCAGTATATTTATCATTTACACTAACGATTGTTGGTTAGTTGCTTCAATCAAACAAATGAAATTACTTAGCATCAATGTTGATAAATACCTTTTGAGATCCATTTGCAAGCAATGAATGCTTATGCACTAATGCCGCAGCGCTTCGACCCAATGTGTGCGTTCCGCCGCCAATCATGCGGATTTCCGGTGAAGAACCAGTCATCTGAAAAAGAACAAAGGTTTTTTTTTTCTTTTAACGAAAATTCAACTTTATTCTTAATTCTACCAATCCATTTTCAGTTAATTAATATTTTATATTTCAATGTAAAATTTCGTATGTATTAGGTTAATCAATTTCTTACTGTAAAATTTTTCTTACTGTAAGAATTTCTTACTGTAATTTCTTACTGTTTCTTACTGTATATTATAAAATTTAAATATTACCGTATCAGTTAAATGTCGTTTTCCTAAAGCAGCAAAACTATGAAATTCAAATTTTTGAGCATCATCTTCGGCAACAGAAGGAACCATATTCCGGTGATTATCTTCCGGTGATGGAGCACTCTATAGAAATATTAATTCCGCTAATACTGCAGTTGATCCGGTTTTGTTACAACTAATTACGATAATTAATTATAATAATACTACTACAACTAATAATACTGCTAGTTAAATCACATTTCGAATGTTATCAGATAAAAAAGTACTCAAATACTGCTTTACTGTAATCTTAAATCCTGAATACTTAAAAGCTGGAATTAAATTTAAAATTAAAAATGAAAATATCAAAAAAAAAGCAAAACAAAAAGAACCTTTGCATTATTTTGCAGCAGGAAGGGTGTTGAGCAATATAAAACACCTGGCGGTGAAATATATTCTTCATCATTCATAAAATTTAATGCTGCAGTCGATTTTGATAGTACATTTCGGGAAATATTTTCAATTTCTACGTTTGTTTGACCTTTTGATAGTAATATATCAGCAACACCTGTTAATATTATTTGATGAAATAAAACAATTGAAAACAAATTAACATAAATCAGTTTTTAATTCAAAACTTGGCTATATTTTAAAATAAATGAAATTTTGAATTAAATTTTAGCTTTTTTATTTTGATTAAATCATTACAGACTGTTTGAGCACTTTTTTATTGATCAGAACTTACGACAAATTTTTGTTACTATAAAATAGAAATTAGAATATGCAAGAGAAAATTTTTTTTCGAAATTATAAAATATTTTTAGTGATTTGCTTCTTTGATTTACTAATTAATGACAATATTATTTGAAAATATCATTTTCTTTTACATATATTCAAATTTGGAAATCATTTACTACCTCATTTTTACTTATCTATTTTTTATTGCTAAACTACATTTTGATACTTATACATTTGAAATTTTAATTTTAATTTTTTTTAAACAATCAACATTTGAACTGAACACTTTTGCTAAGTACAATTTGTAATTCAAATGCAACCAGTAAAATATCATATTTTTATTTATCTAATTTAACTCAATTAATTTAATTAATCAATAATTTAAGGATTGAATTGTTTTTTGGATAATATCCAATTCATAAAATGCTATACCATTTTTTGTTTTATTATACTGTAACAGTGAAGTTAATGGTGAACGCTTTCTTGGTTGTGTTTCATTTGAATCAGTATACGTTGATAAATTACACATTGACGTAGCCTGTAAAAGTGACGTACGCTGCAACCTTTTTGTTGATGGTAAACGTTGAGTAGATGAACAATACGTTGGTTCAGGCATCATCGTATAAACTAATGATGCATAATCTGGTCCATTTAGACGAGTGGAATTAAGCTAAAAAATTTTTGAAAATTTAAATTTTGTTGAAACTTAAAATTATTTCATCTTTTCAAACAATATAATTTCTATATTGTAAAAATGATGGAAGTAATGACTTTTGGTCTTTAAGCAAAAAAAAAGTTTTCCAGAATTAAAGATATGTTAATTTTTAAAAAAAAATTTCCAATTTTATTACAATAATTTGTTTAATTGTCAAGAATTACAGGTAAATACTAATTTAACTAAGCGATAACAATTTAAATTTTAATTACGTGATGATTTCAAATGTTATATTTAAATTTTTAAGTATTGAATGAAAGAGAGAAAAAAAGTACCTCAGCATTTGATGATCTCATTAGATTGAATGTTCGAATACTTCCTTGCAAATTATTGATACTGCAAAAATTACAAACTTTCCTTTTTTGAGCTTTTTCAATAAATAATTATTTTTTTCCCTTCTAATTGCAACCAAAATTTAAAATGAAAACTGAGTAAAAATTTTGATCAGAATTTTATGGCTATATTTAAAAAATTTATTCATATATGTTTTTTTTTAAAAGAATTTATACAAATGTAACTTTTATAAATATTCTTTATTAGAGTTTTAAAAACGAAAAAGTTCGACATCAATATTTAGACCTCAAAAATTGATGCAAATTAAAAACAAACAAAAAATGATAATAAATAGATTTAAAACAAAAAAATGAGATCAAAGGGAAAGAATATTTCAAACTATGATTTTTTTTAATTTAATTATTTCATTTCTAAACTTAATTCGTTTTGAATATAATTAAAATACTAATAAAGATATTTATGAATTTTATATAATTTTCTTTTTTTTTCTTTACTTCATTGGGCTATTTTTTTCAATGATTGCTTTATTTGTCGCATAACGAAATTGCCACATCATTACCATTGCTACATAACGTGCCATTTCTACATCTTCCTGGATAAAATTAAAATTTAAAAAATAAATAAATAAAAATTAAATTTTAGTTTTTTTTCTTCGCTCTAATTTTTCTTAATTCGTTCTAATGAAATTAAAAAAAAAGATGACACAGTTTCAAGTTTAATTTTTAATTTTTTAACATACCAATTAATTTTTTTCCAAATTTTAAGAGAAATATTTTAAAAGTAATAATCAAGCATAATACCATGGTAAATTGAACTAATGTTCCATCATGAAGTCGAACATTTAGATGTCGTTTCATTGCTTGCATATCCTTGATATGTTCCCATCCAAAATCAACAAATTTGATTTGTACATTCAAGTGCACTAATATATTCGGATGTTTGTTTCATCATCGTGTTTTTTCGAAAAATTGAATTTTAATAAATCTTTTTTCTTTTTCTTTTTTTTTTTTCGATCGAAGAATTTGAAAATAATTTTACGGATTTACTTATGTTTTAATGGTGCACCATATGATCCTTTGATAATAATGCCTTCCTGAGAATATCCAATCTTTACTTCAGTACTATCTTCATCCTAAAAATGTATAAATTTTTTTTTTTTTTAAATTATAAGACATTTAAAGAAATGACGAAAAGAAAAAAGAGAAAAGAACTAATTATAGTATTTTGTAAAAATTGGATTAAATATTTAACAAATTTTTGAAATAATTTAAAAAAGCAACTATTGATTTTTATATATTTTTATATATTGAAAAAAAAAAAATAAAATTAAAATATTTATTTAATTTACCTTTCCATTAAAATATTCTTCTCCATATCCTTCACATTGTTGAGCATCAACGATATACAATAATGCGGCATAACTTGGTTGCATTCCTTTTAATCGTTCATGTACCGCTGATACTCGTTTTAATAAATCTTCCTGAATTTGTGCACTTCGGCAAATATGCTGCAAATACAAGAAAAAATATTTAATATTAAAATTTAAATGAAATAAAATTTTGAAATTCTCATTTAAAAAAAACTATTATTTATTATTATTATTGCTGCTATTATTTTAGAACCAAAAATTTGAATGAAATTTTAGAGATGCAAATGCAAGAAAATATTTAATATTAAAATTTAAATGAAATAAAACTTTGAAATTTTCATTTCAAAAATATTGATTATTATTATTGCTGCTATTATTTTAGAACCAAAAATTTGAATGAAATTTTAGAGATGCAAATGCAAGAAAATATTTGATATTAAAATTTAAATGAAATAAAACTTTGAAATTTTCATTTCAAAAATATTGATTATTATTATTGCTGCTATTATTTTAGAACCAAAAATTTGAATGAAATTTTAGAGAAAAAATCTAATTAAATTAAATTTTTATAAGAATAGCTATTTCTCACTACTATTGTTATATAAGAATTAAAATTTAAGTAAAATTTTGAAATCTTTGGAGTAAAAAAGAAATTATCACTTACAATATATTTATAATTTTTATTTATTACCTTTGGTAAAAGAGGTACAGTTTGCATAAAATCAATTGTATGTATTGTTGGATCAAAATCACCATACTCTACTGGAAATAATCTTAAATTAAGGATGAAAAAAAAAAGACAAAGAAATGAAAGTAACACTTAACAAATTATATAAGAAATAATAATTATTATAGAAAAATAATAATTAAATAATTATTATTTAACAAAATAAAAGAAAGATATCGAAAAAATCGAAATTTCATAAATAATTTCAAGAAGAAAAAATCAAAATAATCTTTTCAAGCGGATTGATTTCAAGTAAAGGGCAAGAAAAAAATTATAAATTAATTATTTCTACAACCATATTAAATTATAATTAAAATTCATATCCATTTAACTAATCGAAATTGAATATTGATAAAAAAATTGAATATTGGTTATTGATAAAACAGAAAATTAGAATTTTAAAAATTATCCATTTTGCAAAAAACGAACATAAAATACCAGCAAAAGTTTTTAAATAATTAATTAATCTTTTATTTCGATCAGATAACAGAGTGATAAAGCTATCATAGAGTGATAAAGTTATCACAAACCGATATGAAAGTACATACTCCAAATTTTAAGAAATTATTTCATATCTTTGAGGTATACACACTCATTTTTAGCAATAATTTAATTAATGTCAAAATTTGGAGATATAAAAAATTACTTAAATAATAAAAATAATATCAAATTTTGAAAATGCAAAGAATTAATAATAAAATAATGCATTTCCATTTAATATATTTTGTTTGCAGGATGTAAATTATTTTTAGCTTTTAAAAAATAGAAAAGAGAATAAATCTATTTTTTCTTTTAAATGAAATTTTGCTTTACATACAAAAGAAAAAAAATCATTTCATTTCAAAATTTTCTAAAAGATAATAGAAGAAGAAGAAAAAGAAGAAATAAATAGAACAATGATCAAACATTAAAACGATTTAAATAATTTCATCACTTCTAATATTTAATTACTCATTTTATTTCAAATAAAATTTAATAGAATTTTTTTCATTTTTTAATTTTTCTTACTTTCAATCAATACTAATGTTTTATTTTTTAATTTTTCTTAATTTTAATCAATACAAATGTTTTATTTTTTTAATGTTTCTAACTTTTAATCAATACGAATGTTTTATTTTCTAATTTTTCTTAATTTTAATTAATACAAATGTTTTATTTTTTAATTTTTCTTACTTTCAATCAATACAAATGTTTTATTTTTTTAATTTTTCTTACTTTCAATCAATACAAATGTTTTATTTCCTAATTTTTCTTAATTTTAATCAATGCAAATTTTTGTCTAACCTTGAAGACTGTAAGCTGCAAGATTGATATATTTTTCGAGTGCAACTGTTAATTTACCTTCAACAACATCTAATTTCATCAGGAAAAAATAGTACGATCTAAAAAATTTTTTCTTCTATCGCAATTATTTTAAATGAAACAACTTTTTTTTCCCTCATTTCTTCATTCTTTTTTTTTTCTCGTTTTCTTACTCTTTTTAATTTAATTTAAAAATAAAAACTTTTTTTACTTTTATATTTTAGAAGAAAAATTATTGAAACAATTTTCTTTTTTCTAAATATTACTTTATTAATTTTGTTTACTTATTTCAAAAATTATCATTACAAAAGGAAAAGAAAAAAAACAACAACAACATTAATCTATTTTTAATTTACAACTTATTTTGCTATAAATTTAATATAACAAGTTGAAAAAAAAAAAGAAAAAAAAAGATTAACAAAATTTTTATTTCATATATTGAAATAATAATGGAATGAATACAAATCTTTCATTTTCGTTCCTTTTTTTTTTCTTCATTTTACAAAAATTATTTGTCAAAATTTATTTTAACATTTTNNNAAAAAAACAACAACAACATTAATCTATTTTTAATTTACAACTTATTTTGCTATAAATTTAATATAACAAGTTGAAAAAAAAAAAGAAAAAAAAAGATTAACAAAATTTTTATTTCATATATTGAAATAATAATGGAATGAATACAAATCTTTCATTTTCGTTCCTTTTTTTTTTCTTCATTTTACAAAAATTATTTGTCAAAATTTATTTTAACATTTTTTATTGAAATTATTTTATTAAAATTTTTATAACCTAGCCATTTGATCAGTTAATGTGAATGCATTTGGTGTATGATAGAGGACGGCTAATTGTACTTGTCGCGGTTTGCATGCCCATTTTTCTAATTGTCGTCTTAATGGCTTATCAAGTTCCACCCATCTCATCATACGATTATCCGGATCGTTTGTTTTCATTTGATATCGTAAGCCAAACATTTCTACCTGTAATAAATTTAAAATATTTAAAAAAAAAAACAATTTAAACTATAGCAGGTAGCAAAAAAGAAAAAAAAAAGACTTGCATACAATAAAATAAACATATTATAATATGAAAAAAAAAATAAACAATCAAAAAAAAAAAAAAAAGATTTGTGTTGTTTACGTAAACTACGTATGAGCATATCTCTTACCTATAAATTTTATATAGATCCAATCACTTCATTTATTGCTATTCATCCATATCCTATAATATGAGACTATCCAACCAAGTTAAAAAAAAAAAAAACAAAAATTTACAACTTACTGCTAATTTATTTTCTTTTTTTTTTGTTAGATTAATTATAGCTTTCCTCTCGCTCCCTTTTCTTTTTGTTTATTTGTTTTTTGTTTGTTTGTTTGTTTGTTTGTCTGCTTGCTTGTTTGTTTTTGTTTTTGTTTTTCCATTTTGTATGTTAATTTTATTAAAATTTCATATACTAACCTGATTAAGATCAACTTTTTGGCTAAGATATTCCATGCATTGACTTGCAGTACTTTCGGTTGTTAGTGTACATTGAAGGATTGCATAATCACCAAGGTATACAGTTAATACGTAAATATCTTGGCTAAGATCATATCGACCACTTTTTTTACCCCATTTTAATTTCAATGGCATATGTAACATTTTTGAAATAATAATCATTGCATTGTTTTTGCCTGAAAGCAAAAAAAAAAGAACGAAAATTTAAGTGAATTAAAAAATTAAATTATTTCAAATAATGAAAAAAAAAACAAAAAGTTTGTTACAAATGAAATTGGTTATTTGTACAAAAAAATAAATTTTTAATTATTCCAAACTAATTTTTCATTATTTATCTCATAAAACAAAGAATGAAAAAAAAAAACAAAAAGTTTGTTACGAATGAAATTAGTCATTTGGATTTTTTTACCTTTTTTTTTAATTAAATTTTTGAAATATTATTGGTTTTAATGTTCTTAATTAATAAACAATAATGACATATGTGTAATGCCATTTTATTAATTATTGAAATAATTTAATTTTAAATGATTATTTGTTTAACTATAGAAAAGACAAAATTTCATTTTCAAGTCTTACTTAAGCCAAGTAAAATTAGCATATTTTTTTTATTTTAACACTCTTTTCAGCCATTTTTTTTTCTAAATATACAAAAACTACAATTTATTAGGTTATTTTATGAATTACTTCAATTTTATTCTATTTCAAATACAATTTGTATTCCAAATATTATACAGCATTTTATACGATAGTAAACTACTAAATAACTCATTCAACTATAATGCCAAAAAAAAAAAATTAAATTAACCATAACAGAAAACAAATTAATTAATTTGAATTTAGTAGCTTCATTTCGATTTAGTTAAACTTAATTTGGTTCCTCAATTTATTTTTTTCTAACATTATAATATACTATATACAATTCTTTTCTTTTGCGTTGAATTAATATTAAACGAAAAATGAAAAACATAAATAAATAAAGTTATAACTAATTAATCAATTAATTACACCTTGTTGCTTAAAGGAAAAATCAAAATATTGATGAAGGATAGTACTATTTCAGACAGGTTATTATTTGAGTGGATCAATTGTTTGTTTACTTTCTTAATTTACTTTTATTCACTCAATTGATTGTTTACTGTCATCCAATTTCTATGCACAATCATTGTCCCATTGTAAAAATTTGTACATTTCCTCTTTATCATCAATTATTTTGACAAATTATTCACTTTCAACAACAAATGCCATCTTTTTTCAAAGATTTTAATTAATCCCACAACAAAACTAAATATAAATATATATTTTATGAGTAAAAATATAAAATGTTTTACTTTTAAAGTTCATTAAAATTTTCGTTTCTTTTTTTTGGATGAAATAAATTTAGAATCATAGCGCTAAACAATAATATATATAATGATAACTAGTGAAGAAAATAGAAAAAAAGATGCTAATGTTTGATATAAATAGCAAAAATACATGAATAATGATAAAAATAATAATAATAATGATAAGGAAGAACATTAACAGTGATAACAGTATGCGATATAATGATAATCTATGGAGCATTATTAATGGTGAAAATAATAAACAATATTCTGGATAGATAACGATGATGAGGCTAATGTTATGAATTAATCAAAAATAATGATAATATTGATAATGATGATGAGATAAATGTTATCAATTAATCTAAGATAATAATAATATTGATAATGAAGATGAGGTTAATGTTATGAATTAATCAAAGATAATGATGATATTGATAATGATAATATTGTTAATGTTATGAATTAATCTAAGATAATGATAATATTGATGACGATGATGGGGTTAATGTTATGAATTAATCAAAGATAATGATAATATTGATGACGATGATGAGGTTGATGTTATGAATTAATCAAAGATAATGATAATATTGATGACGATGATGGGGTTAATGTTATGAATTAATCAAAGATAATGATAATATTGATAATGAAGATGAGGTTAATGTTACCAATTAGTCAAAGATAATGATAATATTGATAATGAAGATGAGGTTAATGTTACCAGTTAATCAAATATAATGATAATATTGATAATGAAGATGATGACGATAACAATTGCAATGTTAGTAATGGTTTTAATGATGCAAATAACATTCTTTCAATCGGAACGAGAAAAAAAAAAGAAAAAGAAACGATTAGCAAACATGTCAAATGCATATTCACTTATTGAACTTTTTTTTCCATTTTTTTTTTCTGTTCCATTCCTTCATTTCTTCTCTTTCTTGTGATAAATGATCAATTGGAATGGAATTTTTGTCCCAATTGTATTTGATATGTTATAACATACACACACATACACATACATACATACATACACACATACACAGTAATACTAATGTTATCATATTATCAGGAAGTTATATTATTTTAATTCTTTAATTATCACAATATCCGAAATATATCAATTTTTCATTTTCTTTTTTTAATTCAAAAAAATTATACTTAAAAAAAGAAAAGTGTATTTTGATTGAGAAAATGCTTCGTTTCCCATTTCAATCATTCATTTCTTCTTTTTATTATCCATCAAATAAAAAAAAAAAAAAAAAAAAACCATAGATGAGATAACCATCTGATATGTAAATTAGCAAACGGAAAATTTTTTATTCTATAGGAAAAAAAAGAGTTCAATAACGATTGATACATTTTATCTTTTTTTTTTTTCTCTCGTTTATCATAAGGGATACGGTTGATCAAGATTAGATACGTACATTAGATTACAATGACTAAAATGATTCACTTAAAATGGCATAGAATTTTCATTAGCAATTTAAAAATGAATTTTATGAAATAAGATTTAAATCAAATGGTAAAAAAATATTTAAAAAATTTTGTGTTTTATTTTTCTTTTGCTTGTAACAAAAAAAAAAATGAAATAAAATTGTTTTCGTTTGTTTGAACTTCTTTTTTTGATTATAATTTATGATTCTTTTTTCTTTTTTTTTTTTTGATTACAATAAGAATATTAAAAATCAACAAGTTTCTTTTTTCTTCAATCAATTTTTTTTTTGATAATTTTAATTTTTTTCGCATGATTTTATCAATATATCTATTCCATTTCTGGGCTAATACTCCTTCACTAACAAAAAATAATGAATTTAATTTTAATCACTCATTTCACTATCCTAAAATACTCTTAGCAAATAGTAAAGAAGAAAAAAATTAGTGAGTAAATGAATGATAGATTTTAGTTACTTAGTTTTCTCTATTTTTTTTAAAGAAAATTTTATTTTTAGAAGGATTTTATTAAGTTACCAGCAAAACACATGCAATCATGCAAAAATAATCTTCCAGATTTCAAATTCAATTTTTCAAAATTCAAAATTCAATTCTTCCTAAATTTCACTCCTTCAAATAAAATAAGTATTAGAATTCAAAAAATTCAAAAAACAATTTCCTTTATAATTTTTTCCTCCTATCATATATAATCATCATAAATAATTTCACAGTTTAATCTAACTTACAAAACAAAAAACGAAAAAAAAAACAAAGAATTAATAACAGGTCAAAATCTAAAAATTAAAAAAGAAAGAAAAGGAAAAAAATTGAAATTTATGAAATGTCAAACAAATATATGAATTATAACAAAAAAATTCTTGATGAGTGTTTATTGAATGGGAAAGAAAGAAAAAATTTGACCTAAATCAATTCCTCCCAAAATATCAATGATGCGTAAATACGCAATAAAAATATTTTTTTTTTTACCTTTGTTTTTAAAATTTTACTATTAAAATGCATTCACAATTGTATTTATATCAAAGAGAATTCTAATTTCGTTTTTTCTTTTTCTTTTCTTTCTCCTTGTTCATATTTTAATATTTACATTTTTTTGCAAGAAATCTTTTCATTTTGAAAAAAAAAAAAAACAAACAAACAAAATTGAAGGAAATATAAAAATCATGCTAAAATTACATGCAGTTGACAAACAAATAAACAAAGATTTCATTTTTTTTTTTATTTTAAATTTACATTTACTGAAACTTTTTCTTTCTTTGTTTTTTTTAAAAAAAAGGCTAAAAATATGGGATTATTTTTTTGTAAGTTTTCTTGATTATAAAAAAATTTTTTTTAAATATTGACATCATTTGCTATCAGTGTAAAATGATAATTTACTGAGTGAGAATTAATTTGTATTGTGCTAATATATTTTTATATGACAAAAAATAAAAAGGATAGTAGACTTGATTAATATTTAACATATTTATCATTTAATTAACAATTTTATCATTATATACAAATTTCAATATTAAATGAAAAAAAAAAAGAAAAAAAGAGAATTGATCTAATCTTTATTATCTCATTTATAACACTTATCCAATTTATGATTATAGATGCATATCTCTCTGTAACAGTCTAATAAATATCAAAGAAATTAAGAAATTTTCAAATTTTTTGAAGTAAGAAAGAAAGAAGAAAAGACGAAGAGAGAGAGAGAGAGAGGGAAAGAAAGACAGGAAGAAAAAATTTTAAGCATATTTGGAAGTCATTTTTTTCTTTTTTCTTAAGCAATTAGTAAAAATTATTGAAAATATATAGCAACGTGGGATAAAATAAGTTGAAGAAGGAAGTTGGTAAATTTGCAAACGACTGATGACAATGGGTAGAGAAGTAAGTAAGATGATGACAATCACACCGTATCGCCATCATCAATAGTTGGCGGAGGGAAACAGAGGGGACAGTCAATCTGGCGGTGCTATCGTTGATGATATTACAAACAAAACTTGTATGTATGCATGTGGTATGTATGTGTATGTGTGTGTCTGTGTATGCATGTCTGTATGTATGTGTCTCACAAAACATTCTTGCTAAAAGACGATGAAATGAAATGAAATGGAAAGGAAAGGAAGCAATGGCAAGAAACAAAAATCACATAAACAACTGATGATGATTATGATAACAATGATGGTGATGAAACAGTGATAATAATAATGATAATGATGGCGATGAAGCAATGATGATGATGATGATGATGATACTGATGATGGCGATGAAGCAATGATAGTAATGATGATGATGATGGCGATGATGGTGATTATAACAATGATGGCAATGAAGCAATGATAATGGTGATGATAATAATAATAATAGTGATAATAACGATGATGGCGATGATAGCAATGATAACGGTGATAATAATAATGATGATGATGATAACGATGGTGGCGACGATAGCAATGGTAATGATGATCATGATAATAATGGTCATTATGATGGAAAATAACAATATATGTCCAAAAAGTGATCATGGCAGGGATATTTTTTGCAACAGTGGTTGTAATCATTTCAGTAGAAGATGCAATGATCGAAATTATCATTTGTTATTGAGAGGAAAACAATGGTAAAATAAATATGATAACTGGGATATCATCATCGTACGAATTTGTTATAACACTTTAATAGTCATAATCATTGATAATAATCATAAATAACAACAGCGATTAGTAATGCCAATAACCATGATTAATAATAGTAGTAGTAATAACAATAACTATAACTATAATAATAATAATAATAATAAATAATGGTAATAATAAAGTACCATGAAAGGAGGATGTGTATAATATCGTGGTAGTACCACCTTCACCATAAATTTGATATTAATATAAAAAATCATGTTGCGTACCAGTATGACATAATGGCAATGATCAAACGGTAGCAATGGTGCAATAAAGAAATGGTAGCAACGGTGCAATAATTAAAGGGTAGCAATGGTACATTGAAAAAATGGTAGCAATGGTTATAATGGTAACAAACTGATAACAATGATAGGAATGAAGAAATGTTACTGATATTTAGGTGTATTATTTTATATATGCGTATTTGACATTATAAAATAAATGGTACCAGTATCGATTCCTTTAGTACAATAAAAAAAATATGTCATATGTTATATAAAAAATGTCAACCATTTTGCTAAAATCATCTAAATTAAAAGTATCCAAACTTAAATAGAACTCAAATACTAGTAATCTATTTATAATTGAATATTGATCCATAATTACAGTAACGATAAGAATTATTATTTAATACGAAAGGAAAAAAAAAACATAATGGTTAAGTCTTTTTCTTATATTTGAATTTTTTTTTTTAATTTAGCAGATAAAAAAGGTAAAAAAATAATAAAATTTTAACAAATAATAAATCTAAAGTCTTTTTTTTTGTATTTGAATTTTTTCTTTTTAATTTAGCAAATAAAAAGATAAAAATTATAAAAGCTATATAAAATATTAAAATTTTTAAAAATCAAAATTTTAGTAAATAATGAATCTTCGTCTTTTTTCTTTACTTTTCTTATATCTGAAGAAAAAAAAATTTTTTTTTTTTAATTTAGCAAATAAAAAAGATAAAAAAATTATAAAATTTTAATAAATAATGAATCTACATCTTTTTGTTATATTTAAATTTTTTTTTCAATTTAGCAAATAAAAAAAGATAAAAAATTATAAAATTTTAATAAATAATGAATCTAACGTCTTTTTCTTATATTTAAATTTTTTTTTTTTTAATTTAGCAAATGAAAAAGGCAAAAAAAAAAAAATTATTAAACCTATATAATATAAGAATTAGAAAATACTAAGCAAATTTTTTCGTTTCATTCATTTCATATCTTTTTACGTCTAACTCTCATCAAATATCACATAGATAAGTGTCCTTGAAACAGAAAGGAAAAATGTTTCAATCCACTGCTCACATTCCATTCCTAATCATCAAACACTAACACATCAAGTAAACAGCAGCTTTTAGTTACATTCCATTTGGCAAAAGGTAATTTTCATTACATATAATCATCATAAAAATACCATTAAATGATTTGGCAATGATATCAAATATGATAAAATGATAACATTTTATTTTTACTATTATCATTTTACAATTATATTATTTGTTATTAATTTAATAAAAAATATTTGAAAGTTCAACTTTTTTTCTCAAAGCATTTCAAAAAATGCTTATTGGAAATGGTTCTAGTTTTTAATTTGGAATTTTCTTTTTTTTTTTCTCTCTCTCTCTCTGCAATTAAACGGAAATATAAAATTAGAGCAATATGTTTTAGGTCTCTTAATATCTTTACAATATTTGACAGAACTATATGAAAATGTTTTCTTTTTGGAAATGTATGAATTTCCTGCATCAATTCTAATCACAAATGTGCTTCTTTTTTTTTTTCTAACTTCCTCTTTTTTTTCTCTCTCTCTCTCTTTTCTTTTAGTTTGCTTTTAATAAATAGTAAAGAAATTGGGATGCTAAAAATATGGATGATGAGCAAAATAACTACTCTACTCAAATCACTGATACGATCATTTTTTCTTTTTTCAAGAATCCTCTTCTAGTGCATAAAATAATTTAACCAATGAGAGATTTAATTAACATTAAAAAACATTACTTATAACTGTTCCATCCTTTTTAAGCTTATTTTTTCACTGCAATCTTCAATTTCTTCCTGTAATTTTTGAAAGTGAATGCAGAATGAGTAGAAAAGGAAATAATTTATCAAAAAAAAAAAACAATAAGTAACATTCACAATGAATTTAATATAGCAAATCAGTAAATATCATGAAATTAAATTTCTCTGCAGACCCATCAATCTTGCCGGATCATTCAGCTCCACATCTTTAAGTGGTTGATCAAGTCGTGCGGCCAACTAAAAATTAATAATTTTTTTAAGGGAAAGAGATATGATCTTCAGTAAACGAAACAATCTATACAATCTGTACATTTCATAATGAAAGCATTTCATAATCACTGACAATTTTCTAAAAAGAAAAAGAGTTTTATTTTTTTCTCGTCAGTTATTGAGGTTTCACAAAAACTGAATTTAATTTCATACAAAAAACAAAACTGCCCTTCTTTCTCATAAGCATTTCATCTGTTAAAGACGGTTAAGATTGCAAAAATGTTGTTTAAGAAAATACAGAATGTTCTAGAAAGCTAATATGTTAGACCAATTCTAGAAAATTAATATGAAAGTGCAAAATGATATTCCTAAACAATTCCTTCCTAATCGACAATAGAAAAACTCAAACTACTAAGGCGCAGAAATAAAAAACTTTTCTTCACTTGAAAACTTTACAGAAAAAAAAAAGACGAAATTTGAGATGAAATTTTCTTCCCATATATGAAAAACTAACTTCAATGGAATTCACATGTTTTACTTCCCAAGCTCGTCGGACAAATGATGTCATTAGACATTTATGCAAACTTCCAATACGACCAATTCTACCGCATCGATGAACGTAATCCGATATTTGTCGTGGAAAATCGTAATTAATGATATGTCTTAGTTGAGGAAAATCTAAACCCCTGAAATTTTCATAAAGAATAAAATTTCTCGATAAATTTTGAAATAATAAACTTGTAAGTTCTCAAAATATTTTCTCCGCTAAATATTTTATATATTTTCTTTCATACAAGTTTTCAAAGTCATTTTGTACTTCTAAATAGATTAGCAACAAATACATTCCAAACATAACATCTTCCAATTCAACTTTTTACCTGTCTAAATATTGTAAGGATATAAAGTTCAGAAATACCTGCTAGCAACATCTGTTGCTATAATAATACGCAGAGTACCACTGCGTAACTCGTCAATTAGCCGTTCTGTTTTACGACCGCCACTCAGAGAAGTATGTTCAATACCTACTTCCTTTAATGAATCTGATACCAAATTTACATTTTTTAAATCCTGAAATGGAAAAACTTTCAAAATTTTGTTTGGAAGAAACCAACAAACGATGTAGTCTTATTGTATAAATTACAAGCTGAATATATTAAAAAGCAAAATTAAAAATCAGCTATAGAAAAAAGCAAAGTAAATGTTCGGATAGCAATGATATTTAAGAAAAAAAAAAACAGATGAAAATGATCTGTAAATCTAACTTTGCAAAAGATTAAAGTTTGGCCACTTGCAAAAGATAGTCCTTTTAGAATTAACTCTTTCAATTTCTCCAATTTATCCATTTCTCTGATTCTGATGAAAGTTTGCTTTACGTGAGGCATAATGCGATGCAAATTCTCAGTTTTGACACAATACAAATATTCATAATCCACTATACTTTCAGCAATTCGTTGTAACTGATCAGGATATGTAGCGGATGAGAAAATCAAACGTACACCATCTCAAATGGCATTTTTTCTTTTCATAAAATAATTGATTCACAAATTTGAAGAAGTAAACAAAATAATGTTAAATATTTCCAATAAAACTTAAAATGTTTCATTATTACGACACAGTACATTATGCAATTCTTTTTTACATAATCTAAATCAATTTCTGTTCCAATGAAAACCAAAACAATAAATCTTTTAGTTTGTTCCGATCAGAATCACATGGAAAAATCCTTCAAAAATAACTGCGAACCTGTAGCATTCTTATCAGTCACCGAGTGTCGTATCTTAAGAGGACCAAGTAATCTACTGATATTATTCAAAAAACTGTCATCGAGCAACATATCGGCTTCATCCAAAACAACATAATCAATATTGAGAGATGCGAAAAATTCCGGAGAAAAACTGGGTGTACTAACAAGAATATTCCAGTCCTACAATCAAAAAATAAGTCGCAATACAAGTGCATTCTTGAGATTTTAATAATAACAAAGTTAGAGCTAATGATGTTTTCTCAAGTTGGCCAAAAAAATAGCACTATTTTTTCATTTCTTTTTAAAATATGCAATTTTGAGGATCAAAATCATACTTCTTCGTTAGCCAATTTTTCGCCTCGCCATCCTGCGCTACCTCCAATGATTTTAATATCAGTGCCTTCGGCAAGCTTGCTAATCATAAATGAAGTTTGCCTGCGCAGCGCATGTGTAGGAACTAGCACAACAGCTAAAAAACTTTGGAAAAATAAACGAAACTTCTCCTTATGAATGCGCATTAATTGCGGATATAGCACAAAATGTTCTAAATGTTTTGCAATACTCTTTACAAAAAAAAAAAAAAAAAAAAAAAAAAAAAAAAAAAAAAAAAACGCGGATTTCAATGGCTACTGACTTTTTCATAAGTTACCTGTAGCCGATAAAGTTCAATCTTACCTCTCATTCTTAAAAATCAGACCAGTAATAGCAATAAATTTAAGAAGAAAAGACAAACCTTTTGCAGGTCGATCCAAATTACGTAACAAAGCAGACAATATTGGCGCAGCATAAGCCGTTGTTTTACCTGAACTTGTTTCAGCAGTTATAAGAAGATGTGCATCACTCTTAAAGGCTCGGAATGCTCGACGCTGTAAATTTGTAAGAAATCAATTTTATTATAATGAAAAAAGAAAAAAATGGTGATGAGAAAAAAGGAAAAAACGAAAAAGTGATTTTCTTACGGTGATGCCTTAATTTCGAAAGAAACTTGAAATTGAATTACCGGAATACTTTAGATAATGATAGTGCGTACCTGTATAACTGTTGGTACACGAAAACCAAGTTTTCGGGCATTTTCAATAATTAATGGATCAAGTAGACTAGTATTTTCATCCCAGGAAAACGATTCATCACGATTAAATGATGGATTCTGAAACCAAACAGTTTATAGATCTTTGACCGAGTAAATACTTGAAAGATATAATATAGAATAATCACCAGTAACTATAGAATGTTCCTATCACTGAATGCCATCTTTTCAAAAATATAATATAGGTAACTTTTTATGTGGATCATACATAACCAACCAACCAACTCATTTCACAGGTATCACAAGAAAAAGTTGAAATATTCAAAGAGATAAAAAATGACGAGAAGAATTGTATTGGCCATTATTCTGACAAAGAAATTAATATTAAAAAAGAGTAACACCGAACTGTTCATGTACAAATATACCTTTTTCATGACCGGATAAATAGTGAACCAATCATTCTTATATTTGCTTTTTATCCAATATGTACTTGTTAACAGTATATCACCTGGAGGATATCGCATACCTTCATAATGATTATATTCCTTCCTAGCACATTCTAAAAAAATACCCATTTTAGCACTTTGTGTCGTAAGTAAAAATCTTTGATTGAAGAAGACAAAAATGGGACATCGTCAATAATAATACTGGTAGATTTTATTTTGACAAGACCTCGTTAAGATTCCACTAAATTGGATTTCACCAAATTAACACTGATTCTGTCATTTTTGATGACTTTTCTTCTACCATTATTGTATTACCATTATGTTATCCTTTCATAAGACGAAGAAAGTAATACTATATCCTTTCATAAGACGAAGAAAGTAATACTAAAAGAGTAACACCAATTTTTTCAAATAGTTTATTTATGAATGCAAAATTTAAGTAACAATACTAAGACTTAGTTCTATCAAATCGTCTTTATTATCGTCTTAGAGAAATTGAAACAATAGATGATTACAATTTCTAATTGATTATATTTCATCAAAAAAAAAAAAAAACGTACCAATGATAACTTTTGCTGTAGTTCGATCTACACCATACAACTTCTCATACTCTTCTTCAGCTTCTTTCTTTTTCCTCAACTTTTTTCGTTGTTCTCGACCAAAGGCTACAGGTTCTGTGATTATAGGTAATTCTCTGAAAATTTTTCAGAATTCACTAGTACTATTGGATCATGTATCTAATTTTGGATATGTTTCTAAAGCAAACCGCATGTAATGGTATATGCAATAATTCTCATTTTTTTCATACTTCTTTTTCTTATAATTACATTTCTTTTATACAAATGAATCTAGTTCAAGACTGCCAACCATGATGAATTGTTAAACTCTCACACAAAAAAAAAAGATATTAAATTAATCTAGTATCGAGTTAGTAAAAAGTATAAATCTCATTTACTTGTTACTTTCTTTCAATTTTGATCGCAAAAAACTGGATGTCCAGCTGCTATCTTCCTCATTTTCTTCCTCTTCAAATATGCCTCCAAATTCTTCAAAAGTATCACTTGTTTGCTTTGGACCATGAGATATTTTGAATGGTAAAAGTTTCTTTTCGAATGAACTCAATGTACCAAACTGTAAAATAAATACATTTAAAAAATTTTTTCTACAACTAATTAACAAAAATTCAAAAAGTTATGAAATAAAAAAAAATTTTTTACCCTATCAGCTGGCTTTTTCCAATCTTTTTTTCGCTGAACTGCTACATAGGTATTTTTGGATGATTGATTCGTTGCTGAATTTTTACTTGTTCCAGCAACATTTGAATAAAGTCGAGATGTTTGAATAGCAGCAAACTGCGAAAAGATCCACCGCATCTAACTTTTAATCCTTCCAATTCTTTTTTTCTTCTTTTTTTGTTTACCTAAACATTCATTAATTTATTTATTGATTTAATTATTATTAGTTTACTAATTTATATCATTCATCCACTCATTTATTTCCTTATCAATTAAATAAACTGTTAGTTTATTAATCTATTGATAAGTAAAATTTTAGTATTAATTTCTTACAATTATTAATTCTAACGCGGATTACTTTTAAAAAAATAAGTTGAAATAATTGCTTTTTTAAGTTCTTTTTTGATATTTGCATAATACTTATTATTTGATATCGATTTCTAGTTTCCTTCCTTTCTATATTTAAGCTAATATTCTCGCATATTCTGCTTCCGGGTAGAATTTCTTAATTAAGCTTTATTTATCAAAAATGTATCTCTTTTCATATCAATAATATTTTCCTTATCAATAATGTATTCTGTCTCAATTTTATTTTTAAATTCAAACCAAAAAAGATTTAGACATTTGTTAAGTATAATTTAGGCATTTTTTTTCAAAAAAATTTAGATTTTACACAAAAAAAAAAATTTGTTTATTCAAAAGAAAAATTGCTTCGCACAAAATTAAACACTTAGGTAATGAACAACTAAATGAATTCATCCACAAATTAAACATTTAAAATGGAATTTTAAACTATAAATGAAATAACATATTAATAAGCTATGCTTTTAAATATATTTGTTAATTAAATAATTGTGTAAATAAATTGACAAATATTTCATTTGTTAAAAAATAATTGCAAAAACGATAAAATTATTCATCATCTCAAGCATGTAGAAATATCATTTAGAATTATCCAAGAACTAAGCTAATAACTACTTGTGCAGTGCTTCTCCGAGAGATCTAATTTTGTGAATTTCACCTGAATTCCTTTAAATTTCACCTAAATTCTTTGAATTTTGCCTATATTTCTTTAAATTTTACCTAGAATTTTTGGATTTTACCTAGATTTCTCTCAATTTTACCTAGATTCTTTGAATTTTAACTAGATTTTTAGCCTTAAAACCGTCACTTCCTATATCACTAGTCCTAGAATCTACCCGAATTTTTAATCTTGACTTTCATCTCAATTCTCCACTTTTCGGGACTGACTATTCGTCTCACCTCCATTCTCACTCACAAAAAACCACGCTCACTTGAATTTCAATCATTTCGCAAACTGAATCTGGCAACTTCACGGTGACAATCTTAATTTATTTTCGAGTGACAATCTTAATTTATTTTTGAGGTAGATGTATTTCTAAGATTTTTGAGTGACAATCTTAATTTATTTTCGAGATAGACATATCTCTAAATCTCTATTTCATATTTTAAATTAATAATTGGTGATCAATAACTTTTTAACGGTTAATTATCGTTATTTATCTGTTAACCAAAAAATTGATTTCGATTTAAAAAATTTACTTCAAATATTCGTAACAGTCAAATTGAATGATATATGTGTTTTCCATATTTACACTGTTTTCTATGATTATAATATATTTATCAGTTGATTAATTAGAAATAGTAATGAAAAAGACATCGTTTTGTTCATTACAAAAAAAAAATAATGATTTTTAAAACAACAATTTGTTTGACAAATAGTAAATAATTTACTTATTTTGCCAAGTAGTAATAATTTAGCAAGAAATGATTTATATGATAACGAATGATTTATTCGACAAGTAATATTAGCAATTATTTATTTTTCCAGGTAGCAATCTTGTCGAATAATATCAGAATGAATTTGAGTGGTACTAATCGTTCTGTTCAAAAGAAGCAAACTCGTAAAGTGAAGAGAAAGTTGCGACGATTGGAAAATGCGAAAAAATTGAAACGATATATGGTTGATGCAATCAGAGATGTCAAACTTAGGAAGCATGCAAAATCTTTGAAACGAGCTATTGATGCAAGTTACCATTTCTTTTTATGTTTTGATGTTAAAACTAGGATAAATTAAAAATAAATGAGATTTAAACATATATATTCAAAATAGGCAAGTTTGGCAAGTTGCAGGTAGTTTCAGTTAATTTTTACGAAATCAGTAAATGACAAATCATTACATGTTATATTCATATTATCAACTTGTGAGCATTTATAATTAAATTTAACTAAACATTGAATGAATTGTAAGTAATTAGTTTGATTATTAGAATATTGAAATTCTTGGCAATGGAATTCATATTCTAGATTACCATTTTATAGTTTCTTTTTTTATAGCTAAAGAATTTTTTTTTTACATCCCACAAAAATTCCGTCATTTACATATTAACTTTTCATATGTTTGATGAAATAGTGGTACATATACTGTATTGTTTGTGCTTTATAATAAAAAGAATGTTTTACATTCTAATTAGAATGTGAATTCTATTGCCAACAATTTTAATACAAAATGGTTTACATTTTAGATCGAAGATGATTGGTGTGCTGATCGTCAAATTGTAGATGAAAATGAAGCAGATGATGATATTCTTCCTTTGGATATGCTTGATGCAGATATCGATTGGGAAAACAGCGCATTTGCTTCAAAAATTAGGCGAATTGAAAAAGGTTTGAAATTGATATTGTTGTTAAGAAGTTCAGTTTTGTAGTGTCAAAATACGATCTATTATAACAGTGATTTGCTTAAAATGTTGTTTGAAATATGTCTCATGATATGAGAATATTCTCAACCATTTATCACAATGATTAGCATCACTTTAAAAAAAAAAGAAACAGAATATAGAAGATCAGAATTATTAAATACAGTACAATTCATTTTTGATCTTCCATCTCTTTTTTTGAACCAGGAATTAAAATTTCCATTTGCAGCTAAAGTTGATATCGAAAGTGAACCACGTAAATTTCCTGGAACACTGGATGATAATATGCGAGAGCTATTACCAATCAAAGTGGGTGCCAAAATAATAAGACAAACATGCAAGAAAGATGAGTTTGAAAGTAGTGGTACGTTTTTAATTTCCCACGTTTCTGTAATGATAATGATTATCATTTTCATATCATAATTATTAGTGTCAGTTGAAATTCTTCAAGTTTTTCGAAAGAAACATTATCTAGTTAATTCATATTTTCAATCATTTTAGAAGATGCAGAAGAAAGTCAACAAGAAAATGAAGATAGTAAAATTGATTTGTCTCAATTAAGTGCAGTGGAGTTGTTAAAATTACGCTACGATCATGTGGAAAATGCAAAAAGTAGTATAAGTAACTTGGCATACTTGATTATTGCTGATCCTCATAATGAGGTAAAATTCTATTTACTATTGATTTTTCTCTGGAATTATATAGCTAAGATGAAGAAGAAATATTCACGATCAGTTGCTAGCAAAAAACCATATAACATTTGTCATTAGTGTTAGGAGTTAAGATTGAAAAGCTTTTTTAAACTATAATTGATTTAAGCTCCTGTAACCAAGAAATATAGAATCTTATATCTTTGCAAGGAAATATTTTGCTTCCTTTCATGTAAGCTTCATTTTTTAAGAAATAGAAAAATATAATATGCATTTATTACACTTTAACATGTCTTATTTTTGAAAGTTTCAAAAACTTTCTTAAAAATTTCAGGTGCACAAATTGAAGGAGTTGTATATATTATCAACAGGGAAAGATATTTTTTCATTGGCTCGTGAAACTGTAATAAAACTTGCAACTGTTTCATTGGCTGAAGTTTTTATCGATATAATCCCTGGTTATGCTATAAGGTTGATAATTTTTACTCTACGTTTTTTATATTTCTTTCTTATTCGGCTTTTTTTAGTTTTTTTTTTTTTCTAATTGACAAAAGACTTTAATTTTGGTAATTTTAGGCCTCATACCGACGAGGAAATGTCTCAAAAACTTAGTAAAGAAACAAAGAAATTATATGATTTCGAGCAAACACTTTTGCGGTACTACCTGAAATATTTGCAACATTTGGAAAGTTATGCTGGTAGTAAGTGAAATTTTGATATATTTTCATATTCGAATGAATAATTATCATTAAAATATCGGAATTCGAAGCTTTATCGAGCTTTGATATATTTCAGTATATGTTATTCTTTTTTTTTTGCACTTTATCACTCACTAACTGAAGTATGGTACTTTTAGTGAAGTGGAAATCCCATATTGATGACTGTTACCACGTTATTATCAGAAAAATACTTTAAATTATTGGTCACAGTATTTTAAAGAAATAAAAAATTTCAGAGTTATTGAAGCAACCGAACAGTGATCACCAGTTGCCTATTGTTTGCTTGAAATGCCTCTCACGAATTCTCCTGAACGTTCCTCATTTCAATTACGCTTCAAATATAATCAGCTTTATAGTTCGCATAAGCACTTCAAATTCTAAGGATGTGAGCTTTTTTTTATAAATCACTTTCCTCAATTTTAAATTTTTAAGATCAGTTGTTTGCTATCCTTTCTTTTAAATTTTGTAACAGAATAGTTCACTTGTTATGATTAAATTTATCTAAATGATAAAGGTTACCTTTCAATTTATTAATAGGCTATTGATTTGTGTTGTTCTACACTGAGCGAGTTGTTTCAAAACGATTTAAATTTTCGAATATCTTCCACTGCAGCGCAATATATTGCATCTGTTGTTAATCAAAAAAAAGGCAATGTACCACCAGTACTGATCGCAACATTCCTGAAATTGAAAGTGAAGGTTGTTATTTCTGATTTTTTTGCTTCGAAAGGATATGAAATTAAAATAATTTAAAATTATTGTATTTGGGAATTCAAATTGGTTTGAAAGATGGATTTTAGGCAATATGAAATTTGTCGCTGAATTTCATGAAAATTTTGGATTTTTTTATTTTAGGAAGTGAATAAGGGTGAAAAAAATCAAGGAAAGGAAAAGCTGTTGAGTAAGAAAAGACTTCTGAATAAAGAGAAGAAAAAGAAAAGTAAAGAAAGGGTATGATCTTTTGCTACTTGGTTCCTTCAGTAAAATTATATATTTATATATATATATATACATATCGCAATTTTTGGTTTTAAAAAGAATAAAAGTTCACTAAAAAAATCATGCTATCCAACTATTTAACAACTGTTTGCTACGATTCTTTATCACCATTTATGGTAGCTTATCTCTGGTTAAATTCTCGGTGGTTTGGGCAGTTTGATTATTTGATAAATATGTATCAGTTTTTTTTCTATATTAGTTAAGTCGTTAAGTACTTTTGTTTACTCTAGTCAGTAGTAAACCACTCCTACATCATGGGAAAGTGAATATTTGGAGATTTCAAAAATGAAATTGAACATTTCGCAATTCTGTTGTGTTTGTAATTAACGTAATGGTTTAGTTCGCTAAACAATTGAAGAAACTGGAAGCTGATTTGAAAGAAGTTGAAGCAGCCGAATCTATTTCAACAAAACTATCATTTGTAAATTTTTTGTGTTGTTATAATTATATAATGTTATTATATTTGCTAAGTATTTAATTATCGCTGACAATTTATATTTCCTTCTAGATTATTTCTTTTCGCTTGATGAGAAATGATCTATTCTGTTGCTTTTTTATTTAGAATTCAAAAGACAAAAGAGCATTTTAGTAGATCCAGTAGGAAACGCGACAATCAGCTAGAAAGCCATCATTTGAAAAGCGAATTCATATCAGTTACTTAATAAAGTCAGAATTATTGCCTCAAATATAATTTAGACATGGAATTTAGGCAACCGAAACAATGAATCACGTATTCGCAACATACTTTCGTGTCATAAAACGATTACCGACGACAAAATTATTGGAACCAGTACTGGAAGGTTTGGCTAAATTCGCGCATTTAATCAACATTGAATTTTTTGACGACATGATAGCTGCACTATCATTACTTGTCAATCAGCAGGTTTTCCGTTTTCTTTTACTTGTTTTTCTAATTTAACAAACATAACTGTTTATTAATGAATGTTTTTATAAACTTTATTCTATAGTTCTTATAAACTTTATTCTAAGTTATTCTATAGTTACAAATTTAATTAATTAAAGAACTAGTGTTACATTCTCTCACAGCTAATTCTTGAATAGACTGATTCAGTTTTTTTTCATTTGAAAAACCATCCTTAAAATACGATAAGTGTATGGAGAGAAATTATTGTTTGTTCATAAGTAAATTCCATTACTTAGTGAGTAGCTAAAATCAAAGAAGACTATATCACATGATAATTCAACATTAAATAATTTCGTATTTTAGCATCTTCGATTGATTGATTCATTACGATGCATATATACATCATTTGTTATGCTTTCTGGTGAAGGTATTGCATTAAATATTGATCCATCTCGATTTTATTGGTCAATGTATCGTTTATTACCTTCTATAGCATTTGAAAAACAACAAGGTCTATTTTTCCTTATTTGTATTAGTAAGTTATTATAGTATATTATAGTAAGTAAAACTAGTAACTGAATAACTATCCATTTCGATAATCAATTATTTGTATCGTTAATAAACTTGGTTTTTATTGATCTCAATTATTTATATGATGAATCAATAGTGGAACATTTTTTTTTTTTCAGATGAACTTGTAAATACATTATCGCTGACATTACGTACGTTAGATTTAATGATTAATTGCCGTCGTAAACAAGTTCCGGTGTGTCGTGTAGCCGCTTACATCAAACGTTTATTAGCATTAGCGTTTTTCATGCCTTCTTCTGGTGCAGCATCTATTTTATTGTGTATTAGATCTTTTTTTATTGTAAGTTTTTATTGATTTCATATGTTTTTAATATATTTTTAGCAGTTTTTTCCATATTTTTTGTTTATAAAAGTGAATCAATAGTAGAACATTTTTACATTTGTTTACAAAATAAATCAATAAAATGGAAGAATTTTAGTTGTAGGAATTCTTCTTTCGTTAATATTTTTAGAGATGCAAAGCTCATTAATGTAAGTGTTTTTCACTGACTTATTTAAAAAATTGATTGCTATGGTTTTTAAGCTGAGAAATAAGCAGAAGAATCGGTAGTTTTTATTAATTTATATATTCTGGAAAGGAATTCAATTCGGTACTATAGCTACAGATATTAATTTAAGTTACTTTCTCAATACAGTCAAGATAACAGTGATTCTAAATCATGGTATTTTAACTGTTTCAATTTTGTTCAATTTTGTTTTACAGTAACAGAAGCAACCAATGATACCAATTTGACTATCAAGAAAACAACTATTTAATTATTTTTAAATCGAATTTGTAGGCTTATCCAAAACTTGATTGCATGGTAGAAGACACGGATGGGAGTTCGTATATAGAATCGTTTAAGCCAGAACTTGATGATCCGGATTGTTGTGGTGGACTTTCTTCGTCAATAATTGCTGAAATTAACATCTTTGCTAGAGTATCTTTTTTTTTTTTTTTTTTTTTTTGAACACTCAGTTGTTAGCTAAAAAAATATCGAAATGGAATTGTGATGAAATGGACCAAGCTTTATAAACCATTAGGTGGTTCATTGGTAATAATAAATGTTTGGTCAATCAGATTTATTTTTTTAATACTTATCTGAAAAGAGATTAATATTCATGATAGATTCTAATTATTGTATAATTTTTTTTTTTTTTTTTTTTTAGCATTCTAACAAAACAGTTAGAATAATAGCACGATATTTTCAATCTGGCTTACCGTCTACAGGACCTAATCGTCTGTTACCAGAATACTCAATAAAGTTAGTTGGAAATTAAAGAAAGCAAAAAATTATTAGATATTAAATATTTGTATGATTTTTTACTTCTATTATATCAGTGATTAAATGGAACTGTTTGCTTATTGTCTCTTCTAGTTTAGTAATATCCAAAATAATTTGCTTTTGCATCATTTTAAGGAAGGCATACGAGTGGTATGATGAAAACAATAAGGCAGCAGAAGTTGATGAAGAACCTTTTTTTATTAAACTTATCAGTGCATACGCAAAGGTTTTTTTCTTTTCATTTTATTTTCCTAATATTAAGGAAATGTTAGAACTTTGATCTTTCCGAATTTCTAATTGTTCAAGAAAAGATTATATCACTGTTTTTCATTTATATTTTCCAGTTTTTTTCAAAGAAAGTGAATAATATTCATAAAATATTTTTTCAGAAGCAGAAAATGCAGTTGACGTCGAAGACGTTACATCCGTTGGTGTGCAGATGGGTTGAGGAAAATACGGAAAGGAAATCATAAATGCTTATACATTTGTCAATTGTAATATTTTGTTAAGTTTGATAAATTGAATTTCTCTTTTTTTTTTTCACTTTATGGTGGCTTAATTGTCGAACTCCATTTTTATCCAAAATTTTGATTGGAAATAATTATAAAACGGATTTTTCTTGGGGTAGTTTATTATGATTTGAATAAAAGATATTAAATTTTATTGGAACTAACACACAATTCTTCATAATTACAACAACAAATGGAAAGGAAGCATTTTTTTTTCTGTTTCTTCACATTTGCTTGAATGATTTCATTTATTATTATTTTTTCCTTTCATCATCACAAGCATAGCAATGTTAAAATACAAATAAATTTTACAATCATCAAAGTATTAAATTAAGCATGAAAAAGATCTTCAAAATTGCGATAAATAAAAAGTGAGGAATCATTTTTTCCATAATTATAGTAGTTGCTTTGTTAAATTTTTTTTTTTTTTTTTTTTGGATTTTTGCAGCAAAATTCTTATCAGCGTATGACATCTAAAGAAAGAACTACCGATTGATTGTTGGAGATCTTGGCTGTTAATTATCTGATAAGGAAGGGAGAAAGAAAGAGAGAGAGAGAAATAACGCTAGAATATATAACAGCCAATCATTTTGGTTGTTCATAGATTTGTTTTTTAATTAAAGTTAAAGATATGTTGATTAGTAGAGAAAAAAGATCATGGATCTTCTTTAAACAATATCCCATTCAATGATTTACATCTATTTGAGATTTAATTTAATTAAAATTTTATTATTCATAACTACTTAATGAAAAGATAAGTATTACAACATATTATATACATACACAAAGTAATTTTTTTTACGATAAATTTGAAATTTTGTAAATTAATTGATCTAAATTATAACAAGTTTTTTTCGTACGAAGAAGGAAAAATGGATTGTAATTTCATTTTTTTTTTTAACTATTCAAATTTTTTAACTTCTCATTAATAAATTTCAAAAATAAATAATTTTAGAACTTTTCATCATTAATTTAAATCATTTAATGTGATTGTCGAAATGCAATACAGGTTATATTACCTTTCATAGCTTCGCAATATAAATTAGAGCTGTACACATATGAGAAATGACCCTTTGAACAAATTACATCAATACTACCACCAAATTTCTCTTCTGCTCGATCATTGATAGCACGTTTTGATGCTGATGAATTATCACTAATATTCTTTAAAAAAAAATTTAATATTAAAATTTGAAAATTCTAATATTTAGATTTAAAAATTTCATCAATATTATTTCATTTGAAACAATCAAAAAGTTATATGTTTCTCGTTTCTTTTTTTTTTTCAATTTTTTCCATTCCAATTTGTTTACCTTTTTAGGAAGAAATTGTTTATGTGAATTCTACAAAAAAAAAAGAAAAAAATTTAACAATTCTATGTTTGAAAAAAAAAGCAAAAGATAATTTTGATTAAAAAGATAATTTTGATTCTTTTTCTTTTTTAAATAAAAGAAAAAAATTCTATATTTACCTTTAGCATAAGTTCTTTTAATTCTTTGCTATTACATTTGGTATCCATTCCGGTTTCCGAACGATTTTTCATTATTTTTGATATTTTAGATTGATTCTTATCAATGATATGTTTAGCGGAAATTCCTTGATTACGTGCTCGTTGACTGATTGTATTATTTCGTCTTGGTACTGTTATCAAATCTGAATCATCTTCCTGAAAAAAGAAAAAACGAAAAAACAAATTGATAATGAAATAGATAAAAATATATAAGCCAAAAAAGAAAAAGTTGATCATCGATCTTTGATCAAATCTCTGATCAAAAAAAAAAGCTAAAATATTAATTATATTTAGAAGCTATCTCACATTTTTATACAAATAAATTTTTTTGCATATTATATTGAAATCTTTTTTCTTTTTGCTGAATTTAAAAATAATTAATTACACAGTGAAAAAAATTTTATTCCAAATTCCTTAATAATTATTGCTTATAGGAATAATGTAATATTAAATTATTAAATATAAAATTATTTTACAGTTAATTATTATTCTGTTTAAGGTTACGTCAAGTTTGTTTGATGCATCCAAAATGAATGAATTAATCAATTTTAATAGTTTTAAAATTAAAAATAAAACAAATATGTCAACAAAATGACAATAACTCATAAATTGATTTATATTTGATCGTAACCGTAAATCATTTTACCAAATATGCCAAATAGGACTAAATTATGTTAAATAGGTCACTATAAAATGATATTTTATTTTTACGATCAAATTTATCGTTTTAAACATTTTCCGTTTTTTCTATTTCATTTCTTTTCTAATTGTTATTTCTGCAGCATACCGACTGATACGTATGTAAAATATTATTTCAACAAATGAATATCAAAATTGTCCGGAATAAAAAAAAAACGATTCAACTGAAACGATTCAATTGAAAAATTAAACATAAAAATTGAGCAGTTGAAAAATTAAATATAAGATGTCAACAGCATATCATTAGTGATAAATATGATGTCATCTCGATATATAATTAAATAAAATTATCACTTATCACTTAAATGATCAGTGATATATTTTTAATCGTTGTTGTTTTTCTCAACAAAATTTCGGTTACTGATTATTATGATAAATGATAAAATGATACACTTTGATTGAAATAAGTAACAGAATTGTTTTTGATTATTAAATAATATTAATGAATTTACCTTACAGTTTGATAGTAAATAAATGATAAATGAAATATTTCAAGTTATTCATTATAGTTATTTGATACAGAAATGTTTATTTCTTAGGAAGATTTTTTAAAAAATTAAAAAATCGATTCATTTCATCAGTAGCTAGTAAATTGAGTCTATTTATTTGTATAACTATACCTGTGAGCTTTCTTTTGTAGAACGTTTTAGAATACGTGACCTTGTATGACCTTCCACGTGAGCTATTGATAATTCCTCATTTGAAATTCCTTTTTTCTGAAATTTTCAAGCAAATAAATAAATCAACAAATAAAGCATTTATTTATAGTTTATTTTTCCCTTCTTTTTTTTTGAGCATTTAAGAATGATCAAAATTAAGTAAATAATGAATTGATAGAACAAATAAACAAATAAATAAAACTACCAAGAAAAAAGCGAAAGATTTTCGTATTTAATTTAAAATTGATCATAATAATTCAAAAGTAAAAAAACAGAAAAAAATATAATTCAACATTTTAATTAAAAACAAAAATTAAACCTTACTAATTTTAATTTGCCAAATTGAATTTTTTTATTGTTCCTTTGATTAATACTATCAATTGATGATCCATTTGAACAAAATATTGATCTTAGACATGATGATGCTTCACAGGTACAATTTAATTTTAAATTGTTTAATGGAATTGCAGCAATTGGTATTAGAAGCAATATGAAATAAAATAACATTCTAGTCGTAGTAGTAGTAGTAGTAGTAGTAGTGAAATAATAAAACACTTTGAAAGGATCTAAATTTTATCATTTTTTTTTTCTTTTTTCAAATCACTATATTGTTTATACGTGAGAACATAAGTTTACTTACTTTTTCATTTTTTTCTTTCTTGTATTTTAAGTTTAAACTAGAAAGTAATTGTAGCTGTAATCGAAATTAGCAGTAGTCATTTTCGTAAATTTTATTTAAATGTATTCAAAAAATAAAGCTGAAAATTTTATGGTGTTTAAAATATAAATTGATATACTTTTGCTTTATCTGTTGATAAAAAAAATCTTTGATATGATTTTTTTTTTTAAAAAGAGTAGTTAATAAAATAGTTTATAAAATTACTTAAAAAATGTGCATTAATGCAAGTAAATGATTAAAATAATAATAATTTCCTTCTCAAGAAAAGATTTTAGAAATAAAATATTCAAATTAAAAAAAAGTTTAATTTATGTATTGTTTTTTTTTCAAATTTCTTTCAAATATCAAATAAAATAAAAATAAATCGGAAAGTAAAATATAAGTTTAAGATTGGAAAAATTCTGAAATGAATAATTTAAAGTTTTAAGTTCTTTTTTTTTCTAAAAAATTATATGATTTTAAAAGATTAAGAGATTTTTAAGAGATTTTTAAAAGATTGATTTTAAAAGAATCTTTTATGATATATTTATTTTTATTTTATGCTAAACATATGGACGATCTTTTTTTTTTTTAAATTCTATTAGTATTATAGTTTATCATTAAAATTTTTTGCAAAAAAAAAAAACACTATTCGATCTAATATATGTAAATACATATAATATTTTACCCAATTATTCAAATGTTATCTTATTTTTAAATTTAAAATTAAAGAAAATAAAAAAAAAAAGAAAAAGGGAAAATTTTAAAAATCATAAATGTTTGAAGTTATAATAATGATAATATTATGTGGAAATTTTAGAAAAGATGTGAATATAAATTAAAGGAATGTTTGATTTCAATAGAATGAAAATGAGGTTACCATTTAATATCACACAAATGGATCAGACAATTTCAACAAATTAACCAATCCATCAATAATCATTAAATTCTCCTCCTTCTCCTCCAAGAAAATAAATTTTTTTTCAAAAAAAGCGAAAAAAAACAAAAAACACACACATACAATCTTTTCATTGTTTTTACCTCTCTCTCTCTCTCTCTCTCTCTCTGTTTCATAATAAATTCTATAAAAATATTTGCTTTAAATTTTTCTTTTTTTAAAATACCTTCAAGTCCTTTTTTTTTCTTTTAGAACCAATGTAATATTAATTTGACAGATGGAAAATTGCAAAGTTGCAAAAATTAAAAAGTTAAATTGCAAAAAATAAAAATGTTAAATTGAAATCAAATAAGAAATATTATGCAAGAAAAATATTTATTGTATAAAAGACGAAAAAAAAAAAGAAATTTTGTGATATTTTTTTTTGTGATATTAAAATAATAATGTAAACTTTTACTTACCATTTGTATATTTTTATTGATCATAATTGCATGATAACATTACAAATTTTTACTTATTTACTGTTAATTTATTATATTCAATAATAAAATTGATAATGATAATTGGAATTGGTATATTTTTTCTTAGACAAATTATTATGATTAATTAATTACATACAATTGCAAATAAATTATTATTTTAATTGAAAAAGAAAAGAAAAAAAAATGAGCATATTTATATGATGAGAATAGCATTTGCATGATAAATTTAATTCAACAAATTATCATTTGCAAAAATTTTTTTAACAAAAAAAAAATATATCAATTTGAAATGATTAATAATGTGCAATAAAATTTTACATTTTAATTTAAGTATTTGCGAGAAAAAGAACAAAAGGAACAAAATTTTTCAATTAATCAAAGTATAATATCATTTGTAATGACAACAATGTATTCTTGTCAAAATTATTTCATTGAACAATTAATTATCACTGTCATATGTTATACTTGTATTAATCATTGATTGATATTATTATGATAAAATATGACAAGAATTCTTTTTGATATATCTTTTCTCTTTTTCTCATAAATTCTTATTTTTTTTATCAAATTCATTAATTTTTAAAATTTTTAAAAATTTCAAGTGTAACATTTACGCTATTTTTTTTTCTCGTAATCCTTTTAACATAATGAAAAAGTACAAGAATTAGAATTATTAATAATTACTCTTTTTACCCAATTAAAAATTTAAAAGAAAAATTGATAAGACTATTTTAAAAATTTATAATTTATTCATTTAAATTACTGAACTGTTTTCTGATTTTATACGAAAATTATAGCTTATATCACTGATAACAAAATTGATATTATTTTTTTTTTTTTTTAAATAATTCTAAACTTTTTTTTTCTAATAATTTAAGACAAATTAGTAATTTTGACATTTTTCAATAGTAAAACATAATGTCATTTTCGTTCCTATTATAAAAATGTATGGATTATTATTATTAATGGAATAAATAAGTGACATTCCATGTTTTTTCTTTCTTTCCTTCTTTTTCCCTCTCTCTCTCTCCCTTTTCTTTTTACTTCACGTTATTGAAATTGTTAAAAAAGAAAAACTAAGGCAGTCAAAAATATGAAGTACTTATCTAATTGATGTATTCTTTATATGTATAATTTACAATTATCATTTTAACATTACCAATAAAATTTCAATAAAAATTTTTACAAAATTTGTTACATTCAAATTTTATAATAGAATAAAGAAAAGAAATTTTTTTTTCCATAAAACAAGTATAAAATCATTTATATTTATAAATCGAATGCGAAATAAAATTATGAATAATTTCAAATTTCATCAAATATACTGTAACAAAAAAAAAAATAAATAAATGGAAAAAAACAAACAAACAACAAAATATTTTCCTGCAGATAACATTTAAAATAATTTTTAATTAAACCGGAACAGCAATAGTTGTTGGCGATAACGATCGTTTCATCCTATATCGATAATTACATGGTAGGAAATCTTTTAGATGTAAACGGACAGCCGGATTACACATATAAATAATAATACGAATAGCACTTGTAAACATGTAAACAAAACTGACTGTATCCGAAAAAACCGTATGAAATGTACTTGCCATCATTGGATCATCCGGATCACGAAGTACTGAGATTTGTGATCTAAAAAAAAGAAAGTAAAGTTTTATTTTTTGACTTAAAAATGAAAGAAAAACAAAAAATATTTGTTAAATTAATTTTTATTTTACTTAAGTGCTAAAAAAATATTTATTAAATTAAATTTTATTTTACTTAAATGCAAAAAAAATAATTACCAAATTAAATTTTATTTTGCTTAAGTGCCAAAAAAAATTTGTTAAATTAATTTTTATTTTACTTAAATGCGAAAAAAAAACAATTGTCAAATTAAATTTTATTTTACTTAAATGCTAAAAAAATATTTGTTAAACTATTTTTTATTTTACTTAAATGCTAAAAAAATATTTGTTAAATTAACTTTTATTTTACTTAAATGTAAAAATAAAAAAGAAAGTTAAAAAAGAATAATAATGAAAACCTTTCTAAGATTGTAAGTATCAAATGAAGACTGTTACTGATTAGATAACTAGTAACAATAGCAAACATTGTACAAACAGCGTCACGTACCGGAGTGGACATTTTACGTAACGGTTTAGTCATTATAATTGATACTGAAACGGAAAATAAAAAAAAAAAAGAAAAAATATTTCTTCTATTATTTTTAAAAGTCTTTTTTAAATTAGCTTTTTTTTTTCCTTCAGACAAACTTTTTATTAAATTATTTTGTACGATTAAAATGTTTCGTTGAATATTTTATTAACTAACTAAATTCTTTTCTTTTTCTTTTTCCTTTTTCTTTAAATTTAATTTATCTAGATTAATTTTATATTACTCTAAATCTATACAAAATTTCAAGTATGTGTGTGTTCTTTCCTCTTTTTTTTTTTCTTCTTGAATTTTGCATCTAAATTGAAATTAATAGAAGCATTTACATAATTTAATTTTATATCTTTCTGTCTGAGATATAAATAATCGATAATATAAATAATTAATTTTAACATTTATATCTCTAAAATGTTCCATTTTTTTTTTTTGATAAAAGTTTTTGATTAATAAATTATTATGCAATTTTTTTCGGATGAATTTAAATTATAATATTAATTTCATTATGTTAATTACATTTCAATCATTAGCGTAGCAAGATAGCTTACTTCCATTTTTTGTTTCAAACAACGAATCATTACGTTTTTTGAACTTTGAACCCCAGATGGTGTTTAATGATTTTGATTTATGTTCAACTTTTGAAACATTTCGATTAGATCGATCAAATTCAAATAATGCATTTGAAATTGTAAATTGATCATGTTCTTGGTGCAATTGATTATGATTTGAGGTAGAATAATTTTGCTCCAATAAGAAATGTCCATTTTCTTGATCTGTTGTTTCCTTCGTGTGATTCTCTTCTTGATCCAAATTTTGTTTTGGTAATTTTCGAATAATAATCTATAAAAAATATGCACATATAATTTGTGTTAAATTTTTAAAAAATAATTTTTAAATTAGAACTACTTATAGCAATTTGAGAAAGACAAAAAACATTTCAATTTAGTTTTTTAAACAATAAAAAGTTTTAAAATATACAAATTCTAATATTATCTAGTTTTTTAGATAATATCATTGAAATAAATGCTAATTTTAGGAGGCAAAAAAAAAAAAAGGAAAAAATGATAAATTTGATAAACTTACAAAATTAAATACAACAAGGACAATAAATGGAATAAATGTTTGAGCAATTGATAATAGATGAAAATCGAAGAAATAATAAACTTTACTTTCGTGTACCCAATCAGCTGGTCCTGTGCTTTGTGTACGCAAAAAATCGTTACAATTTGGAAAATGATGTACCTAAGAAGAAAAGCAGCAAATTTCATTCCTTTTTTTTTTTGTTTACATTTTTTGACTTAATTAATTTTAATATCACATCATAAATAATTTCTGAAATGAGATGAAAAAAAATCATTTATCAAATAAATGTATATTTCCTTATCAATAAAATTTAATAGCAATAAAAATGAAGAAAAAAAGTGAAAAGAAAAAACAAAAAATAAAGACAAAAATGTGGTCTATTTTTTTATTTTTTTTTTTGAATGAAAATTTTTTTGACAGTAATTTAATTGATAATCATGATGAATAAATTTTTTTTCGCTTTTTACATTTGATAAAGTAATAAATTTGGTAAAGTGTAATTTTATATAATTTTAGAAATGTTAAATTCTCAAATAGTACATATTTGAATATTAATTGATTTTATTTGAAAAAAAAAAATTGTATTGTAATAATGAAATAAATAAATTAATGCAGAAAATGCATGAATATATATCATTCTGGAATGTTTTTAAAACAAATTGATTAAATATAATGTAAATAATTTTATAACTAAATTTTAATTATTATAATTAGATTAATTAAATCACTGAATAGATTAATTGATAGATTGTATTCATTGTTTAATTTAAATAAATTTGTGCAAAAAATGCATGAATATATATCCTTCTGGAATTTTTTAAAATAAATTGATTGATTGATTGATCTTTTTTTTAATAAATTGATGATAAATTGATTAAATATAATGCAAATAATTTCATAACTAAATTTTAATTATTATAATTAAATTAATTAAATCACTGAATAGATTAATTGATAGATTGTATTAATTGTTTAATTTAAACAAATTTGTGCAAAAAAATGCATGAATATACATATCCTTCTGGAATGCTTTTAAAATAAATTGATTGCATATAATGTAAATAATTTTATAACTAAATTTTAATTATTATAATTGGACAGATTCATTGATTGATTCATTTTTTTTAATAAATTGATGATAAATTGATTGTATATAATGTAAATAATTTTATAACTAAATTTTAATTATTATAATTGGACAGATTATTGATTGATTGATTTTCTTTTTAATAAATTAATGATAAACTGATTGCATATAATGTAAATAATTTTATAACCAAAAATTTTAGTTATTATAATATTGATGATAAATTGATTGAATATAATGTAAATAATTTTATGACTAAATTTTAATTACTGTAATTAGATAAATTCATCGGTTGATTGATGGATTATATTAATTATTTAATTTAATATCAAGAAAAATAGACATACTACAATTGCAAATGCTGTTGGTAGACGTGAAATTGTACAACAAAGTAGTAAAAGAAAGACGGTAATCTGATGGCCGCGATCGCTGAACATTCGTTTTAAAAATTTTTTTGTTTGTTGACCTGATATCCAGACAAAACGTTCTAATGTTGTTAAAATTAGCATATATGGAATAGCTAATTGTGTTATTCGACTTATAACAAATGCTGGCACAATGTAAATATGATACAATATGAATAAATTCTGAAAATATTAGTTAACATTTAAATATTTCAATTAATAATTTGTTATTAATAAATTATTTATTTCATAATTTCATCTATATTAATTTCAATAATGTCAAAAAAGAAAGTTTTTAATTTTTTTTAAAAATATATATTATTACTGCATTAATTACTATTAGCATCTTCTTCTACATTAATTTTGATAAAAATGCTAAAAAGCAAAATAAAAAATGTTTTTAAAAAAAATTTAAATTTCTTTAAAAGAAATGTTTATTTGTATTATTGTAAACAATTATATTTATATTATCATCATATTGTTACAATTATCGTAAACATATTATTATTGCATTAATTACTTCAAAAGATATATGTATAAGTATGCCTATTTAATTAATTATTTATGCTCATCAAACTGCTATTACTAATTATTTAAATAATAAAAATAAAAAGAAAAATAATAATAGAGAAAGCTTACTGAAACTTTAAGATAAACAATTGCTGCATCAATTCCAAATAACATAATATAGAGAATACAAATTAATGCATCAAGAATCGCTAACACTACAAAAAAAAAAAAAAAAAAATGAAATAAAAGTAAAAATAAAAATAAATTACTTTATTAATTTTAATATTTATCAAAAAAAAAAAAATACAACCCATTTTTAAAAAAAAATGAAAAAGTTAATAGTTTTTAGAAAAGAAGAAAGAAAAGAAAAAATTCAAATTTCAATAATTAAATTATATCTTATCAGTACCAGTAGGATATTTTAAAGAAATAAATAAATAAATAAAAGTAAAAATAAAATTACCAGTAGGATATTTTGTTGACGTCGGATAAGTTCGTGTCATAAAAATATAAACTAAAAGTAAATTACCACAAGTACCAAGCCATGCAATAAATGATGCTATCATTAAAAAAATGAATCGTGCCAATGTGTAAAATTCTGACTGAAATTTACTGATAAATATAAAAAAAAATTTTTTTTTCTTAAATTTTTTACAAAGAAAAAAAATAAGCATAAATAGCTTTTGGAATAAACAATATAAGTGATTAATACATATAACTACTAAATTACTTTTCTTTTCTTTTTTTTTTTTTAAACTTTATATTGTTTTTTATTTCACATCAATAATTCTTCTTTAAGTATTATTTTTTTTTCTTCAATTGTTTTGCTTTTTTTTCTTTTCATTTTTTAAAAGTGAAAAATAATTTATGCAATTTTTGTTGAATTGATTTCTTCAATGCTCACAACTTGAAGTGTTGTTAAATTTCAATCAAATGAAGGAAAAAAGCTGTGATAAAAAATAATTAATTGATGGATTTTAATTACAAATCCAGTTTTGTCAATTGATCAATTCATTAAATTGTTCCTAAACACTTGAGATGATGATTTAATTCAATTCAATCCATCATTCATTCATTTCATTCAGTTTATTTATTTTTTATTTTATTTAATTTATTTATTCATTCATTTATTCATTCCTTCCTTTATTCCTATTATTGTAATTTGCTAGATCAAATAGAATGCATTTAATTATTTATAAATTTGAATTATACAAATGATTCGAATAAAAAAAAAAAAAAAAACTGTGCGTAACCAGTAAAATTTTCACAGTGTCATGAAATTAAAATTTTTCATTTTAAATTTAAAAATTATTAACGTTCCTCAATTTATTTCTTTTTGATTATATCATATCATTCTTATTGTTTTGTTCTCACATGCATAAATTTATTTAAAGTTCCCACGAAATTTCATCCTTTGATTCAAAATAGTTTTATTTCTTTTGCACTTTTTTTATTTTGTATTTACTTTTTCAATGAGCTAAAAAAAAGCAGACATTTTTTTTCTTTCCTTTATTTATTTTTAAACTTAAATTTGTTGCTAATTGTCGCAAGTGGGTGGGAAACTTTTTATATGCAACTAAAAAAAAAGTATTTTTTTTCAGTTTTTTGCAAACTAAAATTTTAATATTCATTTAAATACTTTTTAATATATGTTTTGCAAATTAGATTTAAATGAAAGTAATTAAATTAAATATTTCGAAATGGAAGCTTCGTTTTTGATAAATTATTTGAACTGAACTAAATAATAATCATTTATCAATTTAAAACTGAATAATAATCGCTAGATTAAACGAAAATGTTGCAAAAAATTTTTTTCTTTGATAATTGAATGTATGTTTTGGGAATGAGACATTCAAAAATTTATTATGTAGGAGAAATTTAAATAGTAAATTAACATCAAAAGATGGAGTATAAAATGCTAATTGATGGGAATTTTTTGAAATTGAAAGTAATTTTCAATTAAAATTTTTACTATATAATTAATGAGAATGGAGCATTTCAAATATGTTGAAAAGGAAAAAAAAAACTAAAAATTGATGTAATTTTAAATTTGAGAAAATAATTTGAAAAATTATATGCTCATTTAAACTTATGAATTTTGAAATTATTTGAAATAAAATAAAGTATACAGTTGAATTTAAAAATAAAAGTAATAATTTAATTAGCATTTTGTTTGTTTAGAAAAAACTTACATCACCACATAGCTCTGATTGCGGTATTTCATCACTATAAATATTATCCAACAGGTGTAACGTTTCGTTTTCCATTATTCAAATGCTAAAATACAAATTCAAACGAATTTTACTTTTTTTCAAAAAATTCAATTTAAACAAATCCACGATTAATTTATGACGATTATTCACGTGTGATTATTGTAGGCTATCAAAAAGTAATAGCTTCTTTTTTAAGTCAATAACTTTTTATATATATAGAAGCTTTAGGTAAGTAAACTATAACAAATATTTAAATTTAAATTATTTTCTATGACTAAAAATAACTGAAAAAAATTTTAACTTAAACTATTTAAAATTTAAATCTAAGACATTATTTTCATGACAAACATTGAGCTACATTAATATACTTCAGTTAGATTGCGTAAAAAAAAAAAATTGAAATAATTTCATTTCTTTTTTTTTTTTTAATTTTTGCAAACATTCTTCTTAACTTTTTATAACTAATATATTTAAATGGTTCTACTTTCTCAATATACTTTAAGTTATTTCGTGCTAAATTTGTCTGTGTGTTCGTATAGAAAACTGAAATAATTTTATTTTCAATTTTTTTTTTCATTTTTTTTTTCTTAAATTTCAACGATATTTCTTGCAACTTTTTCTTTGCTTGTTATATTTAATGACTATACTTAATAATGTTTCACTTATTTAAAATAAATTTTCTTTACTTACAAAAAAAAAAAAAAATTGACAATTTCTTTTGTTTTGCAAGAAAGAAAGTTAGTACAAAAAAAAATTCTAATAAAAAAAACTTATTGTATTCAAAAAGAAAAAAAAAATATTATCAAATAATTTTTCTATTACTTTTTCCATCCTTTCGATTTTTTTTTTAATGACAATTATAAATTCAACTTATAATTTATACTCGTTTCACTCGTAAATTTATATTACAATTTAATTTTTTACATTAACAGCATAACTATTTTCTAAAAAAAAAAAATAAAATAAACAAAAACATACATATTTATATTTTTTAAATCATAAAATATTAAAAATTATAAATGTATCACTTCTAAATTATTTTATAATTGCAATGAAATAATAAGAACTACATTCATTGTATTCAAATTTTTCTTCTTTTAGTTTTTAATTTGTTTAAATTCGAAATACATTTGATTTTATTCATTTAGTATAGAAAGGATCAAAATATTTGTTAAAATGCGCAATAATAAAATGAAAGAAATATTTTTTTTAAAAAAAAGATTATTTAAATAAAATAAATATTTCAATATGGAAATTAATTTTGCTTACATTACTATTTACTTTGTTTATATTCTATAATTCATGCTAGATAAGCATTGAATTTTCAATAATTTAATTAGATGTTGACTATACATACCTAATTATCTTTTAGAGAATTTTATATTGATAAAGCAATATGGTTGCTAATATTTAATATTTTTTTTTTCTTTTTTACCATCGATTAATAATTGAATTGTGCTACACAACAAGTGAAAAATTTCTGAATAAGAAAGAAAAATAAAATAAACAAATAGGAAAAATCAGTATTTCCTAAAAAAATCTTTTTTTCTTTTAAAAAGTAGCTAATTTAAATAAACTTTGTGAAAAAAAAATTTCTGCAAAAGATTTAAAAATTAAAAATGAAAAAAAAAAAATCTAAAAATTTGTGAAAGAAAAATGATAAATCTTAAAAAATATTGCTGCTAAATTTTTTGTTGTTTGAGTTTTAAAAGAAAAAAAAAAATGCAAATTCTTTTATTATTATAATAATTGATTTTTGTCTTCTCGTCATATTTTAATTTATATAAATTATTCATCTGTTGTTTAATGTTAATTTATTTTTGCACACTTTTTTTTTCGTTAACATTTTTTTTTTTAAATTTCAAAAGAAATAGCTTTTAGAATTGACATTTATTAATGTCAGTTTGATCAGTTAGATGAATTATTTTATAGCTATTAAACGATTAAAATTTAACAAAATTAATTTACAATTGTATCAAATTTTTATCGCTGTATTTTTTCCTATTTTCTTTTTTTTTTTAATTACTGACTAATCTAATATGGCAATTATCATTTTATTATCAAATTTTGTTTTTTTTTCTTTCTACTAACTAATTTAATTAACAAAAAAAACTACGATTAATACTACAATAATTTAAAATGAAAAATTTTATTGCATAAAAATTAATGATGCATTTTATAATAATTAGCATATTATTATTCAAAATGGAATAAATTATTTCTCAAATATCTTGAAAAAATATGATATAAAAAATAAGAAGAAATATTTGATGTAAAAATTTCAATTCTATTCTTTCATTTTAATTTTTTTTTTATTTTAACAAAAACTACAAGAGTTAAAGATTTAATCATCATAAATTTTTTGATCAATTCTTTTTTTAGGAGAAAGAAGAGAAAATTTTAGAACTAAGACAATTAATTAGCAAATTTGTAAGAGCTCATTTATATTCGGAAGTATTTTCATGAACATTCAATAAAAAAGTTTTGCAGAAAAAAAAAGAAAATTAAAATGAAAGAGTGTAAGGGAAAGAAGTCGATAACAAATTTTATGCATCATCTGGCAAGCAATAATCAGTTTTTTAAAAATGATAAAACATATGACATTCGTGTGATTAATAAAACTTTAATAATTAATGATATCATTGTGAAGCATAAAACATGTCTTTTTTAATTTTTTTTTTTTTAAATAAAACATTTTATTGCTTGAAAAAATTTGAAATTAAATGCAATATGATAAATAGTAATAAGAGTTTAAAGCGATATTAGAAAGTAATATGACAAATCAATTAAGGATTAAAAGTAAAAATCCTAAAGCAGATGTTAAGGAATGATATAACTGATAATTAAAATAAAACATGAATATTATGCAGTAGCAGTGGCAATAGTAGTAGTATACAATGTAAGTATAAGTTAAATATAACACAATAAAATTAATAATAGTTGAACTTAAGTGATAATAATTTCATATTAAATATTAGAACTGAAAAAAATTAAATCAAATGAAGGAGAGTTTGTTATTAGTTAGACTTAAAAAATTTCTAATTAAATATTAGGTTATATTTTTTTATTTTCGACTATTTCTTTTTATGAAATTTTTAAACAATAAATAATAATTATTAGTTGATTAACCGTTGTCAAACTATTAATTAACTGTTTATATATATATTAATGTTTCAATACAAATTTCCTTTAGCAAAACAAAAAGTGATAAAAATAAAAATGGAAAAATGTGCAATATGCAATATTCTTCAATCTTTTTTATAAATAAACGAAAAAATTAATTTTTTTTTATAAAACCTATAATTTAACATGTTAAAACATACAATCCATATATAAGTTATATTCGCGTGGGTTTATTTTTTTTTAAATTTCTTAATTAAAAAGAAAAAACTATCACATCATGTTAAAACATACAATTCATATGTAAGTTATATTCGCGTGGGTTTATTTTTTTTAAAAATTTTTTAATTAAAAAAAAAAAAACTATCACACATTGCTAAAATATACAATCCATATATAAGTTATATTCGCGTGGGTTTATTTTTTTAAATTTCCCAATTAAAAAAAAACTATTACATTTATTCTAATTTTATAATGAGAGGTAAGAGAGAGAGAGGGAGAGAGAAATTAAGAAGAGTTAAAAGATTATGATAATATATATATATATATGTGGAAAAATATCATAGAAAAGAGAAAAAAGAAATTATTACATATAAATAAAAAATTTTGAACAAAAAAAAAAAAAGAAAAGGAAAAAAAGTATTGAAAAATTTTATGGAAAATAACATGAATGCAAGAGTGGTTTTAAAAGGCAAAAAAGAAAAAAAAAAGGAAAAAAAGAAAAATTTGCCTAAAATGAAAGTAAATGGGTAATGGCTAAATAAATTGTTCCCAATGGAATATGAAGCGAAAGATAAAAATGGGTGAAGTGAAATAGGAATGAAATGAAAAATAGAACGATAGCGGGGAATAGCGGGAAGTTTAACAGAAGATATGAGAGAAGTAAATTAGAAACAAAATCATTTATTCAGCAATCCGGAAAATTTGAGGTTTTTTTTTTTTTTCAAATGAGTCTTAATGGTTTATTCATTTAAAAGAGAGAGAAAAAAGAAGGAATGAAATTGCAAGAAAAATGAAAAATTGTTTTAGTTTTTTTTTTTTTTTACTTTTTTTGATTGAAGAAAAGAGAAAAAAGATTGTTTTTTTTTTTTTTGCTTTGCATAAAATTTTATAAAATGTAAAAAGGAATAAAATTATTTGTAAAAAAATTAAGAAAAAAAAAAATTCTGTAATGTTTTGTTCAACGTAAAAGAAATTTTATAGCAAAACTAGTAAAATACAATTTATTTGCTTTTATTCAAATCGAAATTATATTAAATTCATGCTAATATAATTAATTGGTTGCTATTATTGAATAGCATGCAAAATTGAATTGTCGACGTATACTTTGCCTAGAAATTTTAAATAAAGTTATAAATTGTGAACATTTTGTAAAAATTTTTAAATAATTTTAAATGATATATATATTTTTTTTGTTTGAATTTTAAATAATTTTGAGTGAATTTTAAATGCAATTTCAAAAGAAAAAAAAAAAGAAAAATGTTGTCCATGTATAATTGGCAACAAAATTTTCATAAATTATTAAATGTCCAAGACACTTAACAAATAAAATTGTAATCTAAAAAAAAAATGTAAATATAATTCTTTTCTCAATTATAATTTCCAATTCAATGTAAAATAGATAAAATTTTTATTAAAATTTAAGATTTTTTAAAGCAATAAGTGTCATAAGGTTATAAGATTAGCAAAAAAATTTTTATAAATAGTTGCTGATATTAACGAGAGAGGGCTTACTTTTAAAAATTAAGAATATTTGTGAAAGAGTTAATTTGGAATTAGAGATAAAAAGAGTACTTGCTAGAAGCATTGCACATAAGAAAGAAGGCTTACTTTTTTTTTTTATTCTAAAACTTATATTCGTAAGTAAATGATAATTTAAACAGTTTCAAATAATTATTGGTATTAATTATTCCTATTTTATAGCATAATGAATCAGAAATTTATTAAAATTTTAATTTTAAATAAACTTCATTAAATTATTATAATTAAAAATTATTAAATAAAAATTACGAATCATTTGAAATGAAATATTTATCAATTGATGGATAATAAAAACAAAAATGTAAGAGAAAAAGTAAGTTTATTAAAATGTTTAGATGGGTGATAATTTTTTAAGATAGAATAAATTTGTTTTCTGTTTACCAATAAACCGTTTAATTTTTAAAATCGTTTTTGTTTATCAATAAACCACTTAACTTTCTGAAATTTTTGATTTCAAATTTATCCGTTTAAAATTGATTTTTTACATGCATTGCAAATTAGCCATGCTGAGCTAAAAAATTTTCGATTGCACATTCTTTTTGCAAACATAATAATTGGACGAAAAATATTGTTTAATGGTAATCGAAGTGTTTCTTTAATCAAATAAAAACATTTTGAACTTTTTCACATTCCGACGCTTTTCATTTTTGAAATATTAGCAGCAATATCATTAATTTTATTCGTTCAAAAAAAAAAAATATTTTGGAATTTCACTCCAAATCATGGAAATATACTATCAAAATAATTGCCAGTTACATATAATCATCTAAAATTTCAAACAATATTTTCCACTGGTGGTAAATTAAATTTTGAAAAAAAAAAATAACTGAAAATTTATATAAAATATAAACGAAACTGATCACAATTTTATTCTAAAACAAAACAATAGTACGAATTAGAGCAAAAATGTACTCAATAATACACCTGGCAGCATATATTGAAACATTTCAAAGGTGGTTTTATTTTGATAATATTTATTTTAATTCACCTACAAATGTTTTCCTTTTTTAACAACTCTATAAATATTTGCAATTTAGGATTTTTTTCCTGAAGGAAAATTGTAGTAAAGCTTTACTAAATTACTTACTAATTATTTACTACTACTAGTAATTAATTACTAATTACTTACTACCATTACTACTACTGCTACTACTATTGAATTACTTGTGTGTGCAAAAATGGATTCTCTCTGTAATTTTTCTTTTTCTTTTCTTTTTTTTTTTGTCTCACATGATTTTTTCAAATGAAAATAAATAAAGCGCCATTAATATTTTTTGTTGTTTTCCAAAACAAAAAAGTACAAATCAGTAAAATATGATAACTTTCAATTTATTTAATTATTTTATTGCTAATGCATGAACTTTTCAATTTTAAGCAAATAACACTAATAAATTTATTCATTCTTAATTGATTATGCTAATTGTTCAGGAAATCATCAACATTAACCGTCATGAAATTCTTACTATTTTATGTTTTAAGTTTATATACATTGTTGATATTGTTGAGATGAAATGGGAACCGATTTAAATTCTTTCAAACTTTCGAATGTGTAATTAAATTCTAATAATACTCAAAGTTGAATAATAAACAACACTTGTCATTTCAAGATTTATTACATGCAATATGATTTCGACAAATTAATTGCGATAAGCTTCTCTGTGTGCACTCTTTGTGTTAAGGCGTGCCTTATAATTCTAATAAGATCTCTGAGGTCATACAAGCTTCAACTGAAAGGTCAGACAAAATGTGTCCATGGGAAGACTAGCCTTTTAAAATTCATCCTAGAAGAAAGACAACTCTAACTTCAAGATTAAACTAGCCTGGTCCTGCAAGGTTATTTATCTAAGTGAGGGATACTCCAAACAAACGTATGATTTGAAGATCTCTCTACCATTGACGGTTGAACTTCAACAGTAAAAGATGAGGCCAATTGAGCTTACGCTGCGCCTTATCTAAAAAGATCCAAAAGATATAGGCACTTTTGTAAGGCCTTATAGCGAAAAACGAGGGACGAAACGACAGATGAAAAAATGAAGTGGAAGCCATAGGTCAACCTGCATGGTTCAGGACATTTGGTCGCCCGAGAATGACCTCAGAGATTGTTTTTCAGAATATCCCGAATGGCCAAACAGTCTTTTTCAAGGACAATATTGCTTGCTCCACACGGCAAAAGATTGACAAAAGGCCTAATCAAGCTCATCTCTAGATTTTATCCAGTTGGCTAACTAATGACAACGGTCATTTCCTTCCTCTGCGATCGAACAAAGATACCTGCCTCTAAAGGTGTGTTCCGGTTAACTCTCGAATTTTGAAACACGGAGCTATCTATGCTTGATGCTGCGAATATTGAATGTCCCAAGCATCGTTCTGCTCTAATTATCTATGAATTATTATGACCTAATATCAACATTGTTGATCTCAGTGAAATTCATTTTCTTGAAGAAGTTTTGAGGTACAATCATAACCACTTACACACTCTACGGTCAGTTAAATTTAAAATCGAAAATCTTTTACTGGTGAAATCAATTCACGAATTGATTTCACCAGTAAAAATTCATCGCTTCCAAACTTGTAAATTCACAAAAGGTAATATATTAAAAATAGCATCGTACAATAATATTTTGTAGAATATCTGAATTTCAACGAAAAGCAAATATTGGTTTGATGAAAGCAACTAATTGATGCAGGAACTCTTGTCGAATCAAACATATTGATCAACTTGTTATGTTAGAAAAAGCAGCTTTTCGTATTGCGTACAGTGTGTTTCAACAAAAACGTCTCAAAATAAGTAGTGGATCAATCCAAGAGAAAAGTAGCAGAGATAATTCAATTGTGTACAAATTTCGATGACCACAATAGATTTTATAAAGTTCTGAAGGTAAATGTATGAATTAGTACATTAGGATCAAATCATCCTACTAAGCCTATTAATCATCCTACAAAGTCAAATATTTCTCACAAGTAAAACTTTTATTTCTGAATCGATGATAGTTTAAACACTTTCAATCTCTCTCGTTCAATACAGTTAATAGCTCAGCAATTCAGCCAATCAGATAAGAAACAGTGTAAATTGAACTGGATGTAGCCTATCAGACTCTTAAAGCCATACAGTAACTGATACAGTAAGTAAAAACCATACAGTAGGCGAAACAGTAAGTGACAGCAAGTAAAAGCCATACGGTAAGTGATACAGTAAGCAAAAAGTGATACAGTAGGTAAAGCCATACAGTAAGCGAAACTACGTGAAAAGCGTACAGTAAGTAAGAGTCATACAGTAAATGATACATTAAGTGAAAAAGTGATACAGTAAGTAAAAACCATACAGTAGGTGAAAAAGTTATAAGGAACTAATCTTGATAGAAGCATAAAGCCAAGCATTTCACGTTAAATTTCACGAACTTCTTTATAAGTTAGGAACAAATCACCGTGATGCAATCATGTTGTATAAGAAAAGAGAAAAATTCGATTGCTCAAGCTATCATGGCGAATTATTTTATTCCCTATTGTTAACAAAACTTTTGTAGGAATATTTTTAAGCAAATTAGTACTAATTATTGCGAAATTACTTGAAAATCAATTTTCATAATTTCAGGATTTTCAGAGAAGTATCATAGATGTAATATCGTTGTTTTCATATAATTGCAAGAAAAGTGCAAAAGCATAGAGCAATGGACTGCATGTGACATATTCGCTGATTTCGTTGAAATAGATGAAACTATGAGCAGAAAAAAGCTTATGACAATTCTTGCAACAATTAACATTTCTCTTTTCTTAGTCCCTAAATGTTGCTCAAAATGTTTGTCCTATTACTTAAGAATAAATGAAATCAATTAAGATACGGCGGACAACTTATACTCTAAATTCTTCTTAACAGTTAATGGCTAAAATACGATTGTTTCATTCTCTCATCAATTCTACTTACAATGCTTTTTTTTTCAATATTATCCTCCAAAAGATTATGGCAAACACTAATTTAAATTCGACATAACATCAATGAGAGCGCAGAAGATTGAAAGCCATATCACAACTGTAAATTCATTTTATCCGTGAATTACTTTTTGTAGATAATGTCGACTTCGCAGAAGCATCTCTGGAGCGCATAACATTCTGCTTTGCAGGAATTTTTGACTTTTTGAACTGAAAGTTAACTTGAAGAAAGCAGAAATTTTAAATTAGCCTGCTGTAGAGATTGATTATTACCATCCTTAAATCAACATAGACATGTCAAAGTTTAAGTCAGTCCAAAAATCCACTCTTTGGGAAGGATCATTTATTTGGATGATAAGATCGACAAAGAGATTGATAAGAGCTTCACGAAGATATGCAAACTGGAAGGTTTAATAAAAGTGTATGAAGCAATAAAAAAATACTAATATTAGTGTTTATAGAACCATTGTTGTACTTTATTTTACATGACTCTGAATTGTAGATTATTTACTTACCTTAAATATCTGCGCCATATAATCCTAAACATGAACTGATCTGACTGTGTGACTAACTCGGACAGGTAGGGTTTACCATTATTAACAAAGGACACAGCGACATTAGACAGGTCAGCTCTTCAGGATCAAAGATTGATCGTCTTCCTAAGATTTTACTCTATGTGAATTCAACATTGGTTGTAGATGTGATGCCAAAAAAAGAAGTCTCGAAGACTCTATGAAATTCAACCTTTGACATATGAGCCATTGTCATCCGAGATAAACAGGTACTACCACAACGATGCTAACAGTCTCTGAAAAGATACTCTACTAGGTCTTTTCGGCTAAATAGAGAGAATTGCGTCCTATCAGTACCATTAATAAGAATTTCCGCTTCTGATGTACTATAATATTTTCATTTGACAGAAACTTAGATAGATCACTTCACAGATTTTCGTTTATGAAGCCAAGCTATTATCATTATTAGTTATAGTAAAAGATAAACTATTACTGAGAATATAAAAGAAATGAAAGTAGCAGATGAAAATAAAAGAAATCAAAATATGCGGCATAAAAAAAAAGTAGCTAAAAAAATTATAAGAAAAAACACGAAATTAACTATAATTCTTCTACATCATCTTTCTAGCAAGCTAAATTCTGTATCGATCTGTAAGCATATTTATTCTTATCCATAATCAATTATTTTTTAATTTTAATAAATTACAATTGAATTCATTCATCTCTATCTCATGGGATGGTCGTTATTATTATCGAAATATTTTTTTTTATTCACATCAGTTTATTCAGATTCATTCTCTATTCCATAAGATATTTTTAATGAATATTTAACGTTAATTAGCCTTATCACATACTACCATATATCACTTCCATATTTGTGTTATACATTATAATTTTAATGCATTATTTTATTCATTTATAATTAAGTAATATTGATTAGTAATATTTAATAAAATGGTATTTAGACTTATGCCAGATATGTATATTTACTATAAATATATGATTAGATGTTTTCGAGTTAAACAAAACAAACAGAAATATTTATTATTCAACATTATGGTAAGAAAAATGGGAAATGATATTTTGAAATTGTTTCCTTTCCATCATTTATCTTAGAATTATAAAAAAGAAAAGTATAATTATCATATATCAAATAGGCTGTCATTTACTTATTTCTATCAGCACTACTATATATATATATGTCAATTGTAATTTAGTATTAAAATAATAATGCTAAAGTTAAATATCATTTTTAATATTTATTTAATCTTGGCATTAATTGACAATTATTGCATCAGTTAATAGACTGAGCAAATAATCAAACGATTAGAATTATTGAAATTATCAATCTTTTTTTTGATAAATGGATAATAACGTATTTTCATATTTGGAATTTAATGATACCATGAAAAAAAGGGTATAACTATTATATTAAATTAATCAATGTTTCTGCTACATATACATAATTTTCAACTAATATTTTGAAATTAAAAGCAATATAACACAAGGAAAAATTAACAAAAATATTTCTAAATTTTGAAAAATGTGAAAAAATGGTAAAGAAAGCTTGTAACCAGGTTTATATTTTTGCTAACAAAAATAGCAGCTAAAATATGTTAACAATTTCAATAAAAAATTACTGTTAATTTTATGATACACATTTAAAGCACTGATAAGCTTCACGAAAAAAATATTTCTTGTTTTTTAAATAAGAAATATTATTGGATTTTAAAAGAAAAAAAAAATTTGACAAATAAATTTTAACTCCAAAAAAAAAAACAAAAAAGAAACACATTAGATTTATTATTCACCATGTGCTTTTAAAAAAAGCTATTTTTTTTTTAATTTTGGTTTTGTTTATATTAAAAAAAAATTCTCAAACATAATCATACAATTGAATTTAACGAGCAAATTCAATAGCAGCAAACATAAGCAACTAATTAAACAAATTGATTTATTTTGATTTGCTACAAATTGTTATTTTTCTTTTTGCTATTTTTTGCTTTCTGCAATATTTGTTTTTAAAATATTTTATCATAATTATTAATTTCATTCATTTTCTCTTAGAAATCAGTCCAAAAAGAAAGATTTTTGATGAAACTATTCAGTGTAATTATTACAATAATAAATAAAATTCTATATAATCATAATTTAAAAATGATCGGCTTTTTTCTAACATTTTTGAAATTAGTTAAATCAGTTTTGATCAGCAATTTTTGCTCTCAATGTATTTGAGCTTAATAAAATGCATGGAAGAACCATTCAATGCTACTATTATCATAAAAGATGATTTAAATTTGTTTATCAATTTCAAATATATTTTCATTTTGGCTTTTGCTTTCTCAAAATATAAAAATGAATAAAAAAAAATGCTGTAAAATAGATTCAAATCAATTTGCTGTAAATTCATTGGTACATTCCTTTGATGAATTTGTAAATTTGATGAAATTAAATTTAAATAAAAATAGTAGCTTAATGAAATCAAATAATATCTGTTTATGTATCAAAGTATTTCAGTTTACTGTCATGATTAAATAAAATTTGAACATTTTTTATTTAATTCTTAAAAATCAAAGATAGATTATGAATAAGAAATAAATTCCAAAAAAGCAATTGAGCAAAAATAAATTCTACTAACATTGATGATAAAAATGACTATGTAGCAGTCAAAGATTTAAAAAAAAAAAAAAAAAAAGAGCAAACTGTTCCAATTGCCAAAATATTTTTTTGGTTTTTCAAATCAAAACTATTCAGATTAGTCTTACTCAATCACATTTAAGAGGAAATGCTCAATCATGCAGTTATAATTTAGCAAAAAAAGGTATGCTTCATCGAACAAAATAATTAAAAAGAAAAAAAAAAGGAGGTATGCTCAATGACGCGAAATAATTTAGTAAAGAAAAGTAATCGAAGATGAAATAACAATATACATTCATCAGTAATCGGATCAATTGCAATCACATTTCTTTTTCCGTTTTATTATGTATGTAATTTCGGTTTTCATAGTGGTATCATCCGGCATAAATGCACATAAGATCAGCCTGATCAGGTAATTCGAATTCATGACTCCGGAAGCTTTTTCGAACACAGAAATGATTCTCACATGCTATGACTCATTTTCGGACCAATCTTCTATAAAGATCACTCAAATGGCACATGACTACCATCCGGAATTCCGGTTGGAGAATGGGAAGAGTGAGCAGAAAATAACCGGATGATACAAATTGCGCTTCTAATATAAATGCTTATCCTATCTTATGTATTATAAAAGATTAAATGTAAAAGTCGAACTTTTCGTCTTAAATTTCTTTATTTTTTTGTTGAGGAGTGAGTTTTATCAGATATTTGCTTAGTTTGAATTTCTTTTCTCTTACATTTATTCTTTTTTTTTTCTCAAATTTTTTTTTCAAATAACATTACATTTCCGCTTTTTTTTTAGCACTTTCAACTATTACGGTAACTTTTCCTATGATATAAAAAATATTTTCATGATAATAATTAATAATAATAAATAACAATAATAGTAATAATAATAGTAATGGTAATAGTAATAATTATAGTAATAATGGCAGTAATGATAATAATAATAAGTAATAACAATAATAATGATTTTCAAAAAAAATTTTTTTTGGTTGCTTTTATGAATTTATTATTTTTCAAGTTAATCCATCATTTTTATGGAATTTAAGCAATGAAATCATGCAGTTTATTTTCAGCCGGCTTAAAGTATTTATTGTTATTTTCAATTTATCATTGTTTTAAAGAATTGATGAGAATCGTCATAGAGTAAATTTATGAAATTTTAATTTTTTTAATGTTTCAATTAATCTTTTTATTATTTTCTCTTGCTTCTGGATTATTTAACTCGTATAATCTGAATTACACATTCCTAATCAGTCGCTTAGATCTGTATAATTAAAGTTCTGCAATTAAAAGTTTATGAAGATTAAAATTCATTGCATGAAAGTTTAGCGCTTTTGTGAGACAATAAAATTTCAAGTATTATACCAACTTTTTATTTATTTTTTTCTTTTTTAGAGCGGAGAGCTCAACGTGTACAAAGAAAGAAATAGATATTTCAATTTCATAATATATCTGCTGGTGAAAAGTAATTCGAATTCTAGTTGCTATTAATTTCAGGTGAGTGAAAAGTCTTCCTATTTTGTAATACAGGTTCCTTAATTGCTCCAAAAGATACTTTAACATATTTTTAGTTATTTAAATCTGTATCATTTATGCGTAAATTTCGTAAAAATTTTTATAACATAATTTAGATACCAGGTCTAATGAATGATATATTATTTTGAGAAAAAGATCGATAAACATTTCTAATATCATAAGCAAACTATGATAGAATTTAACTTTACTATGCTTCATTCAAAGTTTCATATTTACAATTAATGGATGTTATTTTATTGATTATTGAGAAAATGATCAACAACGAATTTTGTATGATTCGCATTCTTTTAGCTTTCATTTTTGTTATTAATAGATATAAGATGCATTTAGTGGGTAAACATTCTCCGAATTCTAAATATGTTTGCTCTTTGTTTTAATATATATTTGTTTTAAATAAATATATGCTATCCAATCTTTTGATTATGCCAATATTTGTTTAACAGAAATGAAACTCAGGTAATATAAACTAGCATTCGTTTAATAGAAATGAAACTCAGGTAAGATAAGCTAACATTCGTTTAATAGAAATGAAACTCAGGTAAGATAAACTAGCATTTGTTTAATAGGAATGAAACTCAGGTAAGATAAACTAGCATTCGTTTAATAGAAATGAAACTCAGGTAAGATAAACTAGCATTCGTTTAATAGAAATGAAACTCAGGTAAGATAAACTAGCATTCGTTTAATAGAAATGAAACTCAGGTAAGATAAACTAGCATTCGTTTAATAGAAATGAAACTCAGGTAAGATAAGCTAACATTCGTTTAATAGAAATGAAACTCAGATAAGATAAACTAACATTTGCATAATTTCTGGACAATAAACATGACTGATACTTTGAATAATTTCATTGTTCATTAGTTTGCAAGATATATACTTATTTAAAATTTGTTTGAACTTCGCTCCTATCTTTTATGATCTAAAATTCAATTCCTAATTCGGAAAATTTATGAGCATTTTCTGCATGGTATAATCAATTTTTTTTTGTTATTGTCATGTTGTTTATTAACTTACATATTATTTGTTATTGAAACTTGTAAAAATTTATTAGGAAAATTTTTATGAAGTTGACACAAACGAATATGTTATGTGACAAAATCTGTCCTAAAACTTTTACATTATACAAGTATTAATCTACAGTGACAATAATATACTGATGAATTTGTAGAGATATTATTTGTAACTGATCGGATGGAAGAAATAAACTGATGCAATAAATACGGATTTAAATGAAAGCAATTGAAAATTTTTAAAAATACTGTGAATTTTTATATGATGGAGATTTTTTTATATAATTTTTATATAAACATTTAAAAAAGTGCAATAAAGCGCATTGTTACAGTAATTAAAGAACTGTCACTATTGGATGACATTATGCCAATTACTCATAAAAGTGATTACAAGACTGGAAGACTCTACAATAATTTGGCATTACAAGTAGGATTAGTTTAGATATTAACAGTAAAATTGAGAGCAATTTTCAATAAATTAAAAAGTATAAACATTTTTTTTTTAAAAACGAACTGTAACATTTTAGACAATGAAGATAAGTTCAGAAATTGGAAGATGAGTGTTGGTTAGATGATCTCTTATCTGAAATATAAAGTTGAAACAATTTTATATTTGTTTGATATTTAAATATTGACAATCTTTAGTTTTATGGATTTAGTAAGAATTTATTTTGACATATTATAATTTGGTTTTTCCGACAGATTACATTATTCCATCATCTTTTTAATCTGAAGTATAGTATATTAAGTGTGCAGATGATCGAATCTTGTAATTAAACACTTCTTCATGCGATTTTAATTTCGACAGTTCTTCCTTATCTATGATAGGGAAGAACTGTCTATGATAGTTATTTTCGATAAATATAAAACTAATTTTGAAAAAGTCTTTGTTTAGTCATTGAGTTCACTCTTTATGTGAATGGGAAGCAATCTAAAAATTAAGGTATCTTAGATAGTGGTCACATATTAGGGCAGTTAATGTCCAACTTCGTCAGTGACACTTTTTCATTTGTTTGTTTGTTTTTGTACAATGTTGCATTGCCGATGTTTTGAATGCAAATTTGCTCAATCAAATTCCGCCACATTTAATCCTTTGGTTATTTAATATTCTAATGACACGGTTAATTGTATATATTCTGTTCACTTTCCCTTTCATCACTTAAACGATATTTTCGTTTGCCGATTTAAACACATTTATTGCTACTGCGTCTGCGCCTTGTAAGAATGGTATTTGAATCTTAAATTAGAATGGGATCAAAATAAATTAAATATGAAGAATTTAAAAATTCGTTATACATTTCATTCTATCTGTTATAGAGAGTACAAAATGTGCACAGATAAATTTTAACTGAAAATTGACTTATTGAATAGATTGATGGTTTGATGAATAATTCTGCATTTTACTTTCAACTAAATTTTGTACATTCAATTCATACTGCCCAGATTTTTCAGAAAAATTATTCCTTCGAAGTATAATACACCTTGAATACTTCCCTGCCAGTCACCTCTGACCACCAAGTAAGCCATCTTATGGAATCGATGTTTTATTCCTGTGATTCCTCTTCAACTCTCTTAATTACAATTCTCTCAGTCTTTAGCAAATCATAACGCTGTTTGAGAAATGTCGAAGAAGAGAACTCTTTGATTCTGAAGAACAGTGCAAGAAAGGACAAATGCGGTAGTGCGGTAATGACCTGTAGAAAAAGTATTTTCGAAAATAGGATGGATGACTTCAAGCGATTAGTCTTCCTTATTTCAAATTTTATCTTCGATTAAAAAAAGAAAGTAAAGAATTCGTGAAATACACAACTTGAGTAATGGTGTTGCCATTACTTATTGAGAATGAGTAATTCCAAAGAAGAAGCTAAAACGAACGTATTTTTATTTAAAAATCGACCTTTATACAATCAGACAGAATGGTCACTGCTGTACGACCTTATTCTATGGTCAATGTAAAATTCGGCTGATGATGAACGTGCCAAAACGTTTAGGTCATTATTGTCACAACTGCAATATAATGCATATCGATAGCAATGTATAAAAGTGAAATTAACAAAACATCAAAAAATTTATGTAAACAGAATAAACCGAAAGTGAAAAGTGGGAACTAAATTATTGAAAACCTAACTTTCTACTATCTCATAGTGAAGGAAACTGACACGGATAATCTCGGATTTATTACAAAATCACGCAACCCATCGATTTGGCGCAAATCATTCTCGATCGCTCTGATATCAGCATTAAAAGAATCGTGGAAAATGCAACCATTCTCAGTTTGGGTCCAGTTAATAAAATAGTTCCATTTGGTTGAAATTAATAGTTTAGGTCGTTTCAAATTCAATCGTTGCAGATTTTCGACATTGACCTGAAAATCATTTTCAGAATGTTTCTATACCTATCTGTCATAACTGATTGCACAATTCTCAAAAAGCAACAAACTTAATTTGTTAAGGGTTTAGGTTTCAACTTTTTTTTTCTCTTTTTAAAATAACATCTCTCAGATATTTTCTAAATTTTTCTGTCATCAATTTAACGATCCCCAAAAATTTTCTTCGATTGGCGATACCTTATTCCCATGAAGTATGAGGAGGCGTAAATCCGGTAAATTGCGATCGTCTAGATTATTCCAGACTTCATCTTTATAATGATCCCCGAAATTGCTTAGATCCAGAAAAAATAAGCGTCTGAAATACAATTTTTCTGTTTGCAATTATTACTTAGCTTCCTGTATAAAAAGAACTGAAATATGAACTACAACTAAATCTTTGAAAGTTAAATGAACTCTCAAAAAGAAAAAAAAAAAACAGAAAAAGTAGCATTCTGATAAGATTATAAAAAAAAAATTACTTACTTGAAATTACTAACAATGAAAGGCATAACTCCATCATTGAACGGTAAATAATCATTGAATGGTAAACCAAGTGTTTTCAAATTTGGACAACTGCGCAATGATTTATATCTTATTATCGTAACACAAATTCATAATATAAACTATTTACTAATATGAATTACTTAAAGAATATTGTCTGTTCATTCTCCTTTAAATATAAATATTGAAATATTTATATACAAATGTATTTTTTACAAGAAATTAACTCACTTCCGATCAATAACTCTAAAAAGATCGATTGTAGCTTCCAAGTAATTTGAGATTACTAAATGTTTAAGTTTGTATGGGAATGACTTTTCAGGTTCTTTTTGTGGTAAAGTGAATAAAGCAATCAACCCTTCGGGCGTAACATTACAATCTTGCCCACCAAACCATACCCGTAGCTCTTCTAAGTTGTACAAATTCTGCAAATATTCAAATAGTTTAGAAAATCGAAATAGTATTTCATTCACATTTCATAATGATTACTGCAAAATTGATGCTCAAAACGTAAAGAATTAAAATCATTGTATTGTCATACTTATATTGAAATATATAAAGATATTAAAGCATTTTTCAATCTCGAAAATATCAGATGAAATTAAATTCAGAACGAACAGAAAAGATTGTACATTGAAACAATCAATTTATCCGATCAAATTTTTTCTAAAGTTGAAAGATGAATCATTCGTTAACATAAGTTGAAAGGCTACAACATCTTCAAATTTTGATAAAATTCTTAAAGATATATACCGCTAATTTACCTTTATACTTTTAATGCTATATTTTCAATATCATTTTTCTTACCTTTATAAGATGAATTATTAGTTAACAAATCTTACCTTTATATGCGCAAACTCTTCATCGAAAGTGTAAAGACTAAGACCCCATGAAAATACTTTCAAATTATGCAAAAGACCAATGTACTCAATGCCATCATTTCTAATATAAGATCCAAGATGAAGTTCGGTAAGAGTAGATCTCCATGGAGAAGCTCTAATCATGCTGAAACTGAAAAACACTGATATTAATAAATATGTCCACAATACTACAATGAATCAAGAAACTTCTTAAAACTGAACAATCAAATAATAAATTTCAAATTATGATGTCAAATGATTTTCAGCAACGATTCAATTTGACAACTAAGTGAGTAATCTATACTACGAGAATTTTAGAGGAAAATAAAACTTACTCAATGTCAGCTACACCATCGTAAATATGTAATAAATTCAGAGGACGTTTATAAGCAGGTAATCTTGGATCATTTTCTGAACTGTATACACTTACATTACCAACAAAGAAATTTCTCACTTCTGGAAAAATGCTTCCATCTTCAAATAACATTTCCAACGTCTTTTTCCATTCGTCTGGATTATCAGATCCTGGACTCTAAAAGATAAGATATGCAAATTGTGAATTATCATTACTGATATTATTCATCCAAAATCAAGAAATGTCATTAATAAATGAAATCTGAACTGTAATGTTAAATAGTAAAAAATCAACTATTCAAACAGCAATAAGAATAACCAATAAAAATTTTGATACTTTAAAAAGGTGATAATGAAATACTTTATTAAATTTATACTAACAATCATACTTGTCTCACTCTTTCCATGTGCAAAGTTTTAACATTCGGGAAGCTATTTGATAATTTTGTCAATAGTGTAGTATTCATTTCTGTAAAACTTGTCATTTAGAAGGAAAAATGGAAAATGAATTTAAGCAAATCAATTGATAATAAAATCTCTTGATTTAATTTGATTTTAATTTGTACCCTTAAAAGAGCCAATATCGAGATGGATTACATTCGGAAAACAAATGTCAAATAATGCGTTCACATCGACGGATGGCAATGGCACAGAACAATCAATACACAATTTTCGAAGATACTGTGAGGTCTGAAAAGATTTTAATTTGTACCCTTAAAAAATTGAATACTAACTCATCAATTAGTAAAAAATGGAAAACAAAAGAAAAGTAATTTCAAAGAAAGACAATTTAAGAACGGCAAGACTGTCCTCATAGCTTGATTAATTACGACAAAATAAATTACGATATATTTATTATTAGGCATAAAATCATTTGCATAAAACTTACCCTATGGAAGAATGATTTCACACTGCCATATTTCAATGAAATATCGTTAACTAATACTCGAACTTCGGTGAAAAAAGTGGAATGATTCGCCAAATAATTCCAACGATGACAAACCAAAGAGAAACAATGAATCAAATCAATCGGATGACAATAAGCAAATATTGTCAACAATAGATCATTTGACAAATCGTTAATTGTTGTGCGTGTTACCTTAATGAATTCTGAATCGGTCGTTATCTGGTCAATTTCCATTTCACTTCCGGTTGAAATCTGAAATTTTTCCTATTTATTCTTTTGTTGAGGAATGAAATACAAAGAGTAGATTGAAATAAAGTTTGATTTGTTTTGCTCCAAGATGAAAAATCGATCACTTTGGATTTCAGATTTTTGCGTCGAGTAGCTGAGTAAGAGGAACGACCAAGTTGTACTAATGGATAGTATGTTTGCATTCGATAAACACGAGTCCTAAAATTAACTAAGAATCAGATAAAACTATTTTATAAAGTTTACAATTTGATAATAGTAAATTTTATGGACGATTATTATTTCTGAGATAAAATTTTCTGCTTCTAGAACTCTCTTCCAACATCTTTCATACTTCAAAAACTTATATCTCTTAAAAAAAAAAAAAAAAAAACTAAAACTTACGCTTCAAAAAATTTATATCTTCTGTCTATTGTGTCATATTTATGTGACAAAGGTCGATATCGCCCAGGTGATTCTGTTATTGCATCCATTCTAAAAGAAAAAAAAAATGAGTTTATATATAAAAAAAAAAAACAGAAAAAGTAATTTATTAAGAAATCTTCATTGAAATTTCATACCTTAAAGACAAAGATTGTTATTTTTGGGCACAAAAAAAGGTCACTAAGAAAACAAATGAATGAAAAGATTTCATACGTTCAGAATGGAACAGCGCGAATTTGTAGTGCATGAACGACAGGAATGACACATTTGACACCCGATTATGACCATTAGTTACTCATAAAAAAAGTACTCAACAACGCTTGCAGCACTAAATAGTTTTCAAAATTAAAAAAAAAAAAAAAAAGAAAAAGCAATTAATAAAGAAAATAAAACGAAAGAAAAAAGAAATTATTCTCACACTCTTACAAGTTTTATATATATTTTCTCACCTTGTCTTTTTATTGCTAAATTGAATAACTTAGTTATCAGTTTGCTCAATTTGCACCTGTGCAAAATTTTCGATGTCATAGTTCTAACTGTCATTAACTATCTCCTATCCAAGTTTGATTAAGCATCTTCTTAAATAGGTATCACGGATTATTCTAGTCAAACTATACCCTTCACTACCTATTTACTTTCATTCGAATTGCTTATGCAGAATTAGAAATAGTAAGTAAACCAGTTACAAGTAATATTAATAAAATATTTCTTAATCTAAAAGCTATAACAAATATAGTAACAAAATATTCTATGCATTATAAAATCTTTTCAATGTTATAAGAAGAAATAGTTATCACAATGCTCCTTGAATTTTGGATAGTTAAATTTATCATATGTTGTTTTGATTAACTTATGAATTTACTTATTTATAATCTTCTTCATTTTTTATATGTTTGGAGTAAAATCCATTCCTCCACCGAACTATTATTTTGATGTATATATCAACCTTATGTTTACATGTGTTGCAGGAACAAGGAAAGATTGCAAAAAAAAAAAAAAAAGTGAGGCACTAAAAATATACTAGATATGGAAAATACTAGAAATATCATTTGCCCAAAAATGAAATGAATTTGAGAGAAAAAAAAAACGGAATAGAAATCAAGAAAAAAAAAAGAAAAGAAAGAAATCAAACCAAATCTAAGTGTTAAATGAAATGTATAAATAAAAAAAATAAAAATTATCTGTAAACATTTAAAGAAAAAAAAAATTTTTCTTTTTTGAAAAAAATATATTCAATCGTTAACTGTAACCCACTGAAAATTTTGGAAAAACCAACCATTTAATAATAAAAATTAATATCTAAACGTATTAAAATTTCATATTTACCACTTTTAATCTGAAATCTAAATTAACATTGCTAGAAATGATTAAGATTAAAAAGAAAAGATTGTTGTCTACTTATATTGGCAAGAAATGCACCAATATGAATAACGTTTCCATTTGTTTCATTATTATTATTATTAATTATGTTTATTACTGCTATTATTATTACTATTATTATTAATTATTATGTTTATTGCTGTTATCATTATTACTATTATTATTATTAATTATTATGTTTATTACTGTTATTATTACTATTGCTCGTTAATAATTATCACTAATTGTTATTATAATTATTATACATTGCTATTTATTACTACTATTTACAGTTGTTTACTATTATTTTTTATTGTTTATTTTATTACTACTTACTATTTGCTATTATTTATTACATACTGACGGATGCTCACAAATGTTTACCTGTTTGTGGTACTGATTATCCAAGTGTATTGAGCATAACATTGTATGTCATACTTATAATGAGGAATGATAATGATAATATTGATATTCTGATAAAAACGACGAATTACTTATCCAAGTGATCATTTAAGTTCTATAAGTTAATGTTCACGCATGTTTATTTTTTTAGCAAGAATCCAGGTAGGAATATTGTTAGAAGATGCCATTTTTTTGTAGTAATGTTAATTTAGGTTTCGTAAATATAGGTAAAATAATAATGAAATCAAATGAAACACAAATAAATTTATCATAAATGCACTTCATTCTATACTTTTAAAAATATTTTACGAATTGTTTGACTGATTTCAATACTTTTTTCTTTTTAACTAAGCAATATTTACCGATGAAAGAGATCGTAATTAACTGACTTAATCGAAACATCCACTGGAAGAGGTTCAAATATGCGCTTCACCATTTTGTATAATATTTTTCAATAAAAGAATATTGTTGTCTATGATGAAAAAGAGGAGAGAGAGAGAGAGAGAGAGAGAAATAGTTTGTATTACCTTTTTAAGGAATAGTTTAGGAAGGATTAAATTGGTTTTTTTTTTGTAAGATAAATAAAATTTGTTGAGGAAAATTGCCCATTTTCATCCACATATACAACGGAAAACAGAGTAAAATATCATAGTAATGTTAGGAAAAGTAGTATTGTACGGTTTACTAACAATTTTAATAAAATAAATATTTTATACCTTCTAACAAAGTTAAATATTTGTTGGAAAGTAATTGAATCTATAAGGAAATGCACGAAGTTGTTACGTTACGTTACGTGATGATATAATGTCACGTGATGATATGCGAGGAGGATAATCATCTGGTTAAGCTTCTATTGCTCAATTGCAGTAAATTACGCATATTCATATGAACTTCTAAATTTTGCTAAAATTTGAAATGTACAATTTATGCAAAATCGGATGAAAAAAAAAAAAAAAATTTACAATATACCGAAAAAAGGATACTTTCATAAATACAGAGATCGGCCTGAACTCTATCTAATATGATTGCATGAAATGAAACTTTCAAGGGAAGGATGAGGAAATTTTAGGTAAAGGATGAAAATGGAATGCAATTGAATGAGAGAAATTTAAAAATACTGAATGGATTACGGGTGAGGAAGAGAAAAAGTTAAGTTAATTTCTATATTTTGTGTATATATTACTCATATAAATTTCGGATATATTTTGTGCAAAATCATTAATTAAAAATTTCATAAAAACTAAAAAAAAAAATTTACACCTGTTGATTTGTTGAAAATTTACATCTAAAAATTACACCTGTTGATATTTTGTTAGCCATTCAAGCCGTCAATTTACTGCTAACAATGAACGATGTGACAAAAAAAAAAAAAACCCAAAATCACACTATGGACAAATACAGTTGTAGGAAAAGTCAATAAATAAACACTGATAAATTTGAATGTTAGTAGCAAATAGAGATATTTCTGGGAAATTTCAAAAAAAACGAATTGAAATCCGTGAAAAATTAACATTTCAATATAACTGACCTATGATGCAATAAACGCTGACCATTATATGGGTGGGAAAAAACAAAAAAATCTAAAGTACATGTTATAAAAATAGAAAAAAAAAAATCAATCATACTCTTTTGCTGTTCATAAATTAAACATACTGTACAAAATAATTAATAATGAAAGAAAAAGAGAAATTAAATGCCACGAATATAACAAGACAAAAAACAAAAAAAAAAGCAAAAAAAAAGAAAATTGAAGATCTGCAAAAAATAAAATTAATAAAAGTGGAAGATTTCATAAAAAAGCACCGCAAAGCAAAGAATTATCCATAAGAAATCAGCCAAAATGATCACTGATATTGTATTATAAAGATTGGATTAAAAAAAAAAAAAAGAAATACTGAAATTTAAAGCTGTCCTATCACCATCTTATGGACAAGAAACCTTACCGCTTTTATATCAAAAAAAAAAATGATTTTTTTTTTCTAATATAAACTAGATTTCAAACACTGATTTTAATGATTAGTAAATTAAAGGCTATAAAATTTAACAAGTGATAAAAGTGAAATATATCGTTTTGTTAGAAATAGCATTGAAAGAAATGAAATTTTTGTAGTAAAATGTATCAGGGTTGATGTTTTGTTATGACACGATGAAATCATATGGAACAAACAATGAAAAGTATTTTTAAATATTCTTCATGGAAAGATTGATAAAACTTGCTGTACCACCGCTACTCATATTTGTCAAATCGATATCATTTAGTGTCCATTCACCATGACCACTGAGATGTAACTCTACATCATGATATTGCCTCAAAGAAAATCGATGTCCTATTGAAACATATGAAATGCGTTCCTGCAAAAAAAAAAAAAAAAAAATTTATTTGTAAAAATTACGAAAAGATTAACATTTCAATTAATATTTCCAAAAAAAAAAAAAATGCATTCTTGATAAAATTAAAGCTTATTGTTAGTTATGAGATAAAAATTGAACAACTTTGTGGAATATTTGAAGCATCAAAAAGCTATCAGAAATTATTGCTGAGAAGTGAAAAAAAAAAAAAAAAAAATTGCAAAAGTAGAGTAGAAGTATTTGTTAAACATAAAAAAAAAAAAACCTCTTTCATCAAGCGATATAGTGACATTTCCATCTCAAAACCAATAGCACTTGTTGCTTCATCCAAAAATGCTATTCGTGGTCGATGGTATAATACACGACCTATTGAAAGTCTTTGCAATTCACCAGGTGACAATGTTTCAGACCTAAATTTAACATCAAATCAAAATGGAAATAAATTATAACTTTATCAAGCATTTATAGGCTAAAACAAAAAAAAAAAAAAAAATTCATAGCGATGAAGCTAAACTAAATCTAATGATCAGTTAGAAAAATGCATTATATCAAATTTTTTAAAAACCAAAATCACAAAAAACAAAAACACTGGTAATCACTTACCAATCCCACCCTACTGGTGTATCTAAACCATTACATCGTTGTAATAAATGCTCTAATTTGACCCATTCCAAAATTTGAGCTAAACGAGCTGCTTCTGAAAAGTGAGAGACATACGATTTTTATTTGATAATTAAACTTAAAATAAATATTTTGTTAATTGTTACCAGAAATCGATCTTAACTGATCATTCAAAATTATATCAGCAAAATTTGATTATTAGGTTATTACTTCATATAACGCACCTTTTTCAAGAGATAAAGCTTTTAGTGGATAAACCAACTGCTGACGTAAACTACAGCCACCATTTGGAAAATAAGTTTTTTGAGGCACAAAATATAATGTCATTGGACTTATTTTCCAGTGTCTTTCTAGCTTTCCTGAAAACCAGAAATTCCACAATTCCATTTCAATAATTTATCGTTTTGTAAAATAACTCTTGGAAACAAAATATAATATTCAATAATAACAATTATATCCCATTTTTCTTACAAGGAAAAAAAAACATTCTTCTATTTTATTACTCAATAATGGATGAAATTAAAAACTAACCAGAGACACATTTCCAAAGTCCAGCAAATACTCTCAACAGTGATGTTTTTCCAACACTACCATCACCAGTTATTAGCAAGTTTTTACCCTCAACAATTTGCAACGACAAATCTAGAAATAATTTTGATTAGCTGAAAGGAAAAGGAAATCATTCGAGTAAAAAATTCACTCTATCAATGACTCTTAGAAAGTACTAGAAAGAAAAAAATTAAATAAACATGCCTCTCACATGCCTGAATTAATTAAATTTAAATTTTTATAATAAATGCTCATCCAAGTCTCATTAATCTTAATAAAAATACGCAGAAATATTCATCCTTTTCATCTTCATTATTACTATCATTTAATTAGCAAATCACAAAAATGAAAAAGTAGTAGTTAGTTTACTCGAGACAAGAGGTGCCGATGAATCATTCGGAAATGCAACAGTAACTGAATCGAGAGTCATCGCAATGCCATCATCAAGCCATTCCGGTTCTTCTCTAGCGCGACTTTCATCTGCTCTGAAATCATAACATCCGAATATTACAAAATTAGAACTTAAGAAGGGTATATATTCAAACCAGTAGTCCAATTTAGCCTCTCAAGTATTCGAATTTTGAGAAATTTGAGAAATGTGTTATACTAATTAATTTGTGTCAACATCTCATCAATACTGATTTCATTCTTATTCTTTATTCTTATTGTTTTCTTCAAAATAAATCTTTTTTTTTAATTTTTGCTTGAATAAATATTATTTCTGGTTGATTTTGATAAAAACCAGGTAAAAAAAAAAATTACTATCTTTCATACAAGAAAAAGTTTCACCGTTGCAAGAGAAATTCAACTTCTTCATCATCTGGTTCAAGTTCAAATAAGTGGCCTTGTTTACCATACAATTCTTCAATCTGTGAATAATTATTTTTTAGCAATTATATCTTCAATTTAACATTCTAAATAATGTTTATTAAAATGAACAATTCTTGTTTCGAGAAATTTAATGTGCATCTTAAATTTGTACTGATAAATTAAATTTGAAAATAAATTCAACAAATTTACCTTCCTTTCTGGGACTACATTCGGCTTTTCTGGATCTTCTGAAGCAATAATTACTACCGAAGATGGAACTGTCGATGGTGGACGATCTATTTCAAGCCTATCAATATGCAGTCTTACCAACTCTTCATATAGTCCAATTATTCTGCAAGTATATTTATCTAATCATATAATTCAATACCAACAATACGTAACATAAAAAAAAAAAAAACCGGAAAAAATATTCGGTAACTTACCGATGGGTTACACCAGCCATATCACCAATCACTTCCGAAAGTGCATTTAAACGAGTGAAGCTATAGATGAGATATAAGTAATAAAACGCATTCTGTAATAATATCTCGATAATTTCTCAACAATATTTTTTTTCAAGATAACAATAACAAAAAAGGATTACACAAATCAGAATTGAATATTCAATCATACTTTCTGCCATTCACAACTAACTTCCCTCAATTTTTAGATTTAAAGTTTTCGCTAAGTCTTTCGAACCGATTGCAAAGTTAAAATAACATATCGGCTGATTGCTTTTCCAATAATTTTATGATTTTATCCAATTAATGACTATCTTGCTCAGAGCTTTAATTTAACAAACACTAAAAAAAACTTTGAAGATGTAAGATACACATTCAATGGATTGTAATAATGCAAAAAATAAACAAACAGGCAGGCAAAAGAAAGAAAGAAAGAAAAAAAAAACATGAATTTATGTTTATTATTCACCCGACTAATAATGCCAGAAAGTTCAATTCCGGATAAATCGTCGTAATTATGTGTTAAAAATATCGGAATGGATATAATCAAATAACTTAACGTTCCGCCAAAATAATCGAAAGCGCTTGTTGCTACTGAAATTATAATTAACTAATCGTTGTACATTTCAATAATTAGTGAAATAATAAAAGTTATGAAATTTGGTAAGCATTAAAAATTTGAATCTTGAATAATTCCATGAAAATTAAGCCAGATTTTAAAAAATAACCAGTTTTCCAGTTATTGCAATCCTTATCGGAAAAATTATTCCGGATAATGCTGAGCAGTTAAGTGTCGGAATTGCAAAATATACTAAAAAATATTACTAGAAATGATGAAATTTATACTTACAGCTTAATGCAAAACGCCATTCGACTAGCTTGTTTTGTACTTTAATTAGTGATTTCAATTTTTTGTTTGTCATAACATTTTCAATCAATCCTGATTGATAAAAAGCAATTGATTCAGCATTTGTACGAACTTCAACATGACGTAGCCTTTAAAAAATGATGAGATATCGTGACAAAATTAATAAAATTTTCTTTAAAGCTTTTTTTTTTTTATTCTAATTTTTTCATTTAGAAAAAAATCTACTTGATCATCCTTTATATGTCAGCTTTTTTCTTTCTCAAATACAAATATAATTCGAGTGTAAAAAGAGAACAAACAAAATTATAATGACATTTATCTTATAACCAAAAGCAAAAATATGATGTCCTAATTTTATCTCGAATTTGCAGAAGATTTTAAGAACGGACAAAACAAAGAGTTTGTAATTTTATGAAGTTATAACTGATACTTGCACATTTTTTTTTTCTTCGTAAAAATGGAGACGCATAAATATTATGTAAATCAATTTTTACTGATCTTAAGTATAACTGTCACATGGAGTAACTCCCTCTCTCTTTCTCTCTCCCTCTCTCTCTCTCCCTCTCTACGACTGCGTATATATGGAAATCCGAATAAGAAAAAATCAATGACAAAAAGAGGTGACATAAATTACTTCCAGCCATTCGATATTGCTTTGTTCTCTAAAATTTTTTAAATTATGATCAAAATTACGAGAAGCCTACCTGAAATCACCTTCCTTCTTCTCTTGCTCATTAACCAACAATACAATTGGAGACAGTAAAAGTCGGTTAATCACAGTAGCTAATGTGAAATAAGCATAAATTGTTAATGGCCCAAGATACCCCGAACTAAAACTAATAATATATACAATAATATTTCATTGCAACATAATCATATTGTACTACTCTAAATGAGGAAACAAACAATACTATAACAGTAATTAATAATACTTCCGTAATATTTATAATTAATAATATAATAATTAATATATAATAATATAATAATATAATATATAATAATAATAAATAATAATAATAACCCAAAAATTTTGAAGTGTAATGCTTTTCAATTTTAAAGTGCTTTAAAGTGTAACGCTTCCTTCACTTTCAGGAAGCTGAACTAATAATATAAGAGAACTCATAAATCAGCAATATTCTTTTGCTTTGCATTCCTTTCCTCAATATTTTTATCAGTAATATGAATTTCATATTTTTTTTTTATTTATATTCTTTCAAGGTTTATTATTTTGTATAATAATTGAAAATTGACCTTTCATATGTTAAGAAAGTATAATACCCGATAACAAATGGTGCCATAAAAACTGGTGCAAACAATTCCTGCGCTAATAATTTTGTCGCCTTCTCGACATCTTGTGTCATACGTTGATCACTATAAAATGAATTATTTCCTAGAACTATCAAAATTACAGGTTTACAACAAATAAATTCTAATGTAATATCTAACATTTAGAGGATCGTTAGACAAAAAACAGTTACAATCTTATATGAAAATTTATAAAAAGGAAAAAACAAAAAGAAAAAACAAAAACAAACGGATTATCAAAATTATCATTGAGAACATTTAAGCGATAATAGCCTTGTCGTTTAAAATATAAGCGATGTAGTGTAAATCCGGTAGTTTCACGAAATTTTAAAAATAACTGCGCTGCCATATATTTTATAGCTGATAACGTCTGGAAGATTACATTGTATGTTTTTATCAATACATTATAAAATTTGAAATGGAACTTATAATTTCAAAAGGAAAGAAAGAAAAACAATAGAAATTAACAGAATAGCAAATGATATAAACTGTCTATGAGATCAAATTGAACTTAGATTATATTGGTTTATCATTGATTGTAATGTCATTTAATGATTGCATCATTTTTAATCATTTATAAATGTTAATTCTCAATCAAGTTTCACAATTAGATAGCAAGCAAACGGATATGTCCCTTTAGATTAGAATGATGACAAATGCACGATGAGAAGATTAAAATTCTCTATTAAATATGCTTTAGCTAATTTTAGAATTTTAATCAATAATTCCATCCAATATTATCATAATAATACAAATTTAACATCGATTTAAAATGTTGTTTGCAAGTATGATGATTTGAATTGTTATTAAGTGAACTCATTTAAACATTAAATTTTGCATGTGTTATATTAAAAATTGAAAACTAACTTATTACGAGAATAATGATAACCAATTTTCAAACTTCAAATAACGACATGAAAAATATTTACCGAAGCTTTCGACAAAATAATTAAGGTTGCTTTAGCAGCAAGTACTCGAAATGTTTCAATATCACGATTACCAAGCGCAACATAAAATTCACTCGGTAATATACCCACAAAATAGGTTGCTACTTGATCTAAAACAATACGAAAAAAAAAAAGAAACCATTCACATTAAATGTCTAAAAAAGGAATTTTTATTAACATTAATAGCTTTTGAAGATTAGATTTTTGTTAACATTAATAACTTTTAAAGACTAGAAAAAAGAATTTTTTTTTTTGTTCTCAAAAACCACCCTAATTCTAAATATTTTTAATTAAAAAAAAATTGAAATTAAAAAAAATTAAAAAAAAATTTAATTAAAAAAAAAACATTGACAATTTTCCTTTTACTATTAAACTAAAAATTTTATATATTTAATAATAATTACCTGCAATAGAAACAATAATAACACATACAGCAATAAGAAAGGAACTCGGTATTATCCGACATCGTGAAAATGGAAAAACTATTTTAAGCAACGTATAGGTACGTTTGAAAAATAGTAAATCAATGGAAAATTTTCGAATTGTCATTGTCGCAGCATACAAATAACGAATATTTGCAGATCGTATGACTAAAATCTAAAATGAAATCATTAATTTATGATACTTTGTTGTTTAGTTAAAAAAATGTGAGAATTTCGACATGGAAAATTCGGAAAGTTTAATTTTGTTTTTCGAATTTTTTAATCTCTATCCTACGATACAACTCACCGCTTCATTTCTTCATACTATCAATTTTAGGATTACTTACTTATTGTTTTACAAATAATATCCATATTTTTTGCATGAATTCAAATATTCGGTTTATTTTTCTAAATTTAAAAAATATGTTATTTCAATATTTTCAACTTTTAAAGGTGATAACAAAAAATTCTTATTATAAAAGAGATGTGAGTGTGTTCAACAACGCGTTTAATATGTAACATAAAGCTATTCTTTCTAATAATCGAATTCTGGTCTATGATATCATGAAAAATGTCATTTTATAATTCATAACTTACATGCAAATGAAAAAAGAGAAAAAAAAACTAATAATTTCCTGTAAAACACCTAAAATTAAAACTTCTCTTACTATTATCATTGTTTTTTTTTTTTTTTTCAATAACTAAGCTATATATTCCTTTCATTGTAATATTGCAAAGATTTTTGCGCCATTTCATGCTTATCATTATCAAAGATAACTTTTATGATTTTAATGAAATGATAAAGGAAGTGATATGATTAAAGAGTTAGATCTCAATATGTTTCATATATGGCTTACCATGCCAAAGGTCAATTTTGAGAATGCTAAGATCGCATGAAATTTTTATTATGGAAAATTTTAAAATAGAAACATTTTAGTTAGACAAATGGAAATAATGTGAATCCTTCAGAAACAAATAATTTTGTTAAATGATAGATATATCCAAAAAAAAAAAAAAAAAAGAGAGAGAGACAAATTACAACAAATTAATTTCAATGCTAAGTAGGAAAAGTGGAAATGAATGTGCAGAAAATAGGACAATGAGGCTTTTTTTTCCTCATTAGAAATATAGTTCGTTTCATTATTCTTTAACTTAAATTTATGATTTCTGATCTTTTAGAAATGAAATAAATTCGAAAACATTAGTTTATTTATGTTTTCATAAATAAACTAAAGAAAACGAAATTTCTTTCTTCACAAGAAAAAAAAAAAAAAGGAAGAAAACTTTGTTTCTTTTTTCCTTTTTTGGGAAACTATTCTTTTCTTCTATGTTCCTTCATTTTACTTTATTACTCTAAACAAATTTGTTCCTTTTTTTAGAGTCAAAAGACGAGTTATCATTTATTTATTTATTGGAACAATTCAAATTTGAAAATGCTATCAATAATTGAACAACAATAGAGCTTAATTATTATCCTACAAGAATTGATCGAAAAAGAAAGATAACGAAATGATGCTACGATCAAACATCAATTGATTCAAAATGTTAAATGATTGATCTTTCATCATCATGTTCGCATAACATTGTACAGTAACTTGTCAAAAAATGAACGACAGATCAGATTATCACAATTGACAAATACTTAGTAATAATACAAATAACTTTCTATCTGACAATGATATATAAATGATCATTAATTGATCAAAATAGTTCTTAATTAATTATTTCCTATACTCCATTTCTTCTTATTTTTTCTCACTTCTTTACCACACTCACACTTAGGTGCATTTTTTTTTTTTTTTTAACAAAAACACTCATACATCAATCAATAAACTAAAATATATTATTAAATCAAAACAAAGATATGAAATTTATAAATCCATAATTCACTATTCCTGCTTTTGCTTTTTTCTTTCTTTCTTCTCACATTTCTCATTCATTAATCATTTTCATTTTTCAACCTACGATAAAATTATTATCTTCAGTTACAATAAAAATATTTCATTTAAATTTTTAGATGATAATAGATAAGATAAGCCGATGAAAGCTATTATATCTTTGATCAATCAACTGGAATTGATCAGCTATTTTTAGTTCTTTCTCATTTTCATTCTTTTCTTTTCTTTTCTTTTTTTTTTTCATTCATCCTTTCCAGCTGTCTCTTTTAACCATCATCATTCATTCTTCACTTATGTCATTTCATTGAAATCTTTTCGACAAAAATTATACTACCAGATGGCCTCATTCTTCAAAAGGAGAAAGAAAGAAAAAAAAAGAAAAAGAAAAAAAAAAAAGAATTTTTCTACAAGCAACAGCCAGCTGTCCTACCGTTAATATTTTATTTCATTTTTTTTTTTTTTTCATATTATGTTTCCCAGGCATAACAATTAGCATTACAGGAAATAAATTTTTCACATTTCTTTTTTTTTTAGTGAATAGCGAAAGGACGAAAGGACAGTTTTTTTCCAAAATATCAATCTGCCGACATTGTACTATTCCGCTAGATGTATAGACTATCCAGAAAAAAGAAAAAGAAATTGATGTACAAATTTAAAAAAAAAATTTAATGCCATATTTCAAAAAGAGTTATTTGTATTATCAATTCCTTATCAAGTAATAATCAATCGAAACTAAACAATTCGTATATTTTCAGCCAGTTATAGCAGTCCTTATCAAGTAATGATCAACCAAAACTAAACAATTCGTATATTTTCAACCAGTTATAGCAGTAAAGACAATTCTAAATTGTACTGATTTACATTTTGCACGCATGTATGATTTAATTTCAGCAACTTTTTTTGACAAATTCGAAATTCTATGTCTCATTCTGTCAATAGATAGCAATTGCAAACTGAAACAAATTTAGTTATCTCAATATATTACTTCCAGAAAATTTATTTCATTTATTATCTATACTCATTTCTCATTTCATTTCAATAGAAAATGCTTGTTCAACAAATCTAATTAAACTTAAAGCATAACGAATCGTAAAAGTTTCTTCCGCAAAAAAAAAAAAAAAATCAATAACTTGCAAAAATAATCTTTGTTTGTCTAATGATTAAAAAAATAAAAGATATTGATGTAAAGTAATGGAAAAAAATTTGTTGTTTGTTTTCTCATCAGCTAATATTCATATTTGTATTGTTTACTTGTTCGATTGAAATTTGAAAAAAAAAAAAAAAGAAATTAGTGAAAAAAGAGCTTGTCAAATATGATAGGAAGTTTTTTTTTTTTTTTGTTATGTAAATGTAAAAATATTTTTGAATTTTTAAGGCATACTTTTTTTTCTCTTTTTATTTTGCATTCATTCATCCAACAATTTTACACTAGAAAAAAAAAATGCATATATTGGGCATTTTATCAATAATCAGAAAAGAATTCTTTCAGTCAAAAAGTCTGACATAGAATATCAATGGCATTTGTTAACTCTAACATGAACAAAGCTTTTTTTTTTTTTTTTTTATATCTAAAAATGGTTTGTATTAATTGCCTTCTCACATTATTTTATTTTATTTCATTTCATTTCTCTAATGCAATTTTTGAATTTGTTATTTAGAATGAAAGAGATAAAGTATTATTATATAAATTCTTCTTATATTACTCTAAAAAATTAAAATTGCAAGGAATATCCTAAAATCATTATGCAAAAAAAAAAACTTTTAACAATAATAGAGTTAATATAAGATAATATTAGTTCATTAAGTTATACTAAATTTGCTTAGCAAATCCATAAGGCGATGATTGTAGTATTTGATAAAAACTGAAAAATTTGCTGAAAAAATTCTAAAATAAAAAACTACAAATTAGAGCAGATTTCAAAATTGTAAAATGAAACAAATTTTATTGGAATAAAATGAAAAAATTTGAGTTTCCAATTTTCAACTTAAACAATCTCATGGGAGAAATGAAAGAAATTGACCCTTCGTTTAATCAATCACAGTGAATTGAAGCACAGCTAGCATCTATTTAATTTTCATTCTGACATCCGATAACGCTCAGTTTTCTCTCCCAATGTGATCATTTTCATTCCAAAGTCCAAAAATCAAAAATTCTCATATTTTAAGCTAACTACTTCCTTAACAAATAGTAATTGAGATTTAAACATTTTATGTGAAATCTTACGTTTTGAGGAAAATTTTAAACTTTTTGAATTTTTTAGTTAAACTTCTTCGAAAAGAAAAATTACACTTGCATCAAAAAACAAAGAACAAAGAAACAATCACTTATCAAAAAAAACTTAACAAAAAAAAAAACTTAATTACAGAAAAAAAAATAGAAAATTAATAAAGGAAAACTTCGAACGATCACTAATTGGAAATTCTATTTGTAAAATATGTACACACATTGTTTACAAAACAAAGCCTTCAGCAATTGCAAGATAGGAAAAAAAAAGTCAAACAGAAAAATACGAAGCAAAATTTTTGGCATATTGGTGGTAAAAAAATAAAAAAAGTAAAGAACAAATAACTGAATGTCTTAAGATTTGAGATTTCAGTATATGATACGAAAGATTAAAGAACAATTAAGTAACTAATTATCCATTCGAAAAATTTTAATACTAAATTTGAATATATGAAATTTTTACTGTTATCTAAACAACAAAGAGTTTTATTTTATCATCCTTATAAATAAAACTCTTCAATGTTACCAATATTAATGATTTTGTTTGGACAAAATGTTAAACCAAAAGTGGAACATTTCACTGAATGATTGAATGGAAGCAACTGTCTAACTATTAGTTAATACCAAAACAAATGGTTGAAAATGAAAGAAAAAAAAAAGTATCGAAATGGTGTATAATGTAAGAAAAAAAGGGAATATAAGCTATTTCTATTAAAAAAATAAAAAAAAAAATTATGCTAACTTAATTATTTTGTGGTATAATTCACAAAATTGGTATCTGCAACAGAAAAAAAAAAAAAAACATCAATAACTTTGTTAAGAAGTAATTAAGCTGTAAATTAGATAGGAAAAAAAAAAGAACACGTCTGTATGGTGCAAACATTGAAGCGTATGAAGTAATACAAACGCTACACAGCAAAAAATCGCGTAAATCACGTATGTCACGTAAATCACGTAGAAAATTATATTCATTTTCTTATGATACTATTTGGTGATAGCATTAAATTATATTACTATAAAATATAAACAGTTTACTGTATACAAACAGCATTATAAGCTAGCTTCTATAATATGCTTCACAAAATTGACACCTGTTAAAGTATCAAATTTATATATCGTTTAAATCAAAAATAACAAACTACATGGAAACAAGAAATATAAGTAATTTTGTTAAAAAGTAACTAAGCTGTAAATTACATAAGGAAAAAGAATAAGTACATATGGTGCAAAAAAAAAAGTATGAAACGGGAATATATCCCTAAAAAAAGAAAAAAAAAATTAGAGGACAGATTGGATGAACTATTCTGAGAAACAATTTATAAGTATGGAATAAAAAAAAAAAGGAAAAGTGCTAACCTATTTTTATTGAATAAAATATTCCACTGATAACGTTTCTTTTGTGATTGGCAAATGACATTTCGTAATCATTTCCTGTTTATTCAATTATATCCTGAAAGTAAATTGATAACTTTTTAATTTTTTGACATTTAAAATAAAATATGCAAACAAAAGAAAAAGTATGAAATGAAATATAATTTTATTAATTATTAAATTAATTTATTAAAAATATAAAAATTCAACTTTCACATTATTTTCATTAATTTCCTTATCTAATAAAAATTAAAATAAAATTGACAAATTTACAATGCTACCATTGCAGCAGAGTGTATTAAATTTGCATTAGAAGATAAGAAATGATAATCAATAATGATATTGGACAGAGTATGATAGAATAACAAAATGAATGATAAGCATAGATAAGAAGGGATAATTACAGATACCAAATAAAGGAAGAGAGAAGAGAGGGAGAGGGAGGAATGGAAGGAGAAGAAAGAGGAAGAGAGAAAGGAGAAGAAGATTAGTGATTAGAATTAATGTAAGGAAAAATAAATAATATATTATTAATGATGAAAGATTTGTTATTCAATTTGCCGACTATATTGAAATTCGATTTGAGAATTGAAAATGAGTATAACGAAAATGAAAGAGGAAAGGGGAGAAAAGGAGACTGAAAGAAATATATGTATATGTATGTATATCTATATAGAGAAAGAAAGAAATGGAAATCAATTAGAACAGACTCTGTTTTTCTGCTCAAAATGATAATTAATGCTAATTATTACTAGTTTCTTTTCTTATCGATGAATAATGCAAAAAGCTAAATTTCTGTTGGTAGATAACGTAAAAAGTTAAACTTTTGTTATTGAATCAATATGAAAAGTAAACTTTTTTTTTTTAAAGTTGAATTGATAAAAATTGCAATTATCACATATCGGAAATTTCGTCTTAACTCTTTCCCTCTCTTTCTCTCTCTCCCTCTCTCTCTCTCAGTGTAATTATTTCATCGATGTCATTGCACCGATCATACGGCACGCAAATCAAATTGTTTCTCATTAATCAAATGGACTCGGAACAGGACGAAACGGGAAGTGTAATGGAATTGATTGGTTCATTTCACTTTTATCTGTGTACGTCTGCGACGACAGTATGTGCGTATGTCTGCTATGAAAGCTTGTGTGTGTGTGTGTGTGTGTCTGTGTCTGTGTGTGTGGGTGGGTGTGTGTCGTGTATGTGAAGTATGTATGTCTGTATGAGCGTCTATGTGTGTGTGTGTGTGTGTGTATGCGAAGAACTTGCGAATGTTTATCTGATATGAGACAAAACAGATTCTTGTTAACAGTTATACGGGGGAGTAGTAGTAATTGAGGTAGGTGGAATGGGCAGAATAGAAATGCTAGACGGGTAAATGCTATAGGTAGGCGGAATATGCAAAATAGAAATGCTAGACGGGTAAATGCTATAGGTAGGTGGAATGGGCAGAATAGAAATGCTAGACGGGTAAATGCTATAGGTAGGCGGAATATGCAAAATAGAAATGCTAGACGGGTAAATGCTATAGGTAGGTGGAATGGGCAGAATAGAAATGCTAGACGGGTAAATGCTATAGGTAGGCGGAATATGCAAAATAGAAATGCTAGACGGGTAAATGCTATAGTTAGGCGGAATATGCAAAATAGAAATGCTAGACGGGTAAATGCTATTTTTTTTATTTTATCTTGAATTGACTTGCTTTATCATTTTTTGCCATTCTGATAATAGTGATAGTTTTGCAGTGGATGAGAAGGATAGGTACGTGTTGATGCGTACGTGTTGATTGTGCGGATTGCGCGTGTTTGACTTTTAGATGCGTGAAATAGTTATTTCATTAAATTAGTGTATAGTGTTAAAGTAATACTCAAATAATTTAGACTTTAAGCAGGGAAGTTTTTGTAGCGGATGTTATTAAGATTATTGAAGACTTACGTATATATATGCGCCCTTGTGTGTTATCCCAATAAAATATTGTTATTATTGATGAGCTAATATTACGTATACGAGATGGTGTATTTTATATATGATATGTTAATTTTAGGCTAAATTAGAACAATTTATTATCACCATCAACAAGATGATGTCCTGTGCTTAAATAGTTACTCGCAACTGTGTGAGAACAAAGCAAATAAGCTGGTTAGTTTACATTTATTATTGTTGTTTCTTAATTAATTGAATTTTCAAGCTAACATATTTTTTTTTAGCCTTTATACTTTATAGTATGTGCTAGATGGCAATTTATTAAGCATCTTAATCTGATTCCATGGAAAGCAGTAGATGAAAGTTCACTGTTCACTAATTAGATGCAGTGGCTAAAGGAAATTAAGCACAGTATATTGTGATATCTGTTAATTTTAGGAGCTAATTTCTGAGTTGAAATGGATTATGTAGGATTGATGGGCAATCATATATTATTGATTGTATTCTAAGAGATAGTTTGACAATATCTAAAGTTAATATTTGTGTATTTGTTAAAAACGTTAATGTTTATAACCTATGGCAATATTTATTCTTGTTTATTTTAGGTTCAACATGACTTTCTTCATCCTCTTCGTTTCATTCATTTTTGCATGTGCAACTCATTCAACATATTCCTGTAAGCAAAGAAATGCATCAAGTACAAACTTAATAAAATATAACTTTCGTATTACATAATTGTTGTAGTAAATTTAAAGAGTGTTAGCTAAATGTTGACAGTTTTTTACTCTTATAGGTATGAATTATTGAATTTTTTTTCCATATAGGTAAATTTATTAATTGTATTTCATTTTAAACAAATTAGTATATTTATTTTGTTCTAAAAAATTCTTTTTATGTATGACTAGTAGTCTTTTCTTCCAGTTGGCAGCGATGGACGATCAATTTTGCGTGGTACCTTTCTGGGACATCCCATCTATAGAAGCTGACAACTTACTGTCGGATTACTACGATGAAAGTAGTGCTGCTTTCAGGTATCTTTTCTGGTTACTGAAACTAGCGGTTATCAGTTTTAGTACGCAGTTCAAGTTTTGATGGTACTTCAGTTTTTTCTCATGATTTCGTCAAAGTTGTACTTTTAGGTGTCCAAACAACCTTTCCAAGGTTTCAACAAGATACTTATTGGACGATGATTTGGATGGCATATTGGAACAGGCTTTCACATCAACAGCAGAGCAAAATGACGAAGGACGATTGTTGTGCAGTTTAGATGGTGAATGTGACAAACCGGGTTATTATGATGGTAGTGATATTTCGTGGCTGAATGAATTCATGAATATTTATGGGATTACCACTTTAGATTCAAATGATGATTTTAACATGAAAAGTATCAATACAGTCGTTACAACACCACAAGCCAAGGCAAATCATTCAACTGTTGTGCTAACGCCTATGGAAGAAATGAAAAGTGATGAAATTTTGATTGATGTAAGTTCCCAATAGTAATTTCTTTTGCAATCTTTTTTCGGATAAACAGTTCTTTTCTTGTTCGGTTTTTCATAAGAAAATTTGTGTTCTATTTTTTCAGTATATTTTCATTTTCTATACATACGAACGTGTTGTCACTTTGATGTTTTTTCCGTCTCACTTTAATTTGTACCAGAACTATACTATCAGTCGTTCAGAAATGCACTACACAATTGTCAACAGTTCCGGACAATGTTTCGATGATGTCATTTGATGTTTGTACTGCTGCTGGTGGAAATATGTTCTCTGTTCGGAAAACCAACACAGCACGAAAAAGTGTTAAAAGTGTAATGGAAGAAAACGATAAGGTAAAACAAATCAAACCATAATTCCATTTAAAAAAAATGTATATAGTTTTGTGAGGAGTTTTACACTTAGTCCAAGCAAGAACTTTAGGAATTTGACTTACAGTTTTCACTAGTCCTAAAGGATATATATGACGTCATATAACGTTTCTGTTACTATTAATAAAATATCTTATTACTAATAATCCGATGCGGAATAATCTAAATTAGATGATTCTTGCTGCTCTTTTTTTTCTTTTTTTTTTGCTCATTATCACCTCTAGCGCTTCTCCTGCTATATCTCCAAAATGCATTTAACATTTCACATACCGTTAAATAGCTGGAGGGATTTGTTTTAGAAATCACAGTTGTTTAGTTGTTCTTAAGAATGAAAAGACATTTAATTTTCAGACAACACATTCGAGTGCTGTGGAAGTTGTGGATGGCAATATTCACGAAAAAAGCAGTATTGTTTCGGTCTCAGATCACAGGCAAAAGCTTGAAAGGTTTGCAATAAACAGAACCCTTTTTGATGGTATTAGTGAGCGCAAACGGGAGCAAAATCGTTGCGCAGCGATTCGATATAGAGGTGAGCGTAGATATTGTATATTACATTGTTATGGAGTTAAAAAGTTTTTGTTAATTGCAGGATATATTTGTCCTTTTTTATCATCAAAACTTTGAGATTACTAAAAGAGCATTTCTTCAGGTGCTGACGGAAGTAACGATATATATATATATATATATATATATATATAGGTTGTAATATGTTAACCATACAACTTTGTTTGTCGATAGATTTGCTTGGTAATTCAGCTTATTTTTTGCAGGTAAGCGTCGTGAAGAAGTGAAACAGATGAAACAGGAGTTGCATAAGCTTGAGTTACGCAACACAGAATTGAAAACTGAAATGAATTGGCTCGAAAAAGAAGTTACTTATTTAAAAAGTTTGATGAAACTTACGAAGAGTTTGTGAAATTATGTGCAGTTCGTTTGGAAAACTGCAATGCGATTTTTCATTGTGAAAATTGCAGTTTATAATTTATCAAACTTGGGCTATCTTTTCTGTGGCAGTTATTTGTTTTTATTTCATATTATTTAGTGTTTATGTTGTTTCTAGAAGAATTAGTGTGTATTATTGTTCCATTTTCTGTTTTAAAATTCGTAATCATTTGTTTTTGCATATCTCTTCCGTTCACATATTTTTCACTGTTAAACATGGCATTGTCAATCATTTTTTCTTTGTTCATGTAATCTACCGTCACACTGAATTATATTATATTTTTTTTTTTTCATAGTTTATATTTGGAAGATTGCAAATTGCATATTTTGACAACAATAAAGCATTCACTAAATTGTTTTCTACTATGTTTGTTTCTCGGGAAGCAGGTCGGGAAAATGAACTGTTACTATGTAAAGATCTGAATGTAGTCAGATATTTTAGTCTTTCATTTGTTAAAGTAAACAAAAAAATAAAAAATCCGGCAAAGTGAAGATTGGCAATTTTCATGGAGTAAACGATGTGATGGACTGCGAAGCAATCTAAATATTTTCGAGTCATCTTAGAAAATGATGCATTTACTCTTCAAATATTCAATGATAATGGTAATCGATTGTGCTTGCGTAATTGCACAATTCTTTTCCTTCTTAACTTTTAAAATTTTATCTTAAAATTCCAAAAATATTAAGGATAATAAAAATTTTTACTCATTATTAACCGATAATTTTCATTTTCATTCAAAAATGAAAAACAATGAAAAAGAAAAAAAAATTCGTATATTTTGAAAAAAAAATTTTTTTTTGCTAAATTTATGATACGAATGAAGTGAAAAAGAAGATTTATATGAGTTTTACTAAAAAAAAAAAAAGAAAATATTGCTATTTTGATTATTGATAAAGAATATATTGATTGATTTCAATAAACATTAAATAAATAGATAAATTTGATAGAAGGAAAAAGAATGAGAAATGAATAAAGTAAAAAATCGTTAGAAAGCTTTATACTTTTTTATTCGTAAAAGAGAAAAGAAAGCTTTTCTGGCTTATATCAAAATCAATAATTAAACATTATATTCTATATATATAAATATATATATGTATGTATGGCCTAGTATGGATGGATAGCTACACTTTTCCTTCTCTTCAAGGCATTCAAGCAAGCCTTAAAACTAGATTATACTGTGTATGTGTGTGTATGTGTATGTATGTATGTATGCATGCATACGTGTATGCGTGTATGTTTATGTATGTATGTATATTTGTATGTGAAAGTAAAAAGGGAGAGAAATGGAGGTGGAATCAAACAACTAAGCCTAAAGCTAAAAACATCTCTTATTTCTGCTAGCTATCTACTAGTTGTGCTTTTGAGTGCGCAATAGAAGAAGGATATAAATTCAAATCGAGCTAATTCTATAGAAAGTACTTCATTTTTGCACCTTTATCATCTTCTTATCACTTCATCACATTACTTTTATCATTTGCTGCTTCGTTTTATCACTTTTTTTTTTTTTTTGTTGTTCGTTTTTTCCTTTCGCTTACAACAATAACAAAGATCAAAACGATAATAAATCCAAATGGCTGGTGATGCTGCGGTACGTCTTTTTTTTTTTCATTTATTTATCAAATATTTATGTAATATTATTAAATTTTGATATAATGAGAGAAATATTTGCTTATTTATTGAATTTATTGGAAATATTTATTGATTTATTGAAATATTTAATGATTGATTTAATCATTATAATGAATGGTCAGAAATGAAATATGACAAATGATGAGGAATGAAAATTTTTTGACAAATAATCATTCATTTTTTTTCACTTTCATTCCTTCCCATTATTTCTCTCTACTTTCATTTTTTATTTTTGATTAAATTTTACCCATTGAATAAGGAATCTTCGTTTTCTTTTTTTCTTGAATCTTTCATATTTGATGAATTCATTGTATATTTCTCATTATCAAAATCATTCAGTTTGACGTACAACACGTACGTGAACCATAATTATCTCAGATTCATTTATCTTACATACAAATGATGAAATAGTTATTTCAAGTCTACCTGTCCGCTGTACTTTCATAGTTAGGAAATACTGTAACTATTTTCTTACCGTTTCAATCAATGATAACGGAATGGTAGAAAACAGCTACAGTAATTCTTGTTTACAATTTTCATGCGAATTTGAATTGTGATTTCAACAAAATTTCTACAAATCCATAATCTTCAAATACAGTAATCTGATACAGTATAAATGAAGCACTAATATATGAATACATGCATGAACATTCTTTCACATTTATTTGGTACTTATTAACTTATTTCCTTTTTACCGTGTTTTTAAGTCATTTTTTACGGGAGAGAAAAAAATTTAGTTCATTTTTGTTTATATGTAATCTTGAAAATCTCAAATTCTGATGTTCATATATTTTAATACGTAAGTTAATAATTTATTGAATCCTTTCAGTGAAATATTCCATCATTTTTATTCATTTTGTTTGTTTATACTTTTAAGAAGAGGATTATATCTATCAATCTTTTACTTTCAAATATTTCTGATTACTTTCGTCTTCCCTACAAGTATTAATTTCTTTCCGAAAATATTAAGCTAATATAAACATCCAACAAAGTTAAATTTCTTTTTGTAATTCTTAATTTTGCACACATAGAAGGAATTAATCATAATTTATTTTTCGGTTTCATTTTATTCATATAAAGAAAGCCAGAAAAACTTTAAATGAAAATAATTTGTTTAAGTTAAAATTTACAATGCATTTATTGGCACCTTATATTTCTAATTTTTTCCAATAAATAAATTTACGATCCAATAAATAAAATTTAATTTACGATTATCATTCCATACATATTAATATACATTAATATGTATGGAATAATTTTGAACATAGTTATTTATTTCAATTTCTGTTTTCTTGTCATTAACATAAGTAGCATAAATAATAGTAAGATATTCACACTCAATTATAGCTTTTTTTATTCAGTTAAATTAATAATAAGCGAATAAATGAAAACTTATGCCCTAAAGGAGATAAATAAAAGATGGAAAGAGAAAGCCGATTTTTTTTTTCGAAAACTTTGTGAGTTAAAGTTTATAAAGTTTAGTTATCGAAGGTGAAAAATAAAAAAACGAAGTGAAGAACACATTGACAGTTTGCGAAAACTTTTTGCTTTCAAAATGTTAGCTCGTCATTTAGTAAAATTTTGAATGAAACATTTTTCATAATTAAATCAAAATTCTAGTATCGATATTAATGAAAATTTTGTTATAGTTCCATTTAGCATTTGAACATTTGCAATATATTCTGGTAGCATATGTTTATTATTGTTAATAGATGATTTAGAAATAAATTTTCGCATATTTCTAAAAATATATTAGAAACTTTTTATGTTTATTCTTTATATTGAAATTTGAAAAAATTTGTTCAGAGAAACAAATATTTGAGGCAAAAATTGATAAAGAAGCGAATATAATAAATTTGATTATTACCAAGTAGTTTTATTTGCATAAATTTGTCTCTAAAAAGATTCTCTTCCTTTTCATTTTTAAATAATAGTTTCATTTTCTTTGTTCAGAAAATTCAGCTTATCATTTCTGGTTTATATTTTTGAAATGCATGATAGTTCACTTTTCTTTTTCCTTTTTGAGTTTCTCCTTCTTTTGTAACATTTCTTTCAATTAATCAAAACATTTTAAATTAATTTTTCAGAATTTTTTTTCAAATAATTCATTCAGTTTTCTTTTCAAATTTTTAATCATAAACCCACTTTTTTAGTATTCATTTATTCTTTTCTTCGCATTCCAATATTTATTATTATTATTCCAGTAATATTAATTTCCTTTGTATCAGCATTTGATTTTTTTCTTGCTTTGTCCAAGCAAACTGATTATAAGTATGTTGAAATTAGAAAAATGAAATAAATACGAAAAGTCATTCTGCTAAGTTGAAAAAATAAGTTGCTAATATTGAATGGTTCTAATTTATTATAAACTATTCCATTTATCTTAAAATTCTTTTAATTAACTTTTCCTTTCACCTCAATTTAGTCCTAATTCTTTCTAATAAACTTTTATAGCTTAATTTAATTTACAGAAAAATGCTCTTGAATCCTTATTCAATAAAACGAAAGAAGTTGTTCAAACAGCTGGTTAGTACTTTTCTTTTTCTTGTTTGGTAAGAAGACTTATATAATCTGTTATTATCGTAAATACAATGGCATTTATCAAATTTGAAGAGTTAATTAAAAATAAATCGTAACTAAAACAAGTGCAACTTTATGATCACTTTTTTAGCATGAATTATAATGGCTAAACCTTTTTTACGTTGATTACTGTAGCATACTGTAGTTTACAGTAATTAGACATTGTATAATTACATTGGATACCAAGATTATTATTATAAAAGAATGTTAGAAATATAAACAAAGTTTAAATGTTGCCTGTAGTTTATTTTATAATTTTAAATTAAGTAGCAGAAAGATGTGAAAATTGATGTAAAAAACTAAAATTGCTCATCAAATAAAATTGCTTCGATCGTATGTTAAATTAGGCCTTTTTCATTTTAACTCTTTTCGAATCATTTCATACTTATATAAAGCACCAATAATTATTATCCATTATACAGTCTACTTCATATCATAATCTTGGTTTGTTTAAGATCCAAGCAAGAAATATGTAATAATGATTTTTTTTAGCTTACTTGTTATATTAGCAATATATTACACAATGAAATTTTTGTACTACTTGAAATTTTTGAAGTATATACTTTTTGTCATTCTTTAACATAGTACCAAAATATTGTCATTGTCGTACTGGAAAAAAAAAATGAAAGAAAGTGGAACTAAGTATGTTTCCTTTTCCAAAAAAATACTTGCAAAATTTTCCTTCTCAAAATGAAAAGAAAAAGTTGAATAATCTAATAAAAATATTTGATTATCTTATTGAAAAAAATCAATTTTCAATATGATGGTAATTTTTTTTTTGTTTTTTCAAAAAAAATTTAGTTTTTTTTTCCAGCGGAAACAACGAAAGAATATGCGAATGTTGCAATTGGCAAAATTATTCCAAATTCTGGTCTTCAAACAGCTGCAACTAATGTTTGTCTGATTCATTGTTCTCTTTTTTAATTAAAATTTAATTTTTTACTTAATACTTTTTACTTTTTAATTAAAATTTAATACTTTTTAATT